>JAUPFV010000005.1:42929709-43519141 GCA_036936605.1 Limnanthes douglasii subsp. nivea | reverse complement strand
ATACATATTTTTTTTAATTTTTTAAGTTAGGGTTTGAAAGATATGGAATTTTGAATGCTAATAGTTGAAGTTGCGAAAATATGTGCAAATGTGTTGCGAAAATGAGAAGAAAATAGTTGCTAAAATATAAATTTATTTGCGTAATAAGTTTGATTATGTGATTTTCGCTCTCGTGTTTTTTGCATTTTTTTATAAAAAATATCATATTTTTCACACCATAGCTCCAAAAAAATATCTGAAAATACCATTGGTTTTTATTTTATTTTCAAAACGAATAAAAATAGAGTGATAAAAGATATTTTTTGAATATTTAGTTGTTAAATTACATGTAAATTGATTGTGAAAATAGAAACAATAATTCAAAATATATCGTTCATGGAATTTGTTTTGTTTGTCTTTAAATAATAAAAAATATATGTCTTGTTAATTTTTTTTTAAAGTTATGATTTGAAAGATATGGATCTTTGAATGTTAAAATTCGAAGTTGTGAAAATAAGTACATATGTGTTGTGAAAATAAAAAGAAAAAAGTTTGCGGAATAGAAATTTAGTTGCCTAATAAGCCTCATTAAGTGATTTTCTCTCTCTTATTTTTTGTGTTTTCGCCAATGTCATATCCTTCAAACGTAGCTCCAAAAAATATATATTCCAAAATACTATTTGTTTGTATTTTAAGACAAATAAAACTAAATATATGATAGTTATTTTTTTATTGTTTTAGTTGTGTAAATTGGTTGCAAAAATAGAAAAAAATCTCCAAACATACCACTCGTTGATTTGGTTTTATTTGTCTTTAAAAATAAATATATATATTTTTTTAGAAGAAAAAAAAAATTAAATTGGGGTTTGAAAAACGTGCAGATATGTTATGAATATAAGAAGAAAATAATTGCGAAAAAAAAGAAATTTAGTTGCGTAATAAGTCTCATTGTGTGGTTATGTCTATACATTTTTTGTTTTTCATAAAGAATTTTTTTTAAGATGAACAAAACTAGATCCATGAAAGTATATGTTTTATTTTTTTAGTTACGAAATTACGTGTAAATTGGTTACGAAAATAGGAAAAAATATTCTTTAAACATATCATTCATAAATTTTGATGAGTCCGGAATTTATTGTCACTCTTTATGAGAACCGGACAGGGACAATTCGGACAATATCTACCCACTGAACCATCCGAACTGAACTAATGTACTAAAAACTTAATCACTTCATGACTAAGCTAATTATCTACCTGCTTAAAACTAATGGGTCTTTGAACTCGACCTCAATCCATAAGTCAACCCGAAAGCCCATGTGGCCCACAATTAAGGGTATAAATACCCAACCACTTTCATTTAATGAGGGTAATGAAAATTAAATACAACCCGGCAGCTCAATTCTCCCACTACAATCTATCCAAACATTAAATACCTTTGAAATACCACAAAACTCTAGACAAAATTACCCTCAACCGAAAATAAACCACACCAAATTGGCGACCACAGTGGGAGCGCGACGGTGCCTGAATCTAGCATTCAAAATCATCAAGAAAAGTCAGTTCGGATGAATCCGGACGAGCAAGAAGTACCACCAGCTTTGGCCGAAGTGGTGGGAGAAAACTATGAATATACAATTGAGGAACGAGATAGGTTAAAAGTTGAAATAGAAGCTCTGAGGGCTGCCAAGAGGGCAGAGATGGGTACAAAAGATAAGTCTAAGGCGTCAGTAGCTCATCATACTGACAATCCAAGGGAGTATGAGCCCTCAAAAACCCATGTGAGTATGAAAAAGACTCATGCTAGCTCAAAAAAGTCTCACCGGTCTAAACCGGTGGAGAGCTCTCATTCAGACTCAGAATCTTCCAGTAGCTTCTCAGGTGAAGATGAAGTCGAAGAATCCTTGTCATCCAGCAGTGATGAAGGTTGTTCTAAAAGAAACAAAAGTTCGTCAAAAATTACTCAAGGAAAAGGGATAGGCATGAAAGGTTAAAGAGGCATATAGGCAAAGGATCGTCTCATAGCCGGAGACACGTAGATCGGATGTTGATGGATCCTTTTGCCTTCCATGATGAACCAAGTATCTTTGCAACTCCTAATGAGGATACCGTTTTCAGTCGTGGCCGGAATTGGAGACAATCTCCATTATCCTCCAAGATCTTGTCCGGAAACCTTCCTAAGAGGTTTGACAGTAAAAAAATGGAAAATACGATGGCAGTAAAAACTTGGATAACCACTTGGAACAGTTCAAAAATTTCATGATGAATTTTGATGATGACGACAAGTTACTTTGTACAGCATTCTCCCAATCATTTACGGGGAGTGCTCTGAAGTGGTACAATAGTTTGCCACAAGGCTGCATCAGAAATTTTGATGCTTTTTTGGTGGCTTTTCGAAGAGAGTTTGTTGGAAGTAAGGAGGTGAAGGGCAATGGAGATACAATTATCTATTGTGCCCAAGAACCAAACGAATCTCTAAAAGAATACATAAGTCGTTTTGTAAATACCAAAAATAGGTTGGCTGATTGATTTGAACAAGTAGCAATAGCTTCTCTAAGGCAAGGGTTAAACCCTGGAAACTTGGCCGATTCAGTAACCAGGAAAAAAGCCATGACGTGGGGAGGTTTGCTGAATCAAGTCGGAAAGCAGATTAATGTGGATGAAACGAATAAAACAAGGGTGCACAGGAAGGTGAGATATGCTCCGGTTGCACCAAATCCAAACCAAAACCAGTCCGGGAACAAGGCTAGGGATACCGGGCAGGGTCATAACAGAGCCAAAGCTCAGTCTCAGCCAGCTGCACCAGCCCAGAGTCAGCAATCTAGAAATAAGTGAGGGCCTTGGGTTCAACCGGAGTGGTTTGCAGAATTGAAAGAAAACGTAGCCACCATTTATGACAAAACAAAAGACGAAGTACATTACAGAAGGCCGACTGCGTTACAGTCTCCTAGGGAGAGCCGCAACAATTGTTTCTGCCAGTATCACAATGATACTGGCCATACCACTGAGGATTGTATTGCTTTGAAGCAAGAAGTCCAGAATTTGATTGAAAGAGGAAAGTTGGGATCTTATGTTAAAAGAAAAGGTAGAAATAGGCATGATAACACTCATTGGGCTGGTCGGAACAATGCAGGCACATCGGCTCCGGATGGGGCTATGGTCATAATCGAAAGGTTCGATATAGAGTCAGAATACTTGGACCCTGATCCAACCCGGAATAAAGTGGGTGTTATCACAGAACACTGCAAGTCGGTGTCCGGACTTATCAACTTTTATGAGTCACTCACAATTTTCAGAGGAGACACTATGACAGCACCAACTGCTTCTTCGAGAAAGAGGCACGTTCATACTTTAGCTACCCAACTAGAAGGAGGCATGACTTCCTATCAATCGTACATTTCATTTCCCTTCATTATTTTCGACAAGGATGACTTGAGGGATATTGTTGGTCCTCATGAAGATGATGTTGTCATAGGAGCATCCATCGGGGGCAATGACATAAGACGAATTTTGGTGGACACCGGAAGTTCTGCCAATATTCTCTTTTTAACTTCCTATAAAAAGATGAAAATCCAGCAGTAATTCAATGTTCGAACTGGTCGATTGTGGGTTTCACAGGAAGCTCAGCAGATGTGATCGGAGAATTCGAGGAGGAGGTTTTATTGGGCAAAGACCCTTTTAAAAAGATGGTTAGAATACTGTTCATTGTGGTGGATTGTCCCACTTGTTATAATGCTATTCTGGGGAGATCTTGGCTCTCTAGGATGCATGTCATAGCCTCAACAGTCCACCAATGCGTGAAATATGCTGTGCAAGGACAAGTGGGACTTGTTCGGAGGAGCCAAAAGGTAGCAAGAGAGTGTTATGAAACAGCACTGGCTCCTCGGACGTTGGGGGCAGTTCGGATCAATGAGGAATAGCAGTTTTAGGGGCCCTCTGGGGGAGAGGGTGAAATTGATGACCCCAGAGAGACCCCTGGAGTTTTAATACCGATTGAAGATGTTGAAACACACTATCTGGCTGAAGGAAAAGTGTCAAGATATGATCCAAGATGACATCAGAATTAAAGGGTAAAATGTTAAAATTCTTGAGAGACCATCATCATGTTTTTGCTTGGTGCAATGCTGATGTTACCGGAGTACCAACAGATATTATATCACACCAACTGTCCATCCGAAGGGACATAACACCTGTGATACAAAAGAGAAGAGCTTTTTCTAAGGAAAAGGCTGATGTCATAGTTCAAGAGGTCGACCGGCTTACTAAAAATGGGGCACATAAAGGAGTCTCAATACCCTTTATGGACAGCCAATCCGGTATTGGTAAAAAAGAAAAATGGAAAATGACGTATGTGCATCGATTTTACAGATCTCAACAGAGTTTGCCCAAAGGATTTATACCCGGTCCCCCGGATTGATCAGTTGGTGGACTCCACATCTGGAAACAAGCTGCTATCTTTTATGGATGCCTTCTCTGGGTATAATCGGATTCAAGTGGATCCAAAGGATCAGGAACATACTACATTTGTTACTGATAGGGGCCTTCATTGTTACAAGGTAATGCCATTTGGGTTAAAAAATGCTAGGGCTACTTATCAGAGGTTGGTAAACAAAGCTTTTGTTGATCAAATTGGAAGAAACATGGAAGTTTACATCGATGACATGATGGTGAAAATTGTGTACAAAGAGCTACACTTGGCAGATCTCCAAGAAACTTTTGCTAACTTAGTGAAAGTAAATTTGAAATTAAACCCAAAAAAATGTGTGTTTGGAGTGCAGTCCGGGAAATTCTTGGGGTATGTGATAAGTGAGCAAGGGATACAGCCTGATCCGGACCAGCTTAATGCTTTACTGCAAATGGAGCCTCCTCGGA
Organism: Limnanthes douglasii subsp. nivea; assembly: GCA_036936605.1. Lineage (NCBI taxonomy): Eukaryota > Viridiplantae > Streptophyta > Magnoliopsida > Brassicales > Limnanthaceae > Limnanthes > Limnanthes douglasii. The sequence continues at coordinate 43,514,293 of JAUPFV010000005.1, read as the reverse complement.
ATATTGAAGAAGTACAACGATTGACTGGGAGGCTGGCTGCATTAAATAGAAATTCATTTCAAGGTCTTCGGACAGGTGTGCCCCATTTTTTCAAACTTTGAAAGGTGCAAAGGACTTCAACTGGTCCTCAAAGTGTGATGAAGCTTTCGATGAAATTAAGAAGCATTTGTCTTCCCCCAAAACTTTGTTTAAACCTGTTGATGGAGAAACGCTTTATGTCTATTTAGCCGTTTCTGATTGCGCAATAAGTGCAGTATTGGTAAGAGAGGTGGACAATTATCCTCATCCGATGTACTATATCAGCAAAAGCTTGGTAGATGCAGAAAAACGATATTTGAAGCTTGAGAAGTTGGCGTTGGCCCTGGTAATTGCTGCAAGGAAAATGAGGCCTTATTTTCAGGCTCATTCCATCATCGTTCGGACTTCTTTCCCTTTGAAAAATGTTCTCCAAAAAGCTGACGTTTCAAGTAGAATGACCAAATGGTCAGTAGAGCTGGGAGATTACGATATTGATTTTGGTCCTCGAATAGCAGTCAAAGCCCAAGCTGTGGCTGATTTCTTAGTTGAATTCCATTCAGATAGGGATACTAAGCAAACAACTGGTGTGAAAGACAAAAAAGTCTGGGTCGTCCAGACTGATGGTGGATCAAGTACCATGGGATGTGGTGTTGGGGTATGTTTAACATCTCCGTACGGTGACAGAATGTACCAAGTTATATGTTTTGCTTTCAAGGCTTCTAATAATGAGTCTGAATATGAAGCTGCTATAGCTGGTTTGAAATTAGCTCTTATTTGTGGAGCCAAAATGGTCAAGTTAATGAGCGATTCTCAGCTTCTTATCCATCATGCACAAGGTCAATCCGAAGCCAAAAAGGAGCCGTTGGTTAAATACTTACTTTTTCTCAAAGAAGTGGCACTTAATTTCAAAAGCATCATCTATGAACACATACCCCAAACAGAAAATACACTAGCAGACTCTTTGGCAACCATAACCTATACCGAGTCCTACCCTTGGATTCATGTGCTGGAGTGCCCATACATTCAAATCAATCTGGATAAGGAAGAAGAAAGTTTGAATATACAGATAAATCAGCCTCAAGATTGGAGATTTCCTCTCCTTCAATATCTCTTAGATGGCATCTTGCCTCCGGAAAAAACGATAGGAAGGAAAGTAAAGTACAAGGCTCGTGGTTTTGTCATTCTAAGAGATATTCTTTATAAGAAATCTTATAGTAAACCTCTTTTACGATGTTTGGGGGTCAATGAGTCTCAAGTAGTACTCTCCGAATTACATGATGGTGAGGGATCAGCACACTGTGGATTCAGGGCTCTAACCAGAAGATTTTTATTAGTTGGGTACTATTGGCCCTCTATAATGCAAGATGTCAAAGAGTTGGTAAAAAAGTGTGATCCATGCCAGCGATATGGTAATGAAATTATACCCCATCTGTCCCTTTGGAATCAATTTCTGAGCCAATACCTTTTGCTCGATGGGGGTTGGATTTAGTGGGACCTCTACCCATGGCATCCGGGAGGCGCAGAACTATAATCGTTGTTATTAATTACTTTTCGAAGTGGATCGAAGCAGCTCAATTGGCAGGTACGATATCCAAAGCTGTTATAAAATTTATCTTATCCAATATCTGTTGCAGATTTGGAATTCCACAAAAAATAACCACAGACAATGGGCCACAGTTCGACAACAAAGAAATGGAGAATTTATGTACCTCTAAAGGCATACAACATTGCTTCTCTTCTCCTTTCCACCCACAATAAAATGGTCAGGTTAAAGTGGCCAATAGGACAATACTGTCTGATCTGAAGAAGAATTTAGAAGGGACTGCTGGAAAATGGCCAAGTTACCTGCAATAAGTTTTGTGGGCTTACCGGACCACTCCCGATGCTGCAACACAAGAGTCTCTATTTGCCTTAGTATATGGGATGGATGCCATAGCCCCCATGGAAGCTACTCTCCCTTCATTTCGAGTTCATAATTTTTCCGAACACGCTAACAAAGTGGAAATGAGAGGCCAGCTTGACTTAATAGAAGAAAGAAGATTTAAGGCTCACCTTAGAACTGCACACTATCAAGGTTTGATGAGAAGCAGGTTTTCTTCTAAAGTTAAGAGAAGGGATTTTCAACCAGGGGATAAGGTATTGAGGAAAGTTTTCCTACATAGTAAACAGAAGCAGTTCGGTAAGTTGGCTCCAACTTGGGAAGGACCTTATGTGGTCATTGAAAAGCTTAAGCCTGGGACATACCGGCTCCAAGACAAAGATGGAAGGATTTTGAATCACCCCTAGAACATTGAACACCTCCGGTTATACTTGGAATAGAAACTATGTAAATATTTACTTGTTTAAAAGTTCATGTAAATATTTGGGGGCATACTCTTTCCTACCCTGGTGGCGCGAGGAGGTTTTAATGAGGTGTCCGGGCTTTTTTATAAAATTTGATGCCTTCTTAAAAGATTCAGAGTGATTTAATTAAAAGTTTTCTCTGAAATTTTTTATCAATAGCAGACCGGATTAAATTGGTGGAGTGATGACTACTTAAACATTGGTCATCGGAGAATTTAAACACTCTCACTTTAAAATACTTGTGAAATAAGTAAGGGTTGTTTAAAAATTAGCCATCAAAATTGAAAAAAATCATGAAACGATGCAAAAGTTATGCAAAATGAAACAACCCATTAAAACATACGAAATGCCTTGGCCATCCAAAAAACTTTGAATTGTCAAAACAAGAAAGGTTTATCCGGACAAGGACCGGACACGGTTACAAAATATGCCTTGGCCATCCAAGGACTTTGGTTCAATCACAACAAAATTAAAAAGATAATTGATACACTAAGACTGAGCCTTTGTAGATGGCTCAGCCTCACTTGGTTTTTTCTTCTTTGGGTCATCATCGGGACTCTCCGCAGTCTCTTCTTCTTCATCACTGGTGTCATCACTGGAATAGTTGTACTTATCACCGACAAACATGGTATGATGAGGAATATCTTCGTACTCCACAAATCGCCATAAATCTCTCAAGGTCTTCTTCGGAAATTTTTCATGAAAGAGCAGAACCATATCTGACCTGACCTCAGCATACCTTGCCTCCTGAGAATCTATCACCTCATTGGTATAAGCATCCATCCTAGCCTGGATTGTTTTCACCTGCTCCCTTAACAAGTCATCTTTTTCTTGCTCAGCCTTGGACACACTATTCTCAAGAGAGATCTTGTCATTAGTTAAGGCCTGAATGGTGCTATCTTTGGCCTTCACCTCCTCTTTTGAAGAAAAGAGGTCTTTTACCAGATCAAATTGCTTTAACTGGAGTTCTTTGACAACTTCTTCTGAAGTGCCCAACCTCTTGACCAAGTCCTCCTGGAATTTCTTCAACTCCTCATTATCTTTCCTCAATGCCTCAGTATTTTGGTTGGCACTAAGAAGATCGCTAGACAGTTTCTCTTTGTCAGAATTGAGGGTGTTGATGATTGCTGACTGATTGCGTACTTGCTTCTCCAAAATAAGCACTGGCTGGACATTTCTTAGAATGGAGTGAGCAATGACATCTCTTTCGCTTGAGACAGAAAAAGACTTACCATTGAATGTGACGGTGTTCGAAGAACTTTGGGGGAGGTAGGGCCCAACAAAGTCATCTCTGGGGAGGTTTTCAAAGTAGAGACCAGGCCCCTCAAGCCCAGTAATGTCGACACCATCGATACTAATATCCCCTCATGCACCCTCTCCGGGTTGAAAGTCACCGGGGATCTCTTCTGCTTGAGTAGGGTCAGCTGGATCAACTGGAGGTAGTGGCTCCAGATCCCGGAGAGAAACCTCATCTCCCTTGGAAGTTTTCTTTCTCTTGGCGTCCCGGCCTCCACCTTCTGCTCCCCGTTTTCTGTCCTTTTTGGGGACCTTTTGAGGTTTTGGAGACCCAACAACTTCCTTGGTGCTCTCGTGTTCCACCACTTGTAGTAAAGCATCATCGATTTGCCCTTGATCTTGTCCCTCTGGATTTGTTGGGACAGCTTCATCCACCTCAGTAGGATTGGCCTCTACCACACCTTGCTTGGCTTTAACTTTTTTTCCCTTAATCTTGCTTGGGGCTTTAGCTCTGCCCGGCAAGACCAATTTTCCATCTTTTTCCTCTATCTTCCGGAGAATCACTCCCGGAGGGGGTGGAGTTGTTAATTCCTTCCAAGACAGATCTCTCCGGTCCGTTATATTCCAAAGATAGGATCTGGTTAAATTGCCTACGGTAAAGCAGTTGTGGAAGCGGTTTGCCCATTTTTCAACTGTCCAAGCATTCAGCTTGACACAAGTAGTCTGCCCGGCCTCTAAGTAATCGTTGAAATCCTTGGGCAGCACTACCAAAAAGCAAAAGAAAAAAGAGTTAGATAAAAAAGTTTTTATAAGTAAAAGTAGAAGTATCTGGTGAGATTGTTACCATCACTTCGCCATCTGCTGGTGAGCATGCTTGGGTTGACACCAGTTTTAATTTTCTTCCCATTCTCCCAAGCACCACTGACGAACAGAACTTGAGTCTTCCAGCCTTTCTCCGACTCGAGTAAGTCATCCACTACCTTGTAGTTGTCAACCATATTGAAGTGATAGAAAGGGATGGCATGATTTCTGCAGAGTCTTGCCACAACAACAAATTGCTCCATCGGAAGAGGAATTCCGGAGAGCCTTGAAGCCATGATACATGCCATGAGGGTGAACCATGCATTAGGGCTTAGCTGGCTTGGGTAAAGCTTAATCAGATGGAAATATCTGACTATTTCTGGGTCCAAGGGAAACCTAAGTCCCCATTTGAATAACTCAGTATAGAAGATAATCTCGTTGAGCTTACAGTCCATGGGCGTCTCTGGATCGATTGGAATCCTTACTTTAACATTCTCTGGAATACCCCACTTTGTCTTTATCCGACCAAGTTCAGCTGTGTGAATGAAAGCATAGTTGATCTTCTGCATGGTCAGCAGATATTTAACACTCACTTTGTGGAAACGAGGCCCCACTTTTCCTGCAAGGCACTCCGGCAGGTCCGGATGCTTTAGACACACTTTTTCCTTGCCTTTGCTCTTCCTAGTGATGGCAGTCTCACTTGTTTGCCCGGAGACGTTAGTCTCAAAAGGGGCTTCTTCAACGCTGTCCTCCATTACATCCTCCATTACCATGGAAGGGTTGTCAGCTGTTTTAGGAAGAGAAGGGCTGGTGGTTGGCTCAGTAGGCCCTCCGGATTGTTGAGAATCCTTTCCCTCTTGTGTTCTAGAGTCCGGTTGGGGCTCGGACCCGGAGGTCTCTTTTCAAATACTTGAGCTAGTTGCCTCCGGACCAGACAGCTTGTCCTTGGGAGTTTTGATGGGTGCTTCTAACCCTGTGATTTTACTTTTTGCCCCGGATTTCGAATGCGTGGATTTTGGTTTAGGTTGTGTGCCAATAGCCTGCCCTTTTACCAGACGAACCCTTCGTCTATCTACCAGTTTCTCGGGGGAAATATCAGCATCTGACCCCATAGCAATAAATGGGGAAGGTTTCTTAAAGCTTGTGACTGTCTGCTCTGGTTCAACAACAGGCTCTGACTCCTGGACCGATGAGCCCGAAACGATTGGTGAAAGGTTGGACTGGAACAACCTCATAGGTTTAACACTCTTAGTTGAAGAAGAACCCCGGTCAGGCTCTGAGCTTGGTGTTTCCGGTTTATCAACAGGGGAAACATGGAGGCCTGCAACGATGCGCCTTTCTCGTTCAACCTTTTGAGTTTTTTCTAACTCTGACAAATTGAGCCACCCATCTTTTACTAAAGCATTTCTTGCTGTGAACATAAACTCACACCAAAAGAAAGGTTTTTTGAAAGGTGAAAACTTTGAAGATTAACAGAGTAAAGATAAAGAAGATGATAAAATAATGAAAAGTGAACTGATTTATAGTAAAAGAACAAAAGATGCTTCGATACCTAGGAGGATTCGAAATGGTAGATGCAATGATTAAAGACGGCACTGATGTCACCCGCATTAAATGAAGAAGTTGCTTTTTGAAGCAAGTGGGAGCGCCATTCTAGGAGAAAAACGGTCGGTGTGGCGAATCAGAGATGAACACGTGTCCCACGATCTCTGGTGACACTGCTCAGCTTCTAAGGGTTTCAGTCTGTCCGGATAAAGTCGTTGCACATTTTCGAAATGTCCGGAAGAGGTTATGATTACACTTGAGCTATTTTTTAGGTCTTGCCAAAGGCCTTCGAACACAACCTAAAAAAGAGGCTATTGATGAGTCCGAAATTTATTGCCACTCTTTATGAGAACCGGACATGGGCAATTCGGACAACATCCTCCCACTGAACCATCCGAACTGAACTAATGTACTAAAAACTTAATCACTTCATGACTAAGCTAATTATCTACTTGCTTAAAACTAATGAGTCTTTGAACTCGACTTGAATCCATAAGTCAACCCGAAAGCCCATGTGGCCCACAATTAAGGGTATAAATACCCAATCACTTTCATTTAATGAGGGTAATGAAAATTAAATACAACCAGGTAGCTCAATTCTCCCACTATAATCTATCCAAACACTAAATACCTTTGAAATACCACAAAACTCAGGACAAAATTACCCTCAACCGAAAATAAACCACACTAAATTTCATTTGTGTTCATCTTTAAAAAAATAAAAATAAGTGTATTTTTTTTAAATAATGTTTAAAAAAATATGGATTTTTGAATATTAAAAATTAAAGTTGTGAGAATATAAGCAAATGTGTTGCGAAAATAAGAAGAAAATAGTTGTTCAAATAGAAATTTGGTTGCATATAAGATTGTGTGATTTTCGCGCATCTATTTTTTCTGTTTTTTCTTTAAAATGTCATATCTTTCAAACCATAGCGTCAAAAAATATCCGAAAATATTTTTATTTTATTTTTTAACTGCGGAATTGCATGTAAATTGGTAGCAAAATAGATAAAAGAATCTCGAAATATATTACTCACGGATTTCGTTTTATTTGCCTTTAAAATAGTATTATATGTGTTTTTGGATTTTTGTTTTTTAAATTATGGTTTGAAAGATATGAAGTTTGAATGTTAAAAAGTTGGATTTGCGGAAATACGTGGATATGTGTTGAGAAAATAATAAGAAAAAAACTAAGGAAATATATATATTAGTTGCGTAATACTAATTGTATGATTTTATCTCTCATAGTTTTTGTGTTTTTAAAAATTTCATATCTTCGAACCTATAGTTTCAAAAAATATCTGAAAACATCATTTGTTTTTTTTAAGACGAACAAAACTAGATCCATGATAGATATTTTTTGAAATTTTAGTTGTATACTTATATGTTGATTGGTTGCGAAAATAGAAGAAAATTCTCAAAATATATTATGCATGGATTTCGTTTATGTTGCCTTCAAAAAATAGAAGTATGCTTTTTTTGAAAAAATATATATTAAATTAGAGTTTGAAAGACATGATGTTTTCAAATATTATGAATTGGAGTTGCAAAATACTTGCAAATATGTTGTGAAGAATAATAATTACAGAAATAAACATTTAATTGTGTAATAAGTCTGATTGTGTGATGTCTATTGTTTTATGTGTTTAAAGGAAATGATATATTTCAAAAAAAATCAAAAAATATCATTTGTAATGTTTTTCATAACGAACAAAACTAGATCAATGAACGATATTTTTCGATTTTTTAGTTATAAAATTACGTATTAATTGGTTGCGAACATAGAAACAAAAAAATTTCCAAACATATCACTCATAAATTTCGTTTTCTTCGTCTTTAAAAAATAGAAATACATGTGTTTTTGTAATGTTTTATAAAATTAGGTTTTGAAAAATATAGAGTGCTGGATGTTAAAAATTGGAATTGTCGAAATAAATGCAAATGTGTTACGAAAATAAGAATAAAATAGTTACGGATATATAAATAAATTTATGTGATTTTATCTGTGTGTTTTTTATGTTTTTTTATTATAAATATCTTAATTTTCAAACCATAGCTTCATAACTCGTATTTTTTTGTTCATTTTTTAAAAGTCTGTGTCCGGTGTTATTGGACTAAATAATTAATATTTAGATAGTAGTTATCGTTTGTATTTGGATGATATATGTCATAATGGTACATGTCTATTTTGAGTTGAAAACAAAAATTAATATTAAATTCTTCTCTCTTAAATATCCACCCTCCTTTCAAACTAAAATCCAAATATATATGGCTACATTATCATATCGTTTGGTCAAGTACCATTAACAGCATTTATTGTACACAACTACTAGTAAAGACAGACTTGTTTAATACATGGCTCAGCTCTTTCGTTGATGGTCAAACAAAGACACCTACCTCTTTTAAGTGTTCCCCCACTTCCCTGTGTGCTTGTCTCCGCGTCTTTCTCCAAATACTCGGATACACACCACACATACCATGTGCAGCCACGCCTTCACTGTTGACCTCCTTTTTTTTCAGCCTCATCACGAGTATATATGAACTTCTATATTTGACTTGAAACCAGTGTCAGAGTCTAAATCTAAATCTTAAGCGACGTATATGTTGACTAGTCTTGAAGTTATATATAGACCTCCATCTTTATATTTCGTATACCCACCTCAAAGACTTATAACAATGAAGACACTTTCAATTCTTATCCTTGCATTCACATTTGTAGTAGCAGCTACTGCCGCAGCTCCCGAACCCGTCCTCGACCTCAATGGAAAGAGTCTCCGCAGCGGCCTCAGCTACTACATTCTTCCTGTCTTCCGTGGCAGAGGCGGCGGCCTCACTCTAGCCACCACCAACAATATTGTCGTCCAAGAAGGACAAGAACTCTCATCTGGCCTCCCCTTAACATTTAGCCCCGTAAACCTCAAAAAGGGCGCTGTCCGTCTCTCTACCGATCTCAACATTAAGTTTGTCTCCAAATCTACCGTATGGAGGCTAAATAACTTGGACGAAAAGACCAACCAGCGGTTCATCGGGGTTGGTGGCGTTGTAGGGAACCCAGGACCTTCTACCACAGCGAATTGGTTTACAATCGAAAAGTTTGATCGAGACTACAAGCTTGTGTTCTGCCCTTCGGTCTGTAACTTTTGTAAGGTGATTTGTGGAGATGTTGGTGTTTATATTGATGCTGGTGGTCAGAGGCGTTTGGCTCTAAGTGCTGTTCCGTTCAAGATTATGTTTAAGAAAGCTTAAGGGGCTCTTTTTTCTATCTATGTATTGTTGTTGCAGTAGAAGAGATAAGTATAATCACTCTTAATAAGACAATACTTGTCAAGTGTAATAATTTTATGAAGTTTCAGGCAACTCTCGTTTGTTTTAGATTTATATCGTTGGTGCGAAGAAGTATATCCTCATTTCAGAACACCAAATAAATTGATTTATTTTCACTAAATTTGTGATAGACAAAACATTGATGGGACAGTTTTTAAAATTTTGTGGTACAATTTATAGAATGTACGTCTTAGTGCATAAGGGAATATATTTAGTTTGCACATCATAAAGTTCTAGATCACATAAAATAGAGTTTGAAGATTTTTTTTCTATGTATATTGTATTTTTTTCGCCATTATTGATATTTTTATCTTTATTTCGATGAAGTCTAAATCAAAATGTGCAACCAAAATCATGGTGGTTCTAAACCTAAACAAATAATTTAATGAAAATAAAGAAAATATATTCGAATAAGCAACGCATTCACGTTCAGTATAAAATTTGTCTACATAACGAGTTTTATATATTTTCATATTGCGTGAAACATCATGTTTGGTTTCAAATATTCATTCGTAACAAATCACTTTATTCTCGTTGGATAACGAAACAAGATCCTAAACTGATTTTTTTTCCATAGATTTATACTCAGTATGCATTGCTTTGATCAATAATATAGATTTTGATCTTTTCATTGCATCATAGAAGCTAATTGGATCGTTCTATTGAATCTTAAAAGATTCTCCATGTTCATTTATAAATGCCACAAAATCTTGAAAGCATAAAACTTCTTCTCTGTTTCATAGGTTTACGCAATATAAGCTTATATGGTTGCTCCGTCTCTTGAAGTTGTAGAGTTTTATCACCATAAACAAAATCAATAATTCTTTTCAAGAAAGAAGCGTAAAACTTAATTAAAAGTACTAAATTTTTAAGTATATTAGATAATCGACAAACTAACTATAACCAATGTATAAACATCATATATTGAATAAATTAGTCCTATTTTTTCTTCCTAGATAATGTTGTTATCTGGATCATTATTCGAGACTCTAAATTTTTTAAAATAACTTTAGATCTCTCATCTAAAAATTTGTACGTTTACTTGAAGAGAAAAATTTGTAACACCGTAAGTGGTCTGAATAACCTATAAAGTGACAATTAACATTTTTAGACTTCAGTTCTTTTCACATAGTCGATAAAGCTTTGCTTTAGTTGGACATCCCCAAATGCGTAAGTGCTTTAAACTGGAGTTTCATCTAATAAACAATTTATACGGTGGTTTAGTTTCTACTTTAATAAGTAACATGTTAAGAGGATATGTTACACATTTAATTGTTTCTCCTTATGAAGAAATTGGTAAAAATGTATGAATGATCATACTCCTAATTATTTAATGTAATATGTGATTTTGTCACTCATATACTTCATTCATTGTGGGCGAGTCCGGCATGAGTTAGTGAGGGACAACCTCATAGTTCTCCATGTAAGAGCAAATAGGTCAGGATGTTGTTCACTAGATCAGCATATCAACCATAGTATTCACCTTCATGGTCGGATATAATGGTTTTAATGCTTTTATTAGCCTGTAATTCAACAATGACCTTAAAGGATGAGTATGTCAATAGATTTACATTTTTCATGAAATAGATAGAGATATCCATATCATGAATGATCATCTATGAAGGAGATGAAGTCGATTTCACGGTTTCATGAACATGTATGTATGTATGTATGTATGTATGTATGTATGTATGTATGTATGTATGTATGTATGTATGTATGTATGTATGTATGTATGTATGTATGTATGTATGTATGTATGTATGTATGTATGTATGTATGTATGTATGTATGTATGTATGTATGTATGTATGTATGTATGTATGTATGTATGTATGTATGTATGTATGTAGGTATGTAGGTATGTAGGTATGTATGTATGTATGTATCATGAATAATCCTCTTACATTTGTTCTTTTGACCATTTGGAGGTGCAGTAACCATGTTAGCTTTTTTGCTCCCATGAGCGTGTTATTAATCGTGCATAAGGTTGGAAATGAGAGTACTGAAGTCATGTTGCATCACATGCAAGTCATAGATAATCTCAAAAATACTAACTCTCGGGGAGGAGGGTAGCGACATGAATATGTAATACACAATGAAATCTCTTTGAGCTCAACATTGAGTACCTTTAGGTTATTATATAGAGAGGTCATCTCCATGATATGCTCTTGAAGGTTTCTATATATTTTTTACCTCATAGTGTGCATAATAAGACAAATGCGTATTCATGCACACAACAATGATCTTTGGTAAGAACACTAAAATATCTTCATGTATAAATCGCCAGTAATAATCACTTTGGTGATATATTCGGGTCATCAATACAACTCCATTAAATTAACATATAACATGTCCATGTGTGATTCATCCAAAATAATGTTCTCTCATACAAAAAATAATTGACGTTACTGTATTTCATCACAACATAAACATTCTAGAAGTCAACATGATATAAAATATCCATTAGAAGGCTTAGATATATGAAAGGAGATGAATGTAATTTAAACTACAAACTTGAAACAAAATATATTTAGGCATGTAGGAAATCACCCCATACATTCCGAGGTAAAAAATGTTCAATAGTTTGTAGGTCATCACCCATATAACCCAAATATTATACATTATTTCAACACCAACATGCATCATAAAACACATAGAGTTAAGAAAACATAATTGTACATATCCTATTTTTACCATAATATATATATATATATATATAAATTTTTAAGTTTATATTAGTCATGCAAATCTATATATCTAAATATTAAAAACTGATGTAATTATGAAAGTTGAATCGATTTTCGAAATATAAAGAAGTTTGGGGTACGAAAATAAAAACACAAAACCAAAACAAATACATAAAGATCATTGGTAGTATCACGGAAAACAATTAGTCTCGCTACGGTGAACAGGTTGGAACTGCGGCCAACAAAAGGTTCTATGCGGTTTCTAAACTTTCTATAATGATACAACATGTAGCATGAAAAAATCCATTCATCATTTTTGTTATCTGCATTGATGTTGTATGTAACCCATTATACAGTTCAACGAGAATGTGCATCTTCTTAATATAGTCATTAAATCATTTCTAATTTTGAATGACATATAGTTAGTCGGCTACTACATTCTTATTATCCGCGGTGGTATAGATGACAACTTCACTTGTGCCGCCACCAATAATATTTTAATCAAAGAACGATAAAAAGTCTCTTCAAGCCTCCACTTAACTTTAATCCCAATAAACATTATAAAGGACATTTTTTGTCTCTCTATCGATCTTGACATTAAATTTATCTCGACCCTGACCCTATGAAGGCTTAATAGCTTGGAAGAACCAACCAAGCAGTGGTTCATCGAGGTTGGTGGTATTGTAGGGAACTAGAGCCATTTACCACAATGATTGGGTTTAAAATCACAAAGTTTGATCAATACTACAACCTTATCTTATATCCTTTTGTAAGGTTTTATGTAGAGATATTGGTGTTTATATTGATTCTGGTGGTCAGAGGCGTTTGTGTCTTAAATCTTTCCCGTTCAAGATTTTGTTTAAGAAAGCTTAAAAAGTTATTGTTCATTTTTTATAAAATAATATGCAATATGACACAAACAACTCAAATACAGGAAAAATAAAAAACATAAAAGAAAAAACACATATTTTTAACTTGGTTCGACAAATGTCTATATCCACGAGCGTTGCTAGCGAAAAGTGATTCATTACGATAAAGTAGGGTTACACATTTCAGATCTCGTTGTTGTTTAGCCATATTAGTCTATTTATATGGAATAAATAGACTTACTAGATAGTGGGCCTATGGTCTTATATACATAAAGAAGTAACCATTACAGTGGAGACATAGTACACTATCAATCACATAAAATCGTATAAGTTGACATAATGTACATTGTCAATAACACTAGACTGTACCAGCGGACACAAGGTACATTTTCAACACTATTTGATTCATCCTCAACAAATATTCTCATTGAGGCGAATATATTTTCTTCATTATCAATTAAGAAACTTCTATTCTTGTTACTCACCAAATGACCATAAGTCATTCACTTGATGTTGGGAACATCAATCCATTTAAGGATTTTTTTAAACTTCTGAACTAATAATGCTTTGGTAATTATATCTCTTGGAACATATATATATATATATATATATATACTTTCTTCACATAAAAAAAAATTTATTTGATATTATATCACGAATAAAATTATACCTGAATTTACGTGTTTTGTACGCTGGTGGTACATCTAGTTCCTTGTAATATGTATGACGCTTTGACAGTAATAAAATACTTTTGTAGTAGTCTTACCCAAGCCCAAATCTTCCATCAAAACTTACAACCATATTGCTTCATTAACTACTTCTGTTACCATCATGTACTCTACCTTCATTTTAAATAAATATACAACAGCTTGTAATTGTGCTTTGCAACTGATCTTACTTCCAACTTGAGTAAACACATATCTTGTCAAAGATCTATTTTCATCCATATCACTTGTAAAATCGGAATCAATAAAACCAACCAAAGATACTGTCATATCGGTCAACGATCCATTAACATTGGTCTTGTTGAAAATCAAGGCAACATTTTTAGTACTCTTGAGATACCAAAGTATCTATTTTACTGCCTACTAGTGTTCTTCCCCAGTGCATCCCATGTACCTACTGACTACACTAACCACATGTGAAATATCAGGACATGTGCATGTCGTATCATACATGATACTACCAATTGCACTTGAATATTAGACATTTGACATATTTTCTAGCACAACATTGTCCTTGGCCGATCCTGTTGCAGACAAATTCAAATGAATAAAAATGGGATGTTAATTTCCTTAACATCAAACATGTTTAATCATTGTAGCACTTTCTCAATGTAGCTTCGTTGAGATAATTGTAATGATATTACACTTCAGTTCCTGATAATCTCTATCCTAAGAGTCCTATTTCCCTTACCCAGATCTTTCATCTCAAACTCGACACTAAGTTGCTTCTTTATCTGCATAATATATGACATACAAGGAGCAATAATCATATCATCCACATAAAAAAATAAGTAAATATAAGAATCATATGAAATCATTTGATGATACACACAACTATAATATGGATTATATATGAACTTTGTTGACACCATGAAAGTATCAAAGCATTTGTACCATTGCCAAGGTGATTGTCTCAAACCATACAATGAGTTTTTCAGCAGATAAACCTTGTCTTCCATATTAGGTTTGATTAGTACCTTTGGTTGTATCATATAGATTTGTTCCTTCAATTCACCATGTAGAAACACAGTCTCCACATTAACTACTCAAGTTCTAAATCTTGCAAAACTATTATGGCTAATAAAACTTGAATCAAACTATATTTTAATACTGGACAAAACACTTCATTGAAGTCAATTATTTCCTTTTGAGTAAAACCCTTAGGGACTAGACTTTCATTGGATCAAGGTGCCTCAACCCTTGGATTATCTTCCTTTTTCTTGATTACCCATTTTCAGTTATTACGTTCTGTCTTTTAGGTAAGTCAACAAGCTTCCATGTCAAATTTTATTCAAGAATTTCAATATTTTCCCCCATAGTACCGATCCAACGATCTTCTACTGAACTCGTTATAGATTCTGTATAGCTACGAGGTTCATGTATCTCAACTTCTTTTGTAACTGACAGAACATATGCAACTAGATTTGCATACCTTTTTTATGGTATAATTGTTTTCCAATCTATGCCTAATGTTATGCTATAAGGTTGTTGTTCTGGTTCAGGTACATCGTCGTGACTATCATCTGATGTTGACACTTTACCTCCTGATTTTGTATCTACTTTAGAATTATTTGAATTATTAGGCCAGTTGAGAACCGATTATAATTCAAACTCCACATGCTTACTCACAACCGATTCTGATTTGACCATATTATTTATTTCCTTCTGAATATCTAGCAGATTCAGACTCATTAAAAGTCACATCCATTTTGATGAGAAAATATAGAGACTTAGAAGAGGTATACTATAACATGTATCTCTTTACTATAGTAGCAACTCCTAGAAATATGCACCTTTTTACCCTCAAATCAAGTTTACCATCTCTCACATAAGAATACGTATGAAAACTGAAAATTGTCAACTATTTGTAATCATCTGATGATCCATACCAAATATTAAAATAATTTTTACAATCAATATTCATTGATGGAGACTGGTTCACCAAGTAACATGTTGTATTGATAACTTTAGCCCAAAAATCATTTCATACGCCAAAAATGTAAGAGCATGCTTCATGCCTTGTTACAAAGCGTTATGTTCACTTTTTCTGCGACTCCATTCTACGTGTTCTAAAAAAGTGTGACGACACACTAGTCCTTCAGTTTCGCAGAATTCATTAAACTCACGACTACAAAATTTAAACCCATTAGTTGTCCTAAGATGCTTGATCTTTCTTCATGTCTACTTCTCAGTCATCGTCTTCCAATTAATAGAGGTTGAATATGCTTCATCTTAGTTTTTAGAAAATAATCATATATCATCCTTGAATAATCATTGATCAAACTCATGTAGTATATGACTCTACTCTTTAATGGAATTATGTCTGGGCCCCAAGGATTTGAGTGAATCTAATCCACTGTCCTTTTAGTATTTTACTGACTTGCTGAATTTCACTATAGTTTCGTTACCAAACACATGATACTCAAAAAATCTCAATGGATTTGCTTTATACCCTTTCAACAAATGTCACTTTTGTAAAATAACTAATCTTATTACTCATGTGACCGAGATGTCAATGCCACAATCGATTCTGATCATGCCAAATTTAATCGTTACTCTCTTATGATGTTATTGCAACATCGCCCATAATAACACTTTATCGGAGAATGTAAAGCATATTCTAAAAATTTCCTTTCATACATATCATTGAGTCATTTGTCACCTTTATTACACCATTATATTCACGATACTTGTAATCCCGAGAGTCTAGTGTACCAAGAAATATTATGTTTCTTTTCAACCCATAAACATGCCAACACGTTATAATTCTCACAACGCCATCAAACATCGAGATATTGACGTTATTGATCCCACTAACAGGTGACAAATGATTATTCTTTAAATAAACAGTTTTTTGCATTAAGTTGTAAGTATTAAATCATTTCTTTAACTGACACATTGGATACGTAGTGCCATATCGAGTACCCGAGATTGTTTTCCACAACCTAAACTCACATATAACACATATCTTGTACCACTATTTTTCACTATCATCAGAAGTGTTCACACCTTCTATTAGGTTTGTAACATTTTTCTTTTGATTCTCCTTCTTACCTTTTAGTTTCAAACAATCTCTCTTATAATGACCATACTCACCGTATTCATAATAATTTGAGTTATTAGCTCTAGATTTAGACCTATATTTTTTTTTCTTTTAAGAAATCACATTATTTTATAGATTTTATCTTCGTCATACGGTGTTCCCCTTCCGCTTGATTATCTGACTGAAATTATCTCAACTCATATGATTTCAGGGCCTTTTTTGACATCCATTAGAGATAATTTATATTTACCATACATTATGATATCCACAAAATTCTCATAGGAAGTTGGTAACAATTTCAAAAGACTAGCAAAGCTTGATCATCATCCTCAATGGTGATATCATTATTGTCCAAATCCATAATAATTAATTTATAATTATCTAGGTTTTTAATTATAGATAAACCTTCTTTTAATCTGAAATTGTACAAAAATTTCTTCAAGTGTAACCGGTTCACGACTAATTTCTATACGTAAAGTTCTGGAAACTTCTTGCATGCATAGACAACGGTATTCTTACTACTAATATCATGAAGAACGTTGTCCCTTACACTTATTAGAATCTAACATAAAGATCTTTCTTGAAGATATTTTTTATTTTAATCTTTAATCTCTGTTGGTAACTTATTTTCCACAGCCTTCAACAAACCTTGTAGTACCAAAGAAGATTTCAACTTAATTTTTGACAATGCAAACCTTGGACGCCAATTTGTTATGAAACAAAATGAAATATAATACAAACGGCTAGACATAGAACAAAATAAAGAACATAAAAGAAAAGAACACGTGATTTTAACATGGTTTGACAAATACTTATGTTAACAGACGTCACTAGAGAAAAGTATTTCACTATGATAGAGAAAGGTTACATATTTTTAGATATTTTTTGTGTAGCCATAATAGTTTATACACACCATTGAGCCTCTTGTCACCTTTATTACACCATCGTTTGCACGATACTTGTACCCCTAAGAATCTAGTGTCCTAAAAAGTATCGGGTTTCTCTTCAACCTAGAAATATGCCAACACATCATAATTCTAACAATATCATCAAACATTATGATCCTGATGTTACGGGTCCCACTAATATGAAATTAATCATTGTTCCTCAAATAAACGGTTCCCTATATTGGCTTATAAGTATCAAACCATAGTTTGAACTGACACATGTGATATGCAGTGGAAGTACCGAGTATCCAAGAGTTTGGCACACAATATAAACTAACATATAACACATCTCTTGTATCACTATTTTTCACTATCATCAGAATTGTTCACACTCTTAACTAGGTTTGTAACATATTCCTTTTAATTTTCCTTCTTACTTTTTAGTTTTGGACAATCTTTCTTATAATGAACCTCATCATCCCGCTAATAAAAAACTTGATTTTTTATCTTTTCATTTAGACCTCTAATTCTTATTTCCTGAATAACTCATCTTGTTGCTAGGTATTCCTTTGGTCATAAGGTATTTCATTTCATCCTAATTACTAGTATGTCTAACTGATGTTGAGATTTTGATCGCATCCAATCTGTATCTTTATATTATAGTTGTAGTACAATAGATAATACTCACTCTTGATAAGATAATACTTGTTAAATACAATAACTTTATAAAATTTCATGTAACTTTAATTTATGTTTTGGGAGGAGCGTACATAAAAAATAATTAATAATAAAGCTCAATTTATTTTGTGTAATACTTTTTTAAGCTATCAAACAATAATTAGTTTCTTATGTTTGATATGAGTATAATATACTCATACTCGAGTAACAATCTAGTTGCACTCTCAGACAAAAGGAAGCGGATGACCACTATATAGGTCATCATTAGGATGCACTGTTCAAGTGAATCCTCACATGTGATAATACTCACTCTTAATAAGGTAATACTTGTCAAATGTAATAACTTTATAAAGGTTCATGTAACTCTCGTTTATGTTTTGAGAGGAGTGTATATAAACAATAATTAATAATAAAATTGAATTTTTTTGTCTTAAAATTTTTTAAGCGATCAAAAAATAATTAGTTATTTAAGCTTAACAATGAGTGAAATATACTTCTACTCGAGTAACAATTTAGTTGCACTCTCTGACGAGAAAAAACGGATGGTCATTATATATGGCATCAATGAAATTATTCAAGTGAATACTCCCATATGATCGGTTTACAACTATTTGTCGATTATATTAATTGGAAAAATCAATTTTTTAAAAGCAATACAAAAAATCTGGATAGATACTAAATTTTAGATTTTATTTTTTCTTTTCATTTTATTTATTTGTGAATGTTAAAATTACCAAATTTTCACTTTATATAAACAAAATTTTATTCATGGTTTAGACTAAGATAAAGTATAATAGTTTTCTTGTTGTAGAAGACTACTCATTCACTCAACTTAATGTAAATAATATCTCTATATTTACTAAAAAAAGATATAGATGCTGCAAAGATGGATAAAAATGCGCACATATAAAATATTACAAGCTAGAACAAACGTGTATATAAATTTTATAGTAAAAACAATATTTGACATGAACCATTTTTATAAAAGAAAAAGCTTTGAAAAGCGGCATAAACTCAACCTAGAAAAAATAGAAACAAATCTGAGAATCAGTGGCGCAGAAACAAAATAGAATCGACCTTGATTTCCAGAAAGAGCTTGAAAAAAAGAGAAAACAACAATAAAAAAAAACACGAGATGAAACACAAACAACATGCGACACAAAGATAAACACGTGACAAAGAGATGAAATGCCACCAAAACAAATCAACTCTGTGGTTTTTTAACATGTAACACGTGGATAAACTCGTATATATGCATTACAATAGACATAAAAAATGTGAAAATACAACACGGGGCATAAAATATAAACGAATTGGTTCGGTAGTTTTTTAATTTTTATATAAAATTTGGTATAAAACCCCCCAAACACATAAATTGACTCTTAAGCCCATATTACATTAAAGTACACATAGGTGTAATATTTTTTTAAGCGATTAAACAATAATTAGTTGTTTATGATTGATAATAAGTGAAATATACTCCTATTCGAGGAACAATTTAGTTTTACTCTCAAAGCGTATATATGTCATCTTGAAGATGTAGTATTCAAGTGAATATTAAAAGGATAATACATATCAAATGTAATAACTTTATAAAGTTTCATGTAACTCTCGTTTATGTTTTGGGAGGTGTATATATATAAAATAATTAATAATAAAGCTTAATTTTCTTTGTGTGACAAAAAATAATTAGTCATTTAAGCTTAATGATGAGTGAAATATACTTATACTCGAGTAACAATTTAGTTGCATTCTCTTACGAGATAAAATGGATGGTCATTATATATGGCATCATTGAGATTATTCAAGTTAATCATCCCATGGTTATTATGTAATTTAGATATTATTAGATAAATATACCGAAAATTGTTGCGGTCAATGTAAATTTTAGTAATTATAAATTAGTTAAAGTTTAATAATTTTAATGCATATACAAAATAGATTAAAAAAATACACAAAATAATAGTTTTTACAAACATCTGCTCATCTACTATTTTATTTTCTTACACGATTTATTTTATTTTATAGAAATTTTTTATTTCTAGATTAATTATCTTTTTATCCAAAATAAAAATTACCAAATCAATTTTGTTAAAGAACCATAAGCAACACAGACACTAAATCTGATCGATAACTATAATTTATTTAAAGACCTAAATACAAATAAATAATTTATGAAAAACCCAATATGAAAATTCAAAAAAAAAATCATCCTAAGATTTAATATATCTATTTAAAACGTTTATAGATTAAAAAAATATTACTTTATTCTTAACTTTTATGAGTTAGTCTATAATTCCATAATTTTAATCAGCTTATTATTATATGGTTTAACTTCATTACTTATACAATTTAAAAGATATTTATAAAAGAATTAAAACATTATTTTCTAATAAAATTTGGGAGACATAGCAATATGTTTGGATAACCTAACAAAAGGCCCATTCAGCAAATCTATTAACCTAAATTATTTAAGAGATATTATACTTTAAATACCCTATTATATAAAATATAGTAACCAGCCTTTTTTTTTGTTTTTTTTTAATTTTAATTTTTAAAGGTCCGTATCTTTTAAACCGTAACTCGGAAAAAGAGTCCAAAAATATCATTGGTTTTGTTTTGTTAAGACGAACAAAAGTAGTAGTACCATTCTTGATATGTTTTGATTTTTTTTAAAATATATATTTTACATACGTTTCTTAGTTATATGGTTTCACATCTACTGATTGGTTTCGCATCTATAAAAACAAAGAGGTTTCTCATCTAGAAAAATAAAGAAGGTTTCGCATCTATCAAAATAAAAAAGGTTTCGCATCTATCAAAATAAAGAAGGTTATGCATCTAGCAAAATAGATAAGGTTTCGCATCTATCATAACGAAGAAGGTTTCGCATCTTCTTTGCGAAACCCCTATAAATTTTAAAACTTTAAAAGTTGATATATTTTAAACCATAACTCGAAAACTAGTACCACTCATGATATGTTATGAATTAAAAAATAATAATTTTTTTTAGAACAAATAACGTTTTGCATCTATCAAAAACGTGTTTTTTTCATCTACCATTCCAGAAGGATTACACGTTTCGCAACTATCAGTAGGTACAGATACAAATGTTTCGCATCTATCCTTACTTATTGAAATCGTACGTTTCACATCTCCTTCACTGAGAACAGAAAATCTGTTATGCGACTGAAATTTCCAAAAACACAAAATAAAAGACTAAAATCAACGAAAAACTAATACTATGCTACAAATAAACTATAAAACCATAATTCGAACTCAAAAACTAATTAGAAATTCGGCAATAAACATTACGAAAACAAACAAAACAGATCTTAAAAACAGCTATTTCAAGCTCAAAATCGAGTTTCAAACACACACAACATCGAGCATCTTCGCATAATCAAGTAAAAACACAAATCAAAATTATACGAAAACAAAAGAAAAATAAGAAATCGAGTAAAGAATTAATCATCACCTATAATAGTTAAACATTGTTTTATTCATGTAGAGAGAGAAATATGGGGAAAATCGAGGTATGGACGGTTAAAAGCTTTTATATTATAGGTAGGGGTATTTAGGGTATTAGTAGGTTTTCAATGGTAGATATTTGACTAAGACGGGACTTTCTAAGAGAATAATGAAAATATAAGTCTTAAATGGATAATAGTTAGGATTTTGGGTCTTAAATGGTACTTTACCCATAAAATTTATCTTTAAATATAATTAAACTCATAATTTCTAAAGAAATATGAGAACATATTTATTCTCATATTAATGATGGAATACTATATTAAATCCATATATCAGAATACTTACCAAATAAACTTGTTATTAAAAAATTAAAAGACTAAACCGAGACCCGTTTTGGTTATAATGAGACCCCGTTATAATGAGACCTTCTTCACGTATAATAAGACCCCATATTTTACTAAAATACCCTTAATATATATATACTTTTTCCAGCTGACTATCTCTCTTCTCTCTTATCTCTTCTCTCTGTTCTCTTTTCTTTTTTTTTTCTTTTTTATCAAATTCAAGTTGCAGCTCGCATCTCACCACTCAAAATCAGAAAATTATTTCTCTTCTCCAATTAATCTCTCTCTATAGAGAACTCATTTCCTAATCAAAATCAACAATAGCACCCCAAACAGAAAAGAAGTCGACTGAGAAGAAGGTCCCCGAGAAATATCCCTTGGCCGTCGTAGCAGCCGAGAAGAAACCAAGCGTCAAAAAGAAGTTACCAAAAGAAGTTGGCGCCGGAGCTGATAAAAAAAGAAACGATCCAAGAAAAGCGTCGAGACCTACAAGATCTACATCTTCAAGATCTTGAAGCATGTTCATCCCGATATCGGTATTTCCAGCAAAGCTATGAGAATCATGAACAGTTTCATAAACGATATCTTCGAGAAATTGGCTGGTGAGTCTACGAAGCTTGCGAGGTACAACAAGAAACCGACTATCACTTCAAGGGAAATCCAGACTGCAGTGAAGTTGGTGTTGTCTGGTGAATTGGCTAAAAATGTTGTATATGAAGGAACGAAGGCTGTTACAAAGTTTACTAGTTCTTAGGTTATAGAATTTGGGGATTTAGGGTTTCTCGTTGTAAATTTAATTCAAACTTAGAAATTGATGTGTTGTTTTATTTCTTGTGGTTTTGTTATTTGATTGATGTTTATGATTTCGCTATTAATCAAAGATCTTGATTTCAAATATTGATTTTTTTTATAAAAACATTGCAGCTCACGTCTTATCTTGCCATCAAGATGATCGGGTTTCGAACAAGATTTCCATTACCATCAGGCTGGGACATATTTTCATAGTTACTAGTTTATTTCTTAATAGAAAATTATACAAATTACTGGGTCCACAAATTACTTCATTGTAATATAACTCTGTAAAAAAAATTGGCTCTTCGACTAGTATAGGTGATACTAAAATATAATTAAAAAATAGGGAGAAGTTTTGTTAAAGAAGAGGAAAAAATAGTTAGATTTTAATATAATTCATTCTTTGGGTATTAGATTAGTTTAGAGAGAAGTTTGGTTGGAGAAGAGGAAGAAAATTATTTAGATTTTTGGTCGAAAACTTGGTTTTATATGATGGGTAAAATGGTCATTTTACATAAAATAAAATAAAATGTTTGATTTAAGGTCTTATTATAGCCAAATGGGGTCTAGATATAGCCTTATCCAAATTAAAAATCACAATTACCGCTAATAACAACAAAGACTTTGAATAGATAATAAATATTAGCGTCCACTAATTTTCTACAACTTTTTCAAATTTAAAAAAGAAAGAAAAAGAACTAGTAAGTTCATAAACATAGATTAAAAATATATACGTCAAACCTTGATCCAACACTGAAGTCACCTCTTATCCCCATCGGATTTTCATATTTTTGCTCCTCGAGTCACTGTTTTTTTGGCTATTTCTCAATCTTCATTGTGCAAAAATAAAAATATCGATTAAAACTAAAACAAAACCCCATAAAATCAATTCATAATTTAGAGAGAAAAAATAGAATATAACTAAAATCCAATCGAGAGAGTGTGAGAAAAAAACTTAAAACCCAATATTCATGGTTACCATGGCTTAAAAAACACAAATAAGAAAGTTACCTTCTAAAGCTTTGATCTTTCTTTTCTCATTTATAATTTAGTAATAAAATTGATTCTGGTTAGTTTTGAATAGTTCCACTATGTTTCTTTGAAACATATTTCATGAATTCGTACATGATTTTTGGAGCATAAAACAAACCCAAATCTGACATAACTTTATTATTATCCTATCTCAAAACTCTTTTCGCGCATTTTCATTTAACATCAAAATAACTTATATTTCTTTCAATAATCTTGCACTTTTTTTAGAGATAATTTTTTTTTTTACAATAACAGAGAGGATAAAACGAAATACTACTCTAAATTCGGCTTATAATAACTTGAAGACGAAGATAAAAAAAAACATAAAAATGTGTCAACTTGAACAAATTATCGAAGAAATATAAAATGAAAACAAAATTGCTAACAAAACAAAAGGTTTATGTAACATCTAAACCTAAAACATAATTGGCATAGATAATGTGAGATGATAGAGAGAAAAAATAAAATAAAAAACTACATTTATGGTGGATTCACGGTTTACCTTTCCATGTGTTCGCTCGTTAAACATATGATTTAATCTATGCTATACACGTAACTAATTCTATATATCTACCTTTTCCATGTATCACGGGTTAAGGATGTGATTTAATTTATGCTCTACACATTAGCTAATTCTATTTTGTTAAATAGGCTAAAACATTATGCACAATGGAAGATTGGTCCAAAACTAAATAATGATCCAGCCTTCAAGCTATGTTGAAACTATGTATAAAAAATTATGGGTAAATGAATAAAAGAGGGGTTACTATTCATAAGCATACTGAATCCCTCTTTCACCTTACTATGTATATTTTAGATAACATTTTATAAATTAGTTTGTGTAGGTCACATGTCTTAAAAAATATATAGAATTAGACTTACATGGTACTCTAGTGGGTACTTGAGATTCATCCCTAACTGGTAACTTTTAATTTGATGGTTATTTAATCTATCAATTTAAAAATGAATCATATAATTTTTTAATTTTATTATATATATATATATATATATATATATATGGAAGAAATAGTTCATCGAATGTGATAATGTTTAAATACCACCATATTATTTTTGAAACAAAAAAAAATTAAAGTGTTAACAATAATTCATTTAATTTAGAAGTTTATTTTATTTTTAACATTTAACTATCATCATTCATCATGAAACCATTTTTTTTCTCATCCATTAATACGCCTAAATCGTTGAGTTTCACCCAACATTTGTTTTCTTAATCTATTATTATATAGTATATAAAAATTATGATAAACTGTAAGATGTTTTATTATGGGTTGGTTTTACTTTATATAAAATATATTGTAATGTATTAACACGTATTTATACATATTAATGGCTCATTATTTTTTTAAGACTTAAGAGTCAAGTGAGTTAATATATAGTGTTTATAGGTGTCAACGTGTAACCTATTCGAGTGTAAAAATCTTCATAATTTATTTTGTATTGATGTCAATGCTTCTGGCGAAGGGTGTTGCGGTCAAAAGGGCTTCAACGAGATGATATTCAACGTATTTTGGCTATGTAGGCTTTGGCCATGTAGATCTTCGGCCATGTTTGGTTTCGGCCGAATGGTGAATACACCCTTACCAGTAGCTCTTCACAGTCATTACGAAATGATTAAGAAAATATCGTCTTAGAGAAATTGATTACTATGAGTGGTTTACTAAATGTTTGCCCAATATTGTTAAGTTTTCTCCAAAGAGTTTTCCATGATTAGCGTACGTTGTCTGATCCCAAAGCATACCAAGTAGTATTGTAGACTTTTTCGTCTAGATTCTTAAGATTCTTTAAATATTTTGGTAAATTGGGTTCTTAATCTTGGTGAACTTACCTTAGAGATGTCTTCATATTAACTTGTTCTTACCCTGTTCTTGTCTACAATAAAAATCCTTCACCGACCAAAAACCTTTATTGATGATAAAAAAAACTCTATATTGTTAAAGACTTTTTATGGTTTTGTCGGTTTGTTAGTTTGTTGGATCTATGACCATTTTTCTTGTTTTTTCCCTTAGGTGAACCGCCAGTATAACATATCCAATCTTAAGCTTGTTAGTTGATTGTCAAAGAATCTTATGGAAAAAAATGTTCACCCAAAAACCTACTTTTACGACATCCTTATTGGTCTCAAGGAGAAAAATGTAAGTACTCCTGATTTGTTTTCTTTATATATCAAACCGATGTGAATTTTAGTTTGTTATATCTTTGTTTCTAGGTTCTACTTTAGCCATATGAAAATTTGAAGGATATGTTTCGAAAAAATGGGTCAAAGTCTATCACGATCCGATTTAGATTATGCTTACGACTGAAGGATATATACCGGATAGAGTGATGCACTAATACAGTTGGATCCAAGAGTAACCGGTGAATCCTCAAGAATCTAAAGTGGTTATAAAAAGGAGACCACACTTGATATATTACTAGGGAACAAAATTGGCAACAATGGCGTAACCATTTACTTATTATTGACTGTATGACGCGTTCATTGGCCAGAAATCGCAAGATG
This sequence comes from Limnanthes douglasii subsp. nivea, assembly GCA_036936605.1. Lineage (NCBI taxonomy): Eukaryota > Viridiplantae > Streptophyta > Magnoliopsida > Brassicales > Limnanthaceae > Limnanthes > Limnanthes douglasii. The sequence goes on along the minus strand of JAUPFV010000005.1, from coordinate 43,487,974 downwards.
ATGATAATTTAGTACGATGACCTTGTGAAGAGGTATGAGTGGTACATCAAAACTCCTATTTCTCTTGATGTGTGTGAGACGGTATATGTGATTCATGAGTTCAACCGTGTACGACCTCTTGATGACAATGAGGAAATAATATGAAGTTTCGTAAGACAAGTTGTGGAAATCACCTTTCTTTGGCTCCTTATCCTTTTAAGTATTTTGATACTTTGTTTGTTTTCATATGCATCATAAGATATTATTTTGTTGTTGTTATTTTTCTAAGTACCGTTTAAGGTAGTATTGGATGTTGTTGGTTGTCTAAGATATTATGTATTTTGTATTAAATGTTGTTAGGATGTTATATTCTATGATGTATGTCATTGTTTTTTATTTAATATGGATGTTATATTGTATTTTTTGTTAGCCACACAAGTGTGTGATGGTATAAAAGAATTGGTTAATTTATATTCAAAGTTGTTTTATTATACCGATGATATAGATATTACGAAGAAAAATTGTTGAGTTTTTTTAATTACTTAATACAAGTGGTATAAATATTATATACCGTTGGTAGAATATAAGCACCCTTACTATACCACTGGTATGGTGAAACAAAATTATGAGATTTGTTGAGTTTTTTTTGTATGTCTATACCGACGATGTAGACAATGTATATCGTCGATACAATAGATGCACCACTGGTATGGAAATTTCACACCAAGGGTGTATTTTCTTATCCGCGGTAAAATAATTTTATATCGTCGGTACATTTAATGGAAAGACCCAAAAAAATCTCATGCCACATAAAACTTCCACGAACTAAACTTCCGACCAATAAAATCTCGGTCAACTATAAACTTTCCCCCAATTTCATAATTCATATGTCTATAAAAAAAGCTACTCAAATCTACCATATATATTCATCTTCCAATATAGCATAAACAATCAAACTCAAACTCAAACATTTTATTTTTACAATATGGAAGGGATTATCGACAAAGACAACCACTTGCTGCAAGCCGTCAAGTTTGTGAATAGAACAAGGTCAGATGAGACAAACAATGGTTTTTGCAATTCAGTGTTATGTACAATGATTTACATGTACGAGTACATGTACGGCTGTGAAGCAAAACCACGTCTGACTCATCACACTCGTGAATAAGTCTCTAGCAAAATACTTATTTGAAATTACAACCAATAGTTCGAGTGTTCGATCTCTCGTACAAACTTAGGCAATATGCATTCAACTCGTTCAGTTGGAAAATTACTGATTCCATTAAAAATGATATGTTGCGTTATACGGAGAAACAATTGTTTTGAAAAAGATGATGCATAAAAAAATTAAGAAATATTGGCTTTCACGACAACCAAAGATGTGACTTTAGAAATATTATGTGTGTTGTTGTATTTCATCTTTAATGTTGTTTTATGCTCGATTGATGTTTCTTAAGTTATTGTATTTGGTGTTATGTATGTTAAATGCTATTTTTGTAACTTATTTGTCTATTTTATGATGATAAATGTATTTATCATATTATAATATTTGGAATCGGTTCCAAATATTCGGGTTTGTGACATCTCGTCCCATGCCAATAAAAAGGTACATAAGTTGTTGGATTTGGGAATACTTGATTCCGTTAAGAAACATATACTTTACGAGATTAAGTTGGACCTCGTTGACAACAATCTCGAATAAATGATAGTGAATGCTCATTTTTTAGATATAAATATGCATTGATATAATTCTTTATAAGTGTTGTTATTTGTTCACTTGTTTTTTTGGTATATTTGATTTTCATGTCTTTGAATTTCATACACGATATATCGAGTTAAGTATGATGTCTTCGAATTGTTGGCACAATAATATAACCCGTAACATAAAAAAAACTAAAGATAAACCTTAGTCGAACCTATGTACAATTTACCAGAACCGGCGGTGTGTTGCCACAATACCACCGCAGTATATGTAACATGACATAAGTTATACTAACAGTTCACAATGAAATGATGTTTCGATAGGAATACGTATACCATCAGTAATACTCCAATTTGTTTTTGAAAAAACATAAAAAAAATCTACTAGATTATGTCATTAATGAGTTAACATTTTTTGAATATTAAATTCATAAATAAAGCAGTTGTTTTTCATTTTTAAGATATTTTTTAAAAATTGAGTTAAATTATTTCAATTTTAAAATGAATTTTTTTGGTTCACTGTTATAGTTTTGGATGCTTTCATTAAATGTTTCCAAACAAAAAAATAAAAGTATAAATTTTAGTTAATATAATTATTTTTTCAAAAACAAAATCTCTTTTCTAAGAGATTCTAAAATTCTAAGAATTTTCCATTGGGCTAGGCTAAACCAAGACCCCTTTTTCTTATAGCGAGACCCAGTTATACCTGATGAGATTGGTTATTTTAGCTGTTGTGTCTTGACTCAATCCGATGGGCAGTTCAGACCATGATCATTATTATAAAAAAATCGAACAGGATAAACGTAATAAATGCTGACTAAGTTGGTTGATGGTCACTTCAAACCAGATTACTAATAGGTCCTTAAACTTGACCAGACTAGACTTCACGATCCGACCCAATAAGCTCATAGATCAGTAATTAAGTATAAATACCCCAACCACTTTCATTAATGAGGGTAATCAAAATTTATAACTAGCACACAACTTAATTATCTCGCTACACACTACTCTAAACATTAAATTCCACAAAACATCCAAAATACTTTACAAAATTACCCTCAGACATAAATAGACCACAGTGGGAGGACGACGATACCTGAATTTCACAATTCAAAACTAGCAAGAAACGTAGTTCGGATGGATCTGAATGAGCATAATATTCTACCTCCTGAGGTGGAAGGTGCAAAGGAAAACAAGGAATATACTATCGAGGAGCGAGACTAGTTGAGGGTTGAAATATAAGCGCTGAGAGCGATAAAACAAGAAGAAAAAGAGTTAAAAAAGTCTGGAGCGTCACTACTTCACCACACTGACAATCCTGGAGAAAACGAGCAGTCTTTGAAAACCCATCTCAGTTCCAAGAAGACACGCCGATCTAAATCTATTGAGAGTTCTGCATATGAGTCCTCCAGCATCTTATCAAATGAGACAGAACTTGAAGAAGCATTATTCTCAAGTAGTGATGAGGGAAGATCTAAAAAGAAAATGAGGTTGACTAAAAAACATTCAAGAAAGAAGGATATACATGGCAGACTCAAGAGGCACCTTGGTAAGAGTAAGGGGTCAGCTAATAAGTATATTGATCAGTTGCTGATTGATCCCTTCGTCTTTCAGTCTGAACCAAGTATTTTTGTAACCCTCAATGGAAATATATTTTTTAGCCGTAACAAAAATTGGAGGCAATCACCTTTGTCCGCAAAAATATTCTCTGGACATCTTCCTAAGAGGTTTGATAGCTCCAAGATGGAGAAATACGATAGGAGTCGAGATCCGGACAACCATCTGGAGTAGTTCAAGAACTTCATAATGAATTTTGACGACGATGACAAGCTACTCTATAGGGACTTCTCCCAAAATTTCACAAGAAGTGCCCTCAAATGGTACAACAGTCTCCCGAGGGGTGTATAACAAATTTTGTTACATTCTGGGTTGCCTTCCGGAGGTAATTTGTTGGAAGTAAAGAACTCAAGGGTAATGGGGACACTATTATCAATTGTGCTCAGGAACCAAATGAGTTTGTAAAGGAATATATTAATCATTTTGTGAACACAAAGAATGGGCTAGCATATTTATTTGAACAAGTTGCAATCGTTTCCCTTAGACAAGGTTTAAATCCAAGAAATCTAGCCGATTCAGTGACTCGGAAGAAGGCTATGACCTGGGGTGGTTTGTTGAATCAAGTGGGAAAGCAAATCAATGTAGAAGAAACCAAAAAAAAACCAGAGTATACCGCCACGTGAGATCTACTACTACAACAACAACTTATACAGCTACTAACAAGTCCAGTTACATGGAAAAGGAGGCTGGACAGGGGTCCAACCGATCAAGACATAATCAATCAAATCAAACTTAGAGCCAACAGACCAGAAGTAAGAGGGGGCTCTGAGTTCAGCCTGAGTGGTTTGCTGAGTTGGGGGAGAGTGTGGCTACAATTTATGACAAGACTAATAATGAGGTGCATTTTAGAAAACCGGCAGCATTATAGTCCCTCAGAGAAAACGGGAGCACTCGCTTCTGCCAATACCACAATGACATAGGCCACGATACTCACGATTGTATAGCCTTGAAGTAGGAGGTCCATAACCTCATTGAAAGGGGCAAGTTGAGGGTCTATGTCAAAAAGCAAGGGGGAAGCAGATCAGATAATGCGCAAACCAATGCTCCTAGGACTGGTCCTTCAAACAATCTCGGGACATCTACACAAGAGGGTGCAATGGTAATTATTGAAAGATTTGATATAGACTCTAATTATCTTGATCCAGATCCGAGTCGAAATCAGGTGGGGATAATACCAGACTATACGAAATCGGTTTTTGGTCTGATTAGCTTTTTCGGAGGGGTACAGTGGCTGCATCTTCTGCTTCATCGAGGAAGAGGCATGTCCACAATTTGGCCACCTAGTTGGAAGGTGGGATGTCTACCTACCAGTGTCAATCCCCATCCCCATTTATAGTTTTTGATGAGGATGACCTGAGGAACATTGCAGGACCTTATGAAGATGCAGTGGTAATAGAGGCTTCAATGTGGGAAACGATATACGCCGAATTCTAATTGATACATGCAGTTTGGCAAACATCATGTTTTTAAGCTCCTACAAGCAAATGAGAAACCCTTCAGTTTTACAATATTCGAACAGAACCATTGTAGGCTTCACTGTAAGTTCTGAAGATCTGATTGGGGAGTTCGAAGAGGAAGTATTGTTGGGCAAGGGTCCCTTTAAAAATATGGTAAGAGTACTATTTGTTGTGGTGGATTTCCCAACATCTTACAATGCAATATTTGGGAGATCTTGACTCTACAGAATTCATGATATAGCCTCTACAGTCTACCAATGTTTGAAGTATGTTGTTTAGGGACAAGTAGATGTTGTCTGGAGCAGTCAAAAGATGGCCAGGGATTGCTATGCAACAGCTCTTGCCTCTAAGACTCTAGAGGCAGTCAAAGTTAACAAAGATTAACAGCTATTGGAGCCTTCTGCAGAGGAAAATGAAATTAATGATCGTAGGGAGGCTCCCAACATTATAATAGCGATTGAGAAGGCTGAAATCCACTCCCTCGTAGAATGCAAGAATGTTAAGATTGGTTTTAAGCTGGCACCGAAATTAAAGCACCGGCTATTAAACTTTTTAATGAATAATCAACATATTTTTGTATGGTATAACAGTGATGTCACTAGATTACCAGCAGATGTTATTTCTCATAAGTTATTAATCCGGAGTGATATTGCACCAGTTTTACAGAAGATAAGGTCTTTTTCTAAGGAAAAAGCAGATGTGATTGTTCAAGAAGTTGACCGTTTAAACAAGATGGGTCAGATTAAAGAATCTTAGTACCCTTTGTGGACTTCCAAGTGGTGTATGTGCATTGATTTCACTAACCTCAATAGGGCATGCCCTGAAGATCTTTATCTTGTTCCCCGGATAGATTAGTTGGTAGATTCTACCTCTAGGAACAAACTATTGTCCTTCATGGATGATTTCTCAGGGTACAACCAGATACAAGTAGATCTAAAGGATCAAGACCACACTTTCATCTCAGACAGAGGTCTTCATTGTTATAGAGTCGTGTCCTTCGGATTAAAAAATGTTGGGGCCATCTATTAGAGGTTAGTGAATAAAGCTTTTGCTAATCAGATTGGCAGAAACATGGAAGTTTACATATATGATATGATGGTTAAAAGTTTGGAGGAAGATTCACATATATCTGACCTTCAAGAAAATTTCTTCAATTTAGAGGCTGAAAATTTAAAATTGAATCCTAAGAAATGTGTATTTGGGGTCCGATCTAGAAAGTTCTTGGCTACATAATAAGTGAAAAGGGAATTCAGCATGATCTGGACCAACTTAAGGCCTTACTCCTCAGAATATCTGGCTGTGTCAGAATATGCAATAAGTGTTGTGCTAGTAAGATAGGTGGACAATTACCCTCGTCTGTTGTATTACATCAATAAGAGTTTGTTGGATGCTGAAAGAAGGTATTTAAAGTTGGAAAAATTGGCATTGGCCCTAGTAATTGCAGGAAGGAAGATAAGACCATACTTTCAAGCTCATTCCATTGTTGTTCGAATATCTTTCCCTTTGAAAAAGGGTTCTTCAAAAAGTTGATGTATCAAGCAGAATGACCAAGTGGTCAGTAGAGCTGGGTGATTACGATATTGACTTTGCACCTCGAACAACGATTAAAGCTCAGTCAGTGGCTGATTTTTTGTTAGAATTTCATGCTGATAGATCCTCCTGACAAGAATCAGAAAACCTACGCAATAAAGAATGGGTAGTTTGAACTGATGGTGGGTCAAGTACTATGGTTTGTGGAGCTGGGATTTGTCTAAATTCTCCATATGGTGATATATGTACCAGGCCATATGTTTTAGGTTCAGAGCTTCTAGCAATGAGTCTAAATATGAAGCAGCTATAGTTGGTATTAAGTTGGCTCTCATATGTGGGGCAAAGAGAGTTTGGTTAATGAGTGATTCCCAATTGTTGATTCACCATATTCAGGGGCAATCTAAAGCGAAAAAAGAATAAATGATTAATACTTGCTTATCTTGAAAGAAATTGTTGCAAACTTCAAAAATATCCGCTATGAGCACATTCCTATATTGGAGATTACTCTGGCAGACTCTTTGGCAACTATAGCTTATTCTGAATCTTACCCATGGATCCTGGTGCAGGAATGTCTGTCCGTACAGACAGGTCAGGCAAAAGAGAGTGAAGAAAATATGAATATACTTGTTATTTCAACCTAAAGATTGGAGATATGCTCTTCTCCAATACATCTCTGATGGGATATTGCCTCCGGATAAAGCTGTGGCTAAAAAGGTTAAGTACAAGGCTCATGATTTCTTGATTTTAAGGGAAGTTCTTTACAAAAAAATCTTTCAGCAAACCTCTCCTGTGTTGCTTAAGATTTGAAGATCCCAAGTTGTATTATCTGAGCTACATGATGGATAAGGTTTTGCACACTGTGGCTATAGGGCCTTAACTAGAAGAGTCCTATTAGCAGGATACTACTGGCCAACCATAATGGCAGATGCTAAAGAGATGGTGAAAAAGTGTGATCTTTGTCAAAAGTATGGGAATGAAATTCATGTCCCAACAATTCTTATGGAATCTATATATGAACCAATACCCTTTGCCATATGGGGTATGGATCTACTTGAGCATCTTCCCATGGCATCCGGTGGATGTAGAACAATCATAGTTGTTATTGACTATTTTTCCAAGTGGATAGAGGCAGCTCATTTGGCTGGAACCACTTCAAAAGAAGTTATTAAATTTATCTTATCTAACACATGTTTCAGATTTGGAGTTCCCAGAAGATTACTACAGACAATGGGCCATAGTTTGATAATAAAGACATGGAAGATTTATGTACTTCCAGAGGAATTCAACATAATTGTTCTTCTCTTTTCCACCCTCAAGAAAATGGCCAGGTTGAGGCAGCGAATAGAACAATCTTATCCGGATTAAAGAAAAATTGGAAGGATTTGCAGGAAAATGGAAAAGTTATTTATAAGAAGTATTATGGGCCTACCGGACTACACCTCGAGCTGCTACACAAGAGTCTCATTTTGATCTGGTATATGAGATGGATGCAATTACTCCTATAGAAGATACTTTACCATCTCACAGAGTCCATAACTATTCCGAGCAAGCTAATGACATAACAGTTAGGAATCAGTTGGATTTAATTGTAGAAAATAGAGTTAAAGCACATCTGAGAAAATCACATTACCAAGGCTTGATGAGGAGCATATTTTCCTCCAAAGTTAAAAGAAAATATTTTCAAATAGGAGATAAAGTTTTAAGAAAAGTATTTTTACACACCAAAGAAAAGCAGTTCGGTAAGTTGGCTCCAAACTGGGAAGGCCCTTATATGGTCCGTGGGAAGGTTAAATCAAGAACATACAAGCTCTAAGACAAAGAAGAGAGAGCTCTAAAACACTCATGGAACGTAAAACATCTCAAGTTATACTTAGAATAGAACTCTTTTGTGAATAATTACTTTTTAAATACCAATTTAAATATTAATAGGCATACTTTTTCCTACCTTGGTGGTGTGGGGAGGTTTTAATGAGGTGTCTGGGTTTTTCAATAATATATGATGCCTTCTTTAAATGTCTAGTACAATTCTGTTTCAGTTCGGATATTAAATACTCATTCAATACCCCGACTCCCAAGTCTTTTGAGTTGATCGGATATGCTTAGCACTTGGTCACATTTATTAAACACATGTGGTCGAATATGTTGGGTACTTTTATTCAACACATCTGGATAGTATTGTCCTTAGTTTGTAGTTGCTCCTTCAAAGCTGTGATATCATTTGAGGAAGAAGTCTCTAGATCGGAGTACTTGGTTTTTCCTTTCTGACTCAAGTAGTTGGGCAGCTAAATCTTCTTTTTCCTTCCTCAATAGTTCTATGCTTTGTTGAGCATTGAGAAAATCGTTCGTCAAGTTTTTCTTTTATGTGGTTAGAGTGTTGATGGTAACAGTTTGATCCCTCACTTGTCTCTCCAGAACAAGAACTGGGCGAATATAATCCAAGAGGGCATGGCTCGAGGTATCTTGCTCGCTAGATATCGCGTAAGTCTCACCATTGTGAGTCACAACGTTGGACGTATTGGGAGGACGGTAAGGCCCCGCGAAATCATCTTTTTCCAAATGATTAAAATATATATTAATGTCTAGAAAAGCGTCAAGTTTTACCTCTTCGTTACCATCCCCAGCAGCCTGTTTGGAATAGAGATTAAGTGGAATTTCCTCTTGTAAGGTAGGAGCGACAGGAGCTGGAGGAGGGATTTCAGAAGGACGAAGAATTATCTCTGATCCTAGAGTAATTTTCTTCTTATTGGCAGCTTTTTCATCACTGTTTGCCTTACGTTTCTTGTCCTTCTTCGAAATATTTGTGGGTTGTCTGACCCACCAGCCTCTTTGATAGTAACTTCTACTGTTATAGTAGAGTAGCATTAATTCCTCCTTGATTCTCTGAACCGGTTCATCAATGGTTGTTTGAGGTGAGTCTGTTGTGGTCTTCTTCTTTTTCTTCTTTTTCGTCTTTTTCATCTTGTTCAAATAATTGGAGGCTTTGGCCCTGGAAGGCAGGTAAAGTTTAGCATCGTTGGCCTCTGTCCTACTTAGAATGACATCTGCAGGGGGTGGTTGTTAACTCTTCCCAGGAGAGGTCTCTTCTCCCTATGGTGTTCTATATATGAGACCTCACATAGTTCTCCAATGTGAAGTAGTTGTGGAAAGCATTTCCCCATTTCTCCAAGGCCCAAGAGTTCAGTTTGGCACAAGTATCTTGACCTGCCTCTACATAGTCCGAAAACTCCTTTAGAAAAACTAGAAAGAGATATAAGTCAGTTTGAGGTAGTAACTTAATACTTGAAAGATTGAAGAGAATAAAAAAAACTCACCAATACTCTTCCAGCAACTGGTTAGCTGGCTTGGGTTTAAGTCAACTTTTTTTTTCTCATTCTCCCAGGCCCCACTGATAAAATAAGAACTGCGTCCTCCACGGATTTTCTAACTTCAGGCGATTGGTTTAATCATTCCTCATGTTGTAGTGGTAAAATGGGATGTGTGATTCTTACATATATTTGCCACATCAACAAATTTTTCCATTGGTAGTGGAATCTTAGACAGCCTAGAAGCCATGATGCAAGCCAATAGGGTATACCAAACATTGGGGCTCAGCTGGCTAGGGCATAGCTTGGTCAAGTGAAAGTACCTGACTATCTCTGGATCCAAAGGAAACTAGAGTCCCAGTTCAACACCTCTGTATAGATCACCAGCTTATTGGGCTTGCAGTTCATCAGAGTCTCTGGGGTGATTGGAATTCTCACCTTTACAGACTCTGGGGTCCCCACTTAGTACGGATACAACCCGGTCTGGCATTTTAGGTGTTAACATAGGCTATGTTTTGAAGGGACAACAAATATTTCACATTGACCTTCTTAAAGTTTGGCCCCACTTTACCCTCCAGACTCTCCGAAAGTGCATCTGGATGAGTCATGCCTATTTTGGTCTTGCCCTTCCGATTTGCAGTTGTGTCCTCCGTCTAGCCGGACATCTCAAAAGGGGCTTCATCTAGACTGTCCTCTATGATTTCTTCCATCACTATGGAAGGCTGTTCGGATGGTTGTTCAGATGGTCGTTTGGATGGTCTGGCTTCTGCCATGGGCTGTTATCCTGATGGTTTGGATTTTGCCGCAACTTTTACTACCTCAGAATAAGGCTATTAAACAGATATTTCGGATATGGATCTGCCTACATCCGAATCCGAAATCTGAAATCACTATCCAAATCCGAATTCGAACCCATTTTTTTTTAAAATAATATTTGAATCCGTATCCAACGGATATTATCCGGATACAGATAATATCTGAATCCGAATATCTTCCACTAAATGTTTTAGCTAATTACCTATTGTTTGAGCTACTTTTATAGACACCTTAGTAGAAATTCATATTCCCGTTTTAGATATGGGATAAGGCTAAGAAAAATATATTTTGAAAAGTCACCATGTCTTTTATAAAAAGTTTGGTAGCAATTATTTTCCATATTTTAGATGTGGGATAAGAGTCATAAAACTAAAAAAAATATACTTGTTAAGAAAAGCCACCATGTGTTTTATAAACAGTTTGGTAGCAACTCTTTTTCCAACTTTAGATACAGGATAAGATACATTTTTTAAAGAAGGAACCCTCCATATTTATGGCAAACTCTGTTAGTAATTTGTTTTTCTCTTTACAAAGTGGAATAGCTAAAAAACATGCTTAAATATATATATATATATATATATATATATATATATATATATATATATATATAAAATTTCGGATATCGGATATTTTGAATACAGATATGACTATATCAATATCCGCTATTCCCGTATACGAATTTGGATACGAATATTATCCGTTTTCTTCCAAATACGGATATTATCCGTTTTTATTCGGATTCGATATTGAATATTTCGGTCGGATATCGAATATTTCAGATTATTTTGACAGTCTTACCTTCGAACTAGAGGGTTTGAAGAAGTAGATGTGGATTTTGATTTGGACTGACGACTGACTCCGCGTGAGGTTAATTTCTCTGGAGATTTCTCTGTATCTGACCCCATTGCAATAAAAGGCGAGGGTTTTCTAATGCTACATACGACCTTCTCCTTAGGGAGAGGGTTTAAGACTCCTGAACAGAGGACCCTGATGGGAGAGGTGAAAGGCTTGTGACGAAGGGAAGTTTTCTAACCTTGTAAATTTTTAAGGATGATGAATCCTGATCTGCATTCACTTGTGGTTGATTGTTTCCTTCACGAGGAGAAACCAAAAGGCCAGCAGCACTACATTCGTCTCTTGCAACTTTTCTCGCTTTATCTCACAAAACATCCAAAACACTTTACAAAATTACCCTTAGACAGAAATAAACCACATCAATACTAAGACCCGTCTTGGCTATAATGATACCTAGCTAATTTACAAAATTACCACTCATATAAAACCCAAAAGATACCAAATTCAGCATATTTTCTCTCTTGGAAACCCTAACTCTCTCAAGATCTGATTTTTCAAACTTTAGATTGTTTAAATCCAACAACATACATTTGTTAAGGTACAAATTCTCTTCATCATGGTGATTTTTTCCAATTTCCATCTATATTTGTAATGACATATAAAGTTATATTTTCATATTGAAAAATTGATTTTTCTTACGTTTTTTTTGTTGTTGTTTGGATCTATGATTATACGTACGTGTTTTAGTTAGGTTCTTAGTTTCGATTTAGTATGCTATTTGGTTGATTTGGTGTAGTGGGATAAATCGGTGCAAGCTTTCGTGCTTTGAAATACCGGATACACGCACGTGTGCATCCGGTGTTTCAACGCACGAAAGCACGCATCGAATTAATATAATTTCATAATAATTAATGAAATTTATTTGATTTTATAATTTAATGTTTTTAACATATTAATTTTATTTTTATAACTTTTAATATTTGTTTATTATATTATTAAGTTACTAACAACAAATTATTTTTTTTGTATTTTTTTACCTAACATTTATTATTCATTGACTCAGGTCTTCCGATCCAAGGATTTCATTATCGTTTTTCAATTTTATTAGTTTTCATGTATTTATTTTATAACCATTTATGTATTCGAAATTTATTTAATGTGACTTTATTTTTTAGTGAATTTTAATTTTTTATTGTTTATTTTCAAGATTGCAACTAAAGTTGTCGATATAGTCATTCAAATCCATAGTATGAACTAGATGTGGAGATGATTTTATGTTTTTTTTTTCGGAGGAAACCCGCAACCGCTACTCAGAGTGCAATGAATGGTAAACCTTCGTCTGCAAACCAACGCGAGAAGGTAAACCACACAAGGTGATAGGCTCAGTCGAGAAAGCGTATGTAGAAGGACTCGAATTCGTATGTAGAAGGGCTCGAATTCATGACCTTTGGACACAAACATACTTTACTCAACCAATTCGACTATCCTTCGATAGATAAGTTATGGGTTAGGATTTTGTTGAATATTAGAGAGATAGATAGTTGGGAGAGGAAAGAGAAATATAAATAAAATGGGTCGGAAAATTAAAGTTTATATAACCAAAAGTAGTTTGGTAACTTAATAATGGCATAAGAGAAAAAAAAGCTAGATTTGAATTCTCACTCTAATAAAAAAAAATCTTGGTTTAGCCTACCCCTTTTCATCTGTATCTTCTACGCTTTATTTCCCTTGTATACATGTAAACTTGTTCATTCTCATTTGTGAATGAATAACATTTGTAAAACATAAAGAACTCGGTAAACCGGTTCACCAACAGCTCAAAACAGAAATGTTCCTTTCGGTGTTTCTCTTTAAAGAAAAATGAAAATCCATATCTTCTCCACGAAATCGAGATCCAGAAACAAATCATATAACTAACTTTTCTCTAATTAGCTATGGAATAGCTTCTTTGTCTTTTAGGTCTCCCAATGTCACTGACAAACACTTCACTGCTCCTTCCTTCTCCATCTTTGATTTCCAAACGCTTCAATCACAAGAACACCACCACTTCCCGAAACGAAGATCCGAATGAACCTACTCCTTTCGGCTTCTCGATTCCCAAATCCTCCAACTTCTATCGGGACTGCATTTTGTGTTTTCAGGGAAAGAGACGACTTCTTGTTGACGAAAAATGGAAAACGACGGCCACCACTCAGACTCGCCTCGTCGATAACGCACCCACACGAGCAACTACTGTTGAAGTTCCGGTCACTTGCTACCAGGTCTCACTTCTTTGTTTTCCTCTAATTTTTTTGGTTTGTATATATTTGAAGAAGAAGGTCTTGGAATTGGTTTGTGTTGTTACTCACTCGAGAGTTGAATTCAACTCTATCAATACTGCTGCGACACTTAGTTACATTTGACAACGAATATATAGATTTCTAGCTGTAGTCTCAGTTTTGAATGATTCATTATTCTGTTCTCGTTTTCGATTGCTCATTTGTGCTCGAGAAGTTACTAGTTTTGAAAATAGCAGCTGTTTGATTATAAAATATAGATAAATGCGAATGCTATGTCAGCTAAATAGGTCGAATTTCGATTTAGATGTGCAACCTTTCACTTGTGTTAGGTAATACCCATATGCATAGATCTCTCAATAGTTGTATAGAACTTCTGCTTTCGTGGTGTTTGTCTCATGGTCTATTTTGAAAATGGTTATATGAGTCGGGTATCTTTGCTGGTGGACTATGTTGCTTTTGTTTGTCTAATATGTCAGTTTAATTTTTCAACTAAGGGAAAGTTTCTCCACTTAAGTTGGGAAGCTGGAAAGTATTTGCATTTATTAGATAACAAGTTGTTGTGTGTGAAAGATGGTTTCGATAGACGCAGTTCTAGGTTCTCTGTACTGAGTAAAATGGATATGTTCAAGAAACGTCCCTAGCAGCTACTCACTGTCAATGATATCAAAATTTGCAGCTCATTGGAGTTTCTGATCAAGCTGAAAAGGATGAGGTTGTCAAGGCTGTTATGAATTTAAAAAGGGCTGATATTGAAGAAGGCTACACAATGGATGCAGTTGTATCTCGCCAGGTAGAGATCTGAAACTGAAATTGTAATTTTTCTTGTCTTCAGTCTCTCTCATTCTCTCTGCTTTATCAGATCAGAAATATAAGATGTGACTCTGGGTCTTCTTTAATCTTGATATTCTGGTCTTCTGTTTCATATTGTAGGATCTTCTAATGGATGTGAGGGACAAGCTTCTATTTGAGCCAGAGTATGCTGGTAACGTGAAGGAAAAGATGCCACCAAAATCTCCTCTTAGAATCCCATGGGCTTGGTTTCCTGGTGCTCTATGCCTTCTCCAAGAGGTATATTTCTACTAGTTTAGTTGATGGTTGTTATTATTTTGATTATGATCTAGCATCATCAGCGTAACAGTTTTTATGCTTACCAATAAAGTAATCCTGCTACAGTTTTTTAAAGAGAATTTAGAGTACCTCGTTTCATCTGTTACGCCAATTTTTGCTAGTAAACTATTTTGACTCTGGAAATTACTAAAAATGTCTGTAAAACCGATTCAGGTAGGAGAGGAAAAACTCGTGCTGGATATTGGCCGGGCAGCTCTCCAGCATCAAGATGCAAAGCCATATGTTCATGATTTGCTTTTGTCCATGGCACTAGCAGAGGTAAGACAACCTATTGAAGAAGTTCAGGATCATGTAATAGTTACAATAGGAGCTTTGTTATGTCTCGTCATATGACAGATGCTTTCTTGAAGTGTGCGATTGCCAAGTTTGGATTTGAGAAGAACAAGGTGTCCCAAGGATTTGAAGCTCTTGCTCGTGCCCAGTGTCTCCTTAAAAGTAATATATCTCTTGGGAAAACAACGTTGCTATCCCAGGTAAGCATTTTTTGTTTTGAGTCAATCTAACTTTATGTGAGAGAGAATGCTGATTTTCAAGATTCTTGGTTTTGCTCCCTGTGTAAAAGGAAGAAGAATATGATGAGCTCAATTTTCTTGGGAGTATGAGTGATAGAAATGGTTTTAGAGTAGAAAAGAAACCTCAAGAGTCATTTCTTGCATACTTTGTGATTTACATTTTACTTACTGCGCGATTATTCCCCCCTCTGGTTTTCAGATAGAACAGTCTTTAGAGGAGCTAGCACCTGCATGCACTTTAGAGTTATTAGGAATGCCTCATTCACCAGAAAATGCTGAACGGAGGTTGGGTGCCATTGCAGCATTACGTGAACTGCTTAGACAAGGCCTCGATTTCGAAACACCATGTCAAGTCCAAGACTGGCCATGCTTTTTGAGCCAAGCACTTTTCAGGCTGATGGCTTCAGAAATTTTGGATCTTCTTCCATGGGATAGCATAGCCACGACGAGAAAGAATAAGAAATCACTTGAATCACAGAATCAAAGAGGTGTGATTGATTTTAATTGTTTCTATAGGGTATTCCTTGCACATGTAGCTGTCGGATTTTCGACAAAACAACCCGAGTTGGTAAGTCTTGTGTTGGTTCGCTCGATCAGATATCTACACTATAATATATTTATGGTTTCTTAAGCCATTTCCTGCTACTTTCGTGTAGATTAATAAAGCAAAAACAATTTCTGAGTGTTTGAAAGCATCAGAAGGTATTGATCTGAAGTTTGAAGAAGCTTTTTGCTTGTTTCTTCTTGGGCAGGTATGCATTCAATCTCACTTTCTTTTTTTACCTCAGGAGTTTTTGCATCAAATGCTTCTGGGGTGCCTATTGATTGTTCCAGTCATCTTAAGCTGGGTCGTTAAATTGCTTTTACTGTACTTAAATACGTTTTAACACCAGGGTACTGAGGCTGAGGCTCGTGAAAAGCTTAGGCAGCTTGAATTAAATACGAGCCCTGTTGTGAACAATTCAATCTCGGGGAAAGAAATGAAAGATCAACATACCGCAACTCAATCATTGGTTGGTTTTCTACTTCAACTCAACTACATATTATGTAGTACTCATATATCTCAGGAACCGCAATCACATGACTGTTTAATCTGATCATTTACATCAGTTGAGCTTTTATCTTTGTCATTGTTGATATCATCTGTCTTGCAGCTTTATTGATATATTTGTTTTGCTACAAAGATGCTTTGTTTGTATTGTATTTTTTCATGTAGAATTGTAGATGTAGAACCTAACAAGTATCTGGATAGGAAGATCTTTCCTGTTATACCTTTGGTTTCCACGGAGCCTAATATATTGCTTTCTAGTTAGTCTATTCCTTCAATGGGTTTCTTTCTTTTCATATGATTTCAGTACTCTATGCAAATATGAATCTAAGTGCCTATCAGTCGTGTTCCATATGATGCCATTTGTCTTTATACTTCTGCTTTAAGAACTGCATACTCGACTTAAGCTTGATATTTTCTCATGTCAGACTTCCTGCTGAACTTGACCAGGAAATGTGGCTGAAGGAGGCTGTGCTTGCTGTGTTTCCAGATACACAAGATTGTTCTCCTTCTTTGGTGAGGCGTATGCTTTATGGATCACTGTTAATAAACACTAAAAGGTGATCTTATATTTTCTCACAGAAGCATCTACATGCAGGTTGGCTTTTTGAGGGGTGAAAAGATAGGTCCAGGAAGCAAGAAAGCTAAAGGCGCTCCAGTAACCATTGGTACGATAAGTCAACGATCACTTACCACTCCTGGAATAGAGCGACGGGATCTAGAGGGTTCTTGTCCTATCATGAA
The DNA here is from genome assembly GCA_036936605.1 of Limnanthes douglasii subsp. nivea. Taxonomy (NCBI): domain Eukaryota; kingdom Viridiplantae; phylum Streptophyta; class Magnoliopsida; order Brassicales; family Limnanthaceae; genus Limnanthes; species Limnanthes douglasii. Next base: position 43,471,066 of record JAUPFV010000005.1, on the reverse strand, counting down.
CTCTTCACGACATGTTGGTTCCGCTGTCAAGCAGCTGGCTCCAACTAGTTTGCAAACCCCATTGGTAGCAACTAAGAACAATGATGGAACCAATGCTAGCACACCAACTCTTCAACTGAACAGAAACCTTAGCTTTCATCAGAACAAAGTTTGGAAGGACTGGCTATCCCCAACTAATTTTGTCAAAAGAATGACTTTTGTTGCAATTTTGGGGTGTAGCATATTCTTTTCTTTGAGGCTTTCCGGCATGAAGTTAATCAAGACAAGTACATCTGCATTTACCTCACTTAACCCCACTAGTTCTGTTGAATGGAAGATTGATTCTTCTCTCGATCACAAGGTGGCACCTGCTGGTAGGATGAAAAATATATTGGCAATGATCATAAGGCAGCTAAGGAATAACTCAAGTGCTGGACAATCACAAATTTCTTCTCCTCCTGCTAGTTTGTCGACCTCTTTGACATCACTTAATAGGAGATCAATGTCAACCGAAGAAGCTGAACACCTTGTCAAAAGGTGGCAAGCTGTGAAAGCTGAAGCTCTGGGGCCAAACCATCACATTCATTGCCTTTTGGAAGTTCTTGATGAATCAATGCTTGCTCAGGTAATTAAGTCACATTGACGACTTTTTATGTGCACTTCTTTCAATAGAAGACCCGTACGCTAACATGAATGAATTGTCATAGATGACATGGGTTTCAGAAATTCTTAAGCTACTTGTCTCATTACTAGAGAGCTAACCAATTTAAGAACATACTTGTCTGCATACAGATAGATGACTTTTAGTAATCTTATGCTTAGTAGGAAAAGTAGGATAGTGTATATTGTTTATTATATTTTAGTTCTTGATTATATAAATAAGGGGGAAATCAATAGAGTGTAAAACCGAGAAGAAAGTTCATGTGTACTGTAAGCATTGTATTGGGATGTTGGCTATAAGGCTTACTTTAATAGGATATTTTACTCAAGATGTTTTGAGCTTCAAGCTGTGTAAAGCTAAAATAATATTAGCATCTATTTATGTTTTATTTCTGAGCTCCATATAGGTGAACAATATTTGAATTTATCCCTTATTTTTTTCCTTGTGGGATTGTGAACAGTGGCGAAGTTTGGCTGATGCAGCAAAAGCTAAGTCTTGTCATTGGAGATTCGTTTTGCTGCAACTGACCATTCTGCGAGCTAGTATTTTCTCAGAAGGGGTTGCTGAGATGGCGGAAGTTGAAGTTCAAATAGAGGAAGCAGCAGAATTAGTTGATGAATCTCAGCCAAAGAATCCTAATTACTACAGGTACGCAGAAAAAAAACATATCATCTCATAGACGAGCTAAGTTTTCAGCTGTTTTGAATAGATATAATTATCTTATTAGATGATAAACTTTTATCTATTGAAAGCAAACGAGTTGCATTATATTAAATTTCCTATGCATTTGATTGCAGCACCTATAAGATCCGATATATTCTAAAGAAGCAAGATGACGGGTCATGGAGATTCTGTGAAGGTGATATTGAAAATTCACCGTGTGTTTCATCTACCTCCAGAAACCTTTAGCCTACTTCTGGAAATCGCACAAGCAGAATTAGTAACTATACACGACATTTAATATAGGTTAACAAGTAGGTAGAGAAGTTTCATATCACTGTTAGACAATGTAGCATCATTACTGTTTTTACTGCACTGTTGGTTCAAATTATTGGTTTGTTGACTTTTCTTTATTCATTAATATAGTTATATTCATGTAAAAACTTGGATGTTTAGAGAGAATTTTAACTATTCAAAAGTTATAGGCAGCATATGTTCCCAACGAGCGACTTACTGATAGAATTTGAAAGGCTAGAATGAAACCCCAATTTCTTAGTATAAGACTACCGCATCAAATTATATTTTTAAAAATTTGAAATGATTAAAATATCTCTTATATATAAAAGCTCTAATTTCACCCAAAGTACCAACATTCTACTTCAGCCATTAACAATATTGACTCTCGAAAACTAATCCAAACCCCCAAAACATATCTATATCAAAAGATTTTTTTCCAAAATATAGATTTAAGCCACTTAGATGATAATTTTAGTTGCAAAATGGATGATTTTTCGTCGGAGGAGTAAGAACCAATAACATATCATTTACAAACATAAGTTGAGTACATTTACATGTTTTTTCGCTCTCAACACAATGTGCAAAATCGCATAGGATGGCTCCGTGGATCTACGTTCTTGCGTGATTTTGCCAAAAAATGTATGCGTTATTTTGCCTAAATTAATTGGATGCACCATTGTGAACATGATCATGACTTTAGTAGGTAGTCGTTAATTCAAAGTATGATATTGTGGTTGGTGTTGTTTATTTTGAACTGAGGGTAATTTTGTCCAATGTTTTAACGAGGTTTAAAGGTATTAAATGTTTGGGTGTTTTGTAGTGAGAGATTTAAGCTGTCTGGTTGTATTAAATGTTCATTACCCTCATTAATGAAAGTGGTTGGGTATTTATACCCTTAATTATGGATCCATGGGCTTTTCGGGTCAAGTTGTGAAACCATGTCGAGTTTAAAAGACCCATTAGTTCTTAAGTAGATTAGCACCTAGCTTAGTCAAAAGGTGTTTAGTGTTTTAATACTTTTGTCCTGTTTGGATAATTTAGTGGGCGGTTATGGTCCGAATTACTCCTGCCTCCTTTTCTCAGTGAGCGGTGGTGAATAAATCCGGACTCATCAGTAGCCTCTTTTTTAGGCTTTGTCAAAGGTCTTTGGCAGGACTAAAACACTCACTTAGTCGGTATCAACTTTTTCCGGATCGCTCATGTGTTTGGTTCAAGGTTTATCCGGACTGATTTCTTCTCAGAATTCTAAGAGTTTTTTTTATCGTGGGACACGTGTTGCATTTTGATTCGTCCTACCAGCTGTTTTCTTCCTAGAACGGCGCTCCCACTAAGCCTGAAAAGTAACTCATGCATTTAATGCTTCTTACGTTAGCGCCGTTTTCAATCATTACCTAAACCTTTTCGTTTTCTCCTAGGTATCACTAGATTTTTGCCTTACTAATATATAAATTAATTTCTTTCACTGTTTCACCATCTTCACCACTCCACAATTTCTTTTCTCAGAGCCTTTCACATTTTCTTTCAAAACCTCTCTTGGATAGTTTTATGTTCACAGCGAGGAATGCTCTTGTGAAAAGTGGTTGGTTAAATCTTTCTGAACTAGAGAGAGCGAAAAAAGTCAAACATGAGAGACACATTGCTGTTGGTCTTCCAATCTCTTCAAGCAATAAGTCTGATACACCATCCTTAGAAGCTGATCAAGGATCGTCTTCTACCAAAAGCACAAAACTTAAACGTTTATTCAAGCCAAACCTCTCGCCAATCCCATCAGGCTCCTCGGTCCAGGAGTCTTAACCTTCTAACATTCAACAGAAAGTAGTATCAACTGTCAGAAAGCCTTCTCCGTTTATCGCTATGGGATCTGATATTGAGAAATGCCCAGATAAAACCAACCCTCGTCGGACAACACGCTTGGTAAAAGGCGAAGCAACTGGCTCATAACCCAAGTCCTCTAAAACAGGGGCATCTAAGTCAGCAACCAAAGATAAAGCCTCCGGATCGGAGGTATCTATAAGAGCCCCAAGAGACAAACCCTCAGGATCAGAAGCAACTAGAATAACCCCTCAAATAAAGTCCTCAAGAGCTGAGCCCCAACCAGACACCAGACCTCTAGAAGAAACTGGTGCTCAGCCATCCGGACAGACCACTGATCCACAAGCTGATACTCTTCCATCTTCCACAATGATGGAAGAAGTAATGGAAGATAACATCGAAGAGGCCCCCTTCGAGACTGAAGCCTCTGGACAGACTGAGGACGCTGCTTCTGATAAAAAAGGAAAGAGCAAGGTGAAAGTGGGAATGACTCATCCGGAGCTGCCGGAGAGCTTGGAGGGCAAGGTGGAACCTTGCTTTCAGAAGGTCAATGTAAAGTATCTGCTGGCCATGTAGAACATCAATTATGTCTATACTCACACCACTGAGCTGTGCCGGATCTGAACCAAGTGGGGTATCCTAGAATCAGTGAAGGTGAGAATACCAGTCACACCAGAAGCTCCGATGGACTGCAAGCTCAACGAGATCGTCATTTATACTGAGATATTCAACCGGGGGCTCAGATTCCCATTGGATCCAGAAATTTTCAGGTATTTTCACCTGATTAAACTTTGTCCAAGCCAGTTGAGTCATAATGCTTGGTATACTCTCATCGCCTGCATAATGGCGTCGAGGCTGTCCGACATTCCTCTTCCTATGGAGCAGTTCGCTGCAATGGCCAGCCTGTGCAAAAACCATCACATCACATTCTACCACTACAACATGGGAGACAACTTCAAGGTGGTGGATAACTTGTTGGAGTCAGCGAAAAACTGGAAGACCTGGTTTCTATTCATCAATGGAACGTGGGAGAATGGGAGAAAGATTAAGGCCAATGTCAACCCCAGCATGCTCACCAGCAGGTGGAAGAGCACAAGTAAGTATTCGGTTTTACTTGTCTTTCTCTCTTTCTTATTTTTACAAAAATTCCACCCTTATATCACCTACTTTCTTATGCCAGTATTGCCGAAGGAGTTCACCGACTACTTGGAGGAGGGGCAGGCCACATGTGCCAAGCTAAATGCATGAACTGCTGAACGTTGGGGGAACGCCTTCCATTTCTGTTTTACCTCCGACAACTTGGTGAGATCCTACTTGTGGAATACCACGGGTCGGAGAGATCTTACCTGGGAGGAACTAACTACACCACCTCCTCTATCCGTCATACTTAAGAGAACATAGGAGAATGATGGAAAACTGGCCTTTCCCTCCAGAGCGAAAGCCCCAAGAAAAATGAAAGGGAAGGGCAAGAAAAAGAAGGCTGCAACAAAGGCAGTTCGAGGTGCTGCAGAGAAGACTGCTCCAGAGAATCAAGGAGGGCAGGCCCAAGAAGGCATTGATGCTACTTTGCTTAAAGTAGTCAAGGATGAGACCATTAAGGAGGCAGGTGAACCCCTAAATCCACCAAGTCCTCCTAAAAAGGATAAAAAACTAGAGCTAGCAGCGATGAGAGGACTGCTAAGAAGAAGAAGGTCACATTGGGGGATGAAGTAATCCTTCGCCCTTCGGGAGTCTCTACCTCCGGCAGACCCAACTGATCCCACCTTGGCAGAGCAGATCCCCACCAATCTACACTCCGGGGAGGGTACCAGAGGGGATATTGATGGAGTAGATATCAGTGGCCTCCAAAATATTGGTCTCTATTTCAATGATTTTGAGAAAGATGACTTTGCTGGCCCTTACCTTCCTCCAAGCTCTTCCAATATGGTGACTTTCATGGTAAGTCCTTCACTGTCTCAGGGGAATACGATGTGGTGACTCACTCTCTGTTGGGCCATATTCAGCCAGTGCTCAACTTGGAAAGGCAAGTAAAAGTCATTATGCCCTCATCAACACCCTCAACACAGACAAGGAGAGTTTATCTACTGACCTCCTCAATGCCAACCAGAGTATTAAGGCATTGAAGAAGGAGCTTGAAGAGTTGAAGAAGGAGAAAAAAGATCTGGTAACCAAGCTGGTCACTTCAGAGACAGCTAATACAGAGCTCTGAACCAAATGCTCTGGTTTGGAAAAAGATTTTTCCACCTTAAAGAGAGGCATGAAGACCAAGGACGATGTCATCCGAACCTTGTCTGGTGACAAGACTTCTCTCGAAGAGGTTGTGTCCAAGGTTACCAAGGAGAAAGAAGACTTGGTGATAGAGCAGGATCAGAGAATTCAGGCCCGTGTCGATGCATATACCAACGAGGTGATGGATTCCCTACAAAAAAGGTATGCCAAAGTTAAATATGATATGGTTATGCTTTTCCATCAAACGTTTCCGAATAGAATGCTTGGTACCTTGTGGAAATATGTTGATTATGAAGATATCCCATTCCATACGATGGTGGATGGTGATAAGAAGAACTATTCTAGTGGAATTGATGATACTACCGATGAGGAAGAATGAACCAGAGAGAGTTCCACTGGTGAACCCAAAGATCCCAAGAAAAAAGACGATGCAGGAACATCCAAAGGGAATAAGCCTTGAGGTTTTAACTATCTTTTCTTACTTGTTTTTCTTAATCTTGTGAAATACTAAAGTCCTTGGATGGCCAAGGAATTTTTGTAACTGTGTCCGGTTAAACCTTTCTTCAAACTCAAAGTCCTTGGATGGCCAAGGCATATTTTATGTTCTAATATTATCACTTGGTTTTTAGCCGGACAGGTTTACCTTGCTAAATTTTTGCTTTGTTTCATACTTGCTTAATTTTAATGGCTGATGTTTAAAGAGCCCTTATTTATTTTACAAGTATTTAAGATGAGAGCGTTTAAAATCTTCGATCACAAGCGTTTAATGGTAATCATTCAATCAAGCCAATCCGATTTTCCAAAGATCTTTAGAAGAATTTTAAAGAAATTTCAATCAAACCACTCCGAATATTTTAAGAAGGCATCAAATTTTATTGAAAAAACCTAGACACCTCATTAAAACCTCCCCGCGCCACCAGGGTAGGAAAGAGTGTGCCCCATAATATTTACATGGACTTTAAACAAGTAAATATTTAAACAACTTTCACTCCAGATATAAACGGAGGTGTTCAATATTTCAGGGGTGCTTTAAGATTCTTCCATCTTTGTCTTGAAGCCTGTATGTTCCAGGCCTAATTTTTCCGGAGACCTCATAAGGCCCTTCCAAGTTTGGAGCTAGCTTACTGAACTGCTTTTCCTTAGTATGCAAGAAAACTTTTCTCAACACTTTGTCCCCTGGCCGGATATCCCTTATTTTGACTTTGGAAGCAAATTTGCTCCTCATCAAGCCTTGGTAATGGGTGGTTCTAAGATGAGCCTTAACTCTTTTTTCTTCTATTAAATCTAACTGACTTCTAAATGCCACATCATTAGCCTGTTCGGAATAATTGTGGACTCTGTATGATAGAAGAGTTGCCTCTATAGGAGCAATTGCATACATCCCATATACTAAGGCAAAAGGAGATTCTTGTGTAGCAGCACCAGGAGTAGTCCGGTATGCCTATAATACTTCTTGCAAATAGCTTGGCCACTTTCCTGCATACCCTTCTAAATTCTTCTTCAAACCGGACATAATGGTTTTGTTTGCTACCTCAACTTGACCATTTTCTTGTGGATGGAAAGGAGAAGAGAAAAAATGTTGAATGCCTTAGAGGAACAGAAACTCTCCAAATCCTTGTTATCAAATTGTGGCCCATTATCTGTGGTTATCTTTTGTGGAACCCCAAATCTGCAACAAATGTTAGATAGAATAAATTTTATGACAGCTTTTGAAGTAGTTCCTGCCAGGGGAGCTGCTTCTATCCACTTTGAGAAATAATTAATGGCTACGATAATAGTCCTGCATCCTCCGGACGCCATTGGTAGATGCCCTACTAAATCTAGTCCCCAACGAGCAAAAAGAACCGGCTCAGAAATTGATTCCAGAGGAACAACTGGGATATGAATTTCATTACCATATTTTTATCATGGGTCACATATTTTCACAAACTTCTTAGCATCTGTCATGATGGATGGCCAATAGTATCTGGCCAACAAAATCCTCTGGGTTAAAGCTCTATAGCCACAATGTGATGATCCCTCCCCATCGTGTAGTTCTGATAGCACAAATTGGGACTCTTCAACCCCCAAACAATGCGAGAGAGGTATACTAAATGACTTCTTATAAAGGACATCTCTTATGATTAAGAAACCATGAGCCCTATGTTTCATTTTCCTTGCCACAGATTTATCCAGAGGTGAACTGCCATCTGAGATGTATTGAAGAAAGGGATATCTCCAATCTTTGGGTTGAACCACTTGTATACTTAGGCTTTCCTCCTCTTCCCTGCTCTGCATGGGTTGTGTGGATGGACATTCTTGCATATGAATCCATGGGTAGGACTCAGAATATGCTATGGTTGCCAAAGATTCTACTAGTGTGTTCTCCGATCTAGGTATATGCTCATAGCTAACATTTTTTAAGTTAACTGCCACTTCTTTAAGGATAAACAAGTATTTGATCAACTGTTCCTTTTTGGACTCAGATTGACCTTGGGCATGATGGATAAGAAGCTGAGAATCACTCATTAACTCGACTCTTTTAGCCCCACACAGAAAAGCTAGTTTCAAACCAGCTATAACAGCCTCATACTCTGACTCACTGTTGGAAGCTCTAAAAGCAAAACATATAGCCTGGTATAACTTATCGCCATATGGAGAGGTTAAACATATCCTAGCACCATAACCCATGGTACTTGATCCACTATCTGTCTGGACAACCCATACCTTCTTAGTTTTCTCATCTGCAGCTTGCTTAGTACTTCTGTCCGAATGGAACTCAACTAGGAAATCAACAACAGATTGGGCTTTGATTGCATTTGGGGAGGGGGGGGGCGAAATCAATATGATAATCACCTAATTCTACTGACCATTTGGTCATCCTGCTTGATATGTCTGCCTTCTGAAGGACATTTTTAAAGGAAAAGACGTCCAGAAGATAATAGAATGAGACTGAAAATACGGCCTCATCTTTTTAGCAGCAATTACGAAGGCTAATGCTAGTTTTTCAAGCTTTAAGTACCTTTTTTCAGCATCCATTAGGCTCTTGCTGATGTAGTACACCAGACGAGGATAATTGTCCACCTCTCTTACCAGCACCGCACTTATAGCACATTCAGACACAATTAGGTATATGTACAATGTATCTCCATCAATAGGTTTGTAAAGGGTTTTGGGGGAAGATAAATGATTGTTTACTTCATTAAACGCCTGGTCACATTGTGGAGACCAGTTAAAGTCTGGAAAAATGGGGAACACCTATCTGAATACCTTGAGATAAAACGATTCAAAGCAGCTAACCTTCCTGTCAACCTTTGCACTTCTTTAACATTCCGAGGAGGATCCATTTTTAATAAGGCATCAAGTTGGTCTCGATCAGGCTGTATCCCTTTCTCACTTATCACATACCCCAAAAACTTTCCGAATTGCACCCCAAAGACACATTTTTCTGGATTCAATTTTAAATTAACCATTTCCAAGTTGGCAAAATATTCTTGAAGATCTGCTAGGTGCAACTCGTCTTCCAAGATTTTTACCATCATGTCATCAATATATACTTCCATATTTCTCCCAATCTGATCAGCAAATGCTTTGTTCACCAACCTTTGATAAGTAGCCTCAGCATTCTTCAACCCAAAAGACATCACCTTGTAACAATGGAGGCTTCTATCTGTAACAAAAGTAGTGTGTTCCTGGTCCTTCGGATCCACCTGTATCTGGTTAACCGGAGAAGGCATCCATGAAGGACAATAACTTATTTCCAGATGTGGAGTCTACCAACTGATCTATCCGTGGAACTGGATAAACATCTTTTGGGAAAGCTCTATCGAGGTCTGTAAAGTCGATACACATACGCCATTTCCCATTCTTTTTCTTTACCAACACTGGATTGGCTGTCCATAAAGGATATTGAGACTCTTTTATGTACCCCATCTTGGTAAGTCGGTCAACCTCTTGAACTATTACATCAGCTTTCTCCTTAGAGAAAGCTCTCCTTCTTTCCACAACAGGTGCAAAATCTCTCCGGATGGATAGTTGGTGTGATATAACATTCGCAGGCACTCCGGTTACATCAGTATTACACCAAGCAAAAACATGCTGGTGATTTTCCAAAAAGGACAACACTTTCTTCTTCAATTCTGGTGTCATCTTGGAGCCAATTTTAACATTGTCTTCCTTCAACAGAGAGTGGGTTTCAACCTCTTCGATTGGTATCAAAACACCAGGGGTCTCTCTAGGGTCATCAATTTCACCCTCACCCTCAGAGGGCCCCAACAACTGCTAATCTTCGTTTATCCGGACTACCCCCGAAGTTTTAGGGGCAAGTGCAGTTGCATAACATTCCCTTGCTATTTTTTTGCTACTCCGGACAACATGCATCATGGAGAGGCAGGATCTCCCAAAGATCGCAGTGTAACATGTGGGGAAATCTACCATGACGAAAAGTACCCTGGCCATCTTTTTGAAAGATCCATTGCCCAACAAAAACTCCTCCTCAAACTCTCCGATCACATCCGTAGAGCTTCCAGTGAAGCCCACAATGGACCTGTTCGAGCTCTGAATCACTACTGGATTCTTCATCTGTTTATAGGAACTCAAAAAGAGAATATTGGCCGAGATGCTAGTGTCAATCAAAATATTCCTGATGACATTGCCCCCAATTGATGCTCCTATCACCATAGGATCCTCATGAGGACCAGCTATGTCCCTTAGGTCATATTCATAAAAAACAATGAACGGAAAAGGAATTTGGGACTGATAGGAGGACATGCCTCCCTCTAACTGAGTAGCTAGAGTATGAACATGCCTCTTCCGTGAAGAAGAAGTCGGTGCAGTCATTATGCCCCCCCCCCCAAATATAGTGAGTGACTCAAAAAAGCTTATGAGCCCAGACAGTGTCTTAGTATGTTTTGTTATAACCCCCACTTTATTTCGGGTTGGATTAGGAACCAAATACTATGATTCTACATCAAATCTTTCAATGATTACCATGGCCTCGTCCGGAGCCAATGTCCCTGCATTGTTTGTTGGGCTAGTCCGGTGAGTATTGCCAGGCCTGTTCTCACTTCTTCTCTTGAAATAAGCTCCCAATTTTCCTCTTTCAATCAGATTTTATACCACTTGTTTCAAGGAGTTGTAATCCTCGGTGTTATGACCAATATCATGATGATATTGGCAAAAACAAGTATTACGACTTTCCCTAGGAGATTGAAGCGCTGCCGGCTTCCTGAAATGTACCTCATCTTTTTTTTTGTCATAGATGGTTGTCATATTCTCTTTCAATTCAGAAAACCAGTCCGGTTGGACCCAAGGTCCCGTTTATTTCTAGACTGCTGGCTCTAAGCCGGAGGTGGGTGAGATTGAGTCTGTTTGGCCCTGTTGGGCCCCTGTACGGCTTCTTTGGCCTTGTAACTGGACTGGTCCTGGTTTGGTGCAGCAGGGGCAGACCTCACTTGCATGTGCACCCTTGTTTTTTTTGTTTCATCTACATTAATTTGCTTCCTCACTTGGTTTAGCAAACCACCCCAAGTCATGGCCTTTTTTCTGGTTACCGAACCGGCCAGATTCACAGGGTTTAATCATTGCCTCAAAGAAGCTATTGCTACATGCTCAAAGAAATCAGTTAACTCATTCTTTGTGTTCACGAAACAGCTTATATAGTCTTTTAGTGATTCGTTTGGCTCTTGGGCACAATGGATAATAGTATCTCCATTGCCCTTCATCTCCTTACTCCCAACAAACTGCCTCCGGAAGGCCACCCAAAACATGTCAAAGTTTTTGATACAACCCTGTGGTAGGATATTGTACCATTTCAAAGTACTCCCCGTAAAAGATTGAGAGAAGGCTATACAAAGAAGTTTGTCATCATTATCAAAATTCATCATAATTTTTTTAAATTGTTCTAGATGATTGTCCGGATCCTTGCTCCCATCATATTTTTCCATCTTAGTACTGTCAAACCTCTTAGGAAGGCTTCCGGATTGAATCTTGGAAGACAATGGGGATTTTCTCCAATTCCAGCCACGACTAAAGACATTGTCTTCATTAGGTGTTGCAAAAATACATGGCTCATCATGAAAATTGAAAGGGTCCATCAGCAGCTGATCCACATGCCTACGACTATGGCTGTGGTTGTGAGACGACCATTTTCCCAGATGCCTCTTTAACCTCTCATGCTTATCCCTCTTTCTCAGATATTTTTTTAACCAACTTTTGCTTCTTCTTGGATCTGCCCTCGTCACTGCTAGATGACAAAGACTCCTCAAGTCCATCCTCATTCGAAGAGCTACTAGAGGACTCAGACTCTGAGCTTTCCACCGGCTTAGACCAGTGAGACTTCTTGGAACTGACATGGGTCTTTTTTGTACTCAAGTGAGTCTTTGCTGACGGGTCATTCTCCCTTAGGTTGTCAGTATGGTGAATGGCTGACACTTTCGTCTTTTCTTTTAAACCTATCTCTGCCTTTTAAGCAGCTCTCACCGCTTCTATTTCACCCTTCAAGCTGTCTCGTTCTTCGATCGTGTACTCATCGTTCTCACCCACAACTTCTATCAAAGGTGGTGGCACTGCTTGCTCGTCTATCTTCATCCAAACTGGTTTTTCTTGATGGTTTTGAATGCTAGATTCAGGCACCCTCTGCTCCCACTGCGTTCGCCAATTTGGTGTGGTTTATTTTGAACTGAGGGTAATTTTGTCCAATATTTTAAAAGGTTTTAAGGGTATTAAATGTTTGAGTGTTTTGTAGTGACAGATTTAAGCTGTCTGGTTGTATTAAATGTTCATTACCCTCATTAATGAAAGTGGTTGGGTATTTATACCCTTAATTATGGACCCATGGGATTTTTGGGTCAAGTTGTGAAACCGGGTTGAGTTTAAAACACACATTAGTTCTTAAGTAGATTAGCACCTAGCTTAGTCAAAAGATGTTTAGTGTTTTAATACTTTTGTCCTGTCCGAATAATTTAATGGGCGGTTATGGTCCGAATTACCCCTGTCCGGTTTTCTCAGTGAGAGGTGGTGAATAAATCTGGACTCATCAGTGGTAACTTACTTGCATGCATGTTATAGCATCCAGAAGAACCACTACGTTCAATGGTCGATCACACAACCATTTTTACTACCTTGAAGTTATTACACCAAATCTGATTTGAACGCTTGGGTTTAATCCGAAAGCAACAAATTAGGATTCATTACTACTATTGTTAAAGATGATGACGGTAGTAAAAATGGAAAAACTCCAAGGATGTATTTTTAGTGCGAGAAGCAAGGTGTTTGTAAACCTAACCCTAAACCGAGGTTTGTGAAGAAGTGACGACAATGTTCATCAAAAAAATGCGGTTGCCCCTTCACATTAAGGGGAATTCCAGTAAAAGAAGTACATGGTTATTGGATATTAATAGTGGTTAACGGGAAACACAACCACGAACCGTTTTTACACTTTGATGGTCATTCTCGAACCACGAGACTAAAAGCAGACGAAAATAAGTTCATTCGTAAACTCACGACAATCGATTCTCGGCCAAAATAGATATACCGTGGCTTGAAGCTTGGAAATCTTGAAAATATATATTGTATGCGTTCGATTTAAAATATACGTAAAAACACTGTTTAGACGATAAAGCGGGAAAAACTCAACTGCAATATATGTTCGATAAATTAAAAGAGCACAAGTACTTCGTTTGGGAGCAAAGAAACGAAGCAACCAACGAGATCATCGACTTGTTGTTCGCCTATCCTACAAGCATCAAGGTTTTGCGCACATTTCCCCAAGTTCTTATAATGGATAGAACGTACGAGGCTACAAGGTACAAGATGTCTTTACTAGAAATTGTTGGTCAAATGTCGACGAAGCAGACATTCTGTATCATTTTTATTTTCTTGAGCTTCGATAAACAAGCGAACTACACGTGGCCATTGAGTGTTCTAAAGACTGTGATGACGAATAGGGAGTTGGATTTGATGCATGCCATTGAGGACGTATCCGGATGCCACCATATGATATGAAAATGGCATATAAACAAGAACATTTTGTCGTACACTAACAAAGTTTTTCCCAAAACAGACACGATGGAAGAGTTTATCGATTTTTATGAAGCGGTTTCCAAATCGACAACGGTTGAAGAGTATAACAAAATTTCACCGAGTTAAACCACGTGTGCTCCTTTTATCCAATGGTTATCGATTATGTCATGAAACAACGGATAACCATATACGGAGAACAATTTCTTAATATCCACACGAACGAGCATAAATGTTTAGACAACCAAACTAGCAATCGATAAGTTTTATTCTTATTCGTGGACTTTAGTTTTGCGAGATTAGATGTTAAAATTCTAATTTATTTAATTATATGTTGTAAGGTGGAGAGTGCTCACTCGAGCCTAAAAACCCCAATCGATACAAGTCTATGCACGTTTGATTTTTTTAGGGAAAGTGTTCATCTTTTGCTTCACGTTCAACACTCTACAATTTTTAAATCATTCGAATGAAGTAAGTATCATCTGAAAAACGTATATAGACTTCAAATCTATAAGGTATCAAAAGGTGAAATATCGTGTACGACCTTAGAAATTATTGAAAAACGTCTAAAAGATTCTTCAATCTAGTTGCTTGTGGTCGTGTTGTTAGAAAAACACATGGGCATGCGAGTTATTTATGGCCGATAAAGAAGGTAGATCGATTCTTCTTGAATAGTGTGATGTTTATTGGAGAACACTAAAGTTCATACCTATAGATAAAGTTGGTACGAAAGATGAGCTTACAAGAAAAATGGTTTTCTAATAGATAGTATCATCCTAGCTTACTGCACAAACATACAAGATCATATTATAAATAAGATTATGTGAATCCTAGATTCCACGACAAGTCATATATTGGAACCTAAAGAGTTAGTTATCACTAAAGGCGCAAAAAAATCTGGTTCAGAAAAATCAACTAAACAGAACCTATCTTTGTTCGAATATGACGGTAGTCAATGCAATAACGCTAGCACTCCCGATATGATAGATAACATGATTGTCTGGGAAGCTAAAGTAGCCAAAGCTCCACCAAATAAAGAGAAAGCTACTTGGGCAAAAAAAACAAGTAAGACCAAATATTTTAAAGGTTACGTGAGTTGGTTTTTTAACTACTTAAACGACTATATTACTAGCGTCGAAGACGTTGCTCTTGACGATCAATGCGGATATCAGGTTGTATATTTATCTATATACGGTCAATCTGATTCGTGGCAACCAGTGAGACAAGATTTGATGTCCAAATTACAAGGTCACCGGGATTTATGGGAGAGAGTCTTTGATGGTGTAAAACATGTAGACAACCCTTTAGAAATGTTAGAATGTTTCCAAGTGTACTTAGGTGGCAATAAGCAATGAATGACATAACTCAACATTGGCTTAATAATAACCACTCGATATCTATTTATAATATACCACATATCTCTCCAATTTTCTTATACGGATTTACATTTACATGGTGTGCCACCATGACCAAGTCATGCTCAAGAAGTTGGTCTAGGTTTTATACATGCTAACCACTGCGTTAAAGTAAGTAAATCAATATAATTAATTTATTGTATTTTATGTTTTGGTTATATAATTTTGTACAAATTTTACTTTTACAGGCTGTCTTAGATGGACCGTTGTCAGAAATATAGCATAGTTGGTTCGTTTTTCGTACTAAGGAGGACGTAATTGGTTGGACAATTCCGCCTGACAAACGATTCAACAAATATCATCAAAGCAAGCTCGGCTAGACATCTACAATGTGTGATGGAGCAACACACTTCTACGATTTGACCGAACCCATGATTTT
This sequence comes from Limnanthes douglasii subsp. nivea, assembly GCA_036936605.1. Classification (NCBI taxonomy): domain Eukaryota; kingdom Viridiplantae; phylum Streptophyta; class Magnoliopsida; order Brassicales; family Limnanthaceae; genus Limnanthes; species Limnanthes douglasii. The sequence goes on along the minus strand of JAUPFV010000005.1, from coordinate 43,455,636 downwards.
TTTTCCATTTATTATTTGTTTTAGTTTCGCTACATTGGTCGATATAACTTTCAGGTTTTAAAATATATTATAATGCTCATTTAAGTCTTGTTTTTTACGAATATTATTATGTATGATTTATTTAAAAAAATACAAATCAAAATCATATATTTTTTAAATTTTCAGAAGTTTTTTCGCACTGTTAACACCACTGAATAACCATTTGCACGGACCCAATACGTATGGCATTCTACATTAGCACGCTTGATAAACGCAAGCCGATGTATGCGATCTCGGCACGTCAACGCGTGGATTTGTACCATAACTGGCGTACTGAGTGCGAAAAAAATATTGGAAATTTTGGTAAACTGGATTTTGACTAACTTATACCGAGTAAGATTGAAATTTGAAATAAGTTATCATTAAGTTATGTTGTTACAAACACATGACGTGAAAAATAAATGAAAAAAAATAAAAACTAACATTTGAATTCAAACAAGTTCAAACGAATTACAAGACTCAAACAACAATGATCAATAATCAATGACTTAACATAAGTAAACAACAAAAACGTAGTACTTAAACCAAATGTAACAATGATAACTTAACAAAAATTTGCATGATTGCTTATTTGTCAGGCCAATTTCATTTCATTAGCTTCATTCATTCCTTTGCAATTTTATAGTCTGATTGTGCCTTCATCTCGACTTACTTTCTCTTGGTTACCATTTGGGCGTGCACATAATCAAGTTGGTCCTCTGTTAAACTATCGGTGTCCAAACCGTTAAACAGTTGAAATGTAGTATGGCGTTTCCCTCCGTTGAGGTTGAAAACCAAGTTGACCCATTGTTTCATTAGATATACCCACCTAACTTTGACTTCAACCAAATGTCTTAAATTGTTAGGTGGTTGGACTCGATCCGTACCATATAAGTAGTACAATTATCATAGCATTTCCTCCCATTAGACTTTACCTAATTCCTCGTTATAAGGTTTTACCACTTGTACATATGCTCTTTTTAAATATTCATCTTCTATGGGACTCCATGTAGACATTTCTTAATTTTTTATGTGATTTTTTAAGTTAAGTTCTCACAAGAGTGAAAAGTATATTTCTTGTGTTTTTAGCCAAAGATGGCGTAATCCAATTAGATAAATCATCATTTAACACGTGTTAGTTGCGGATAATGTAATCCCAATAACCAATTAGCTTGGGAAACATATCAGATAAGATGAGTATGTATCCCTAGGTATGCCAGGATAAAACCGCGTGATGCATTAAAGTTGGATTTTGGGAGTCAATTTATAACAATTATTGGTCTAGATATAACATTAAAGGTTGATTGTAATATATTTTTTGTAAAATACAATGAACATCGAGTAAGAGGAAACGTAAACATCAAACGTAAAAAAAATAGTCGTTACTTACAGTGAACATCATGACAAGAGAAATTTAAACGTCAAACATAAAAAAAACTGTCATAAAATACAGTGAACATTAAGAAAGGGGGAAACATAAACATCAAACATAATAAATAGTCGTAACATCAACATAACAAAATACAAGTAAAATCAATCCATATATCGGTGCATCATTCCATAGCCTCCATCTCGAGTAGTCAACATGTCAAGTCATGTAACCTGGCCTGATAAGTGGTTGTGAAAGGGCTCACATCTATATATATATATATATATATATATATATATATATATATATATATATATATATATCGGCGAGACGCGACTCAGGATTGACAAGTATGTACATAAGTTCTTCGGTACCCATACAGTTTACATCAACATGGTACCATCCTCTTGACCTAGTATGTACTCTTCACCTTACAACCTGGGGTCAATAGTATGAGAATCTCATGTATTCCAAGTAAATACGTCCCAATTACAAAGGGTTTTTGCATATCGAACCATATTAGAACCTGTCAAAATATTTCTAATCGGACTAGATAATTATTGAATGTGACCCAAGTGTCTAGCGACTCGGAATGGATAGTAAGCTTTGACAATGTCAAACGACTTCAATATAGCATTTATACAAGTTACATCACAAAATGACCGAATGTCGCGTAAATATTAATAGGGCATGAACCATACCTACAAAACAACAAATGTATGAAATGTATCTACAAAGCGTAAATTATAAAATTACTATAAAAAAATAAAAACAAACATAAATATATAGAAATATATAGAGTTTTGAACATACATCTCGGTCGGTCGGTCAATGTAAGGATATCATGAAAATTGTCTCAAGTTTGTTGGCTTTGTCAAAATAGAGGAGGTGCATATCTACAGATCGATGGATGTGCGATACTAAATTTGATGTGTTGATTAGGCGCAAAAACCAGAAAATATTTATAAATCCAGGTCTATAAAAGCCCTAAGAAACCAGACACGCCTGAAGTGGCATGTAAGAAACCCTTATCCACCTAGAAATATAACTGCAAGAGTATCAACTCCCCCCAATTGTACCTAGCCGAACTATCATAGTCATCGATGAAATTTAAATAGTCGAGATTGAGATTGTTGCCCCACTTATTTTCTAAAATGGTAAAACCAAACAAGTGCAACAAATAAACCCTAGTAGCTCGGCGCGCACCACCATCACTAATGGTATTATAAAAACGATGTCTAAACGAATTTCTTTTTGAACTTAGCAAGACGAACATGGACTTTGCCTCAAACCTTTTTTTTTCACCTATTCCCTTTCCAATTATTCTTTAGAGACACTTAGTGGGCAAGTGTAAGCCTTATTTTTTATCCGCACAAACAAACTCAACTATGTCCCAATTAACCCAAAAAACTAGAAGACCGGTGCTGATTTGTAAATTGTCAAGTGTCATTTTAATCTTACCAAAAGAGAAGTGAAACATATTTGTTTCAGGATGCCAATTTTCTTAAAATCACTCTAGTAGGTGAACGTTGGTAGACCAATGTACGAGACAATCCATAAAGGGTCTGAAACAAGTCCCCGTAAATTTATCTCAGATACAGGTTTGATCTGTAAGATCCCACGAACGATGTGATTGGTACATAGCGTAGCAACTCATATGTACTCTAGCCTACAAAATTATAATAAAAACAATATACAAGTATTAAATATGTATGTTTCATCAATAGAAAAAAATCTAATAGTTACCCAACCATTAGCATGCAATTCTAACATAAACTACGAAGTCTAAGAACCAATGCAATTAAACTACGAAGTATAATTCCGTTAAACTACCAACCATTGGCATGAAATTCTAATATAAACTAAGTAGTTTAAAAAACGGTGCAATTAAACTAAGAAGTATAATTTCATTAAACTACCCATTATTGGCATGAAATTATAACTTAAACTAAGAAGTATAAGTACTATGTAATTAAACTAAAAACTATAATTTTGTTAAACTACTAATATTGTCATGTAATTCTAGCCTAAAGTTTTCTAACTTAACTTAATAACACTTAGACATTTGATCATAAAACACTAAAAAACTTACATCATCCTTGAAGACGTTATATGCCTCCTTAGACTTGTACTCACTAAAAGTGGAGTACAAATCGGAGGCATGTCGGTTGATTTTATAGAACTGTTGATCTATACTCAATCACAACAGGCAAGTGTTGGCGACATGGATGCGTTCGGTAGTTCTAGACACCCAGTGTGCATGGAAATGCATCGGCAGACATGGGTGTTTGGAAACCCTAAACCTTAAAATAATAAGTCAAATCCAACGAAACAACATCCAAATCGTAGATATTAAAGTAACCTAACCTATAAAACTAATTAGAATTTGTAATAACGACTACGAATATAAAAATAATCGATTTTCAAACAAAATATTAACTTAAATATCACTAAAAAACCTATCTAAATAAACAAAAATACATAAATAAGTAAAGAATAGATACCTTAATATTTTGTAGAGGCGAATTTGAAAAAATCGAAGTTTTAAAATTTGCTAGTTAGAGAGAGTTAAGGTTTATTTCAAAATTTATAGCTGAAATTTTAGAGAAAATAAGTTTTATATAAGTGAATGAAAGTCACATTTTAAGAAACTCATTTTAGCCTAACCCTTTGAACAATATATTTTTAAGAGTTATTAATCAATAATGTGTATATACCATATTAAATATGATAAAAAAAACAAAAATTTAAATACTTTTAACAATAAGATTTCGAATTAAATTTAGGTTTAGACTATTCTCATCCAAAATTAGTATAGCCTTAGCCTTTTTTTTTTAATTTAAAATATCTCTACTTAGGGATTGGCTAAATTCTTGTCTAATAAATTATAAGTTCTTCTTAAAAAAACATAGTTTTTATAATACTTTTGTCATTTAATCTTTTGACGAAAAATAGACTTCCTTTGGTAAATAAAATGGGTATTACGAAACAATGATACAATCTTGATCAAAATCATCCAAAACAATATTTAATATCAAAATCGCAATTTTTTTTATCTGACAGAAACTTTCTTATTTATAAACAAAAATAACTCTATTTCAAGCCATAAAAAATAAAAAATGAAATGGAAAATAGTAATTTTATTGACAAAATTAATACTCCAAAAAGAATAATCATGCTGAATGAAACTCGTTATCATTTTTAAATAAATCTAAACACATTTTTTCAGAATACTTTTGCATATCATCGGTGGATATACGGTCGGTATCGATTTTTCATATAGCAAATTACAATTCTTATATCGCGAGTATATAATTATAAAATAATTTCAAATGATAATTTTTAATATAATTTTACTTTATAGATAAAATATTATAAATATATTAATTGATAAAGGGTAATTTATAAAGTTATTTAATCAGTCATAAAACAATAATACTATCCACTTAATACCTATATTTTCATAGATGTGTAAGAAAGAATAATTTCACTCAAATATTTACCATTTAAGACGCAATAATACCCTAAATACATTTACTTAATTATATAAAAGTTTTTATGTTTCTTACTTCATCTTTTTTTCCTATTTGTTTCTTTCTATATTCTATTATCTGAATAGAACGGCACCATAATATTATAGGTAATATTCAATTTTGTACTCGATTTCTTGTTTTTTTTTGTTTTCGTATGATTTTGGTTGTGTTTTTACTTGATTTACGAAATTTGATTTTGGATATATGTTTAGATAAGTCAATTTTCATGTTTAGGTAACTCGATTTTTTATTTTAAAATAGGTAGCTCGAAATCAGTTTTCTTTGTGATGTTTGGTATTCTTCTAGTATTATTTTGATTTTATAGTGGAATTGTTGTATTGCAGTAAGGGTTCGATCGATTTTTGTAGGTAAGTCATATCTGAAGGTATTTTAATCATCTTCAGATTTGGTGTGTAGCCTGCGGTTTTGCATTATCTAGTTTTTTAAAAGTTATGTTATTATTGTTGAATATGTTTTGAGTATATTGATGAGTCCGGATTTTGTCACCACTCTTTGTGAGAACCGGACAGGGGCAATTCGGACATCATCCATTTAATCGGACAGGGACGATTCAGACAACCTCCACTTACTAAATTGTCCGAACAGAACTAAAGTATTAAAAACATAATCACTTCATGATTAAACTAATTACTTGTTTACTTAAAAGCTAGTGGGTCTTTAAACTCGACCCAAATCCATAAAACACAACCCGAAAGCCCATATGGCCCAAAGGATAAGGGTATAAATACCCAACCACCAACATTAAATGAGGGTAATGAAAATTAAATACAACCAGGCAACTCAATTCTCCCTTTACATTCTATCCAAACATTAAATACTCTCAAAATTCCACAAAAATCTAGACAAAGTTACAAAATTACCCTCAAACAAAAATAAACCACATCAAATTGGCGACCACAGTGAGAGAGACGACGGTGCTTGAATCTAGCATTCAAAACCATCAGAAAAATCCAGTTCGGATGAATCCGGACGTGCCGGAAGTACCACCAACTTTGCTCAAAGTGGTGGGAGAAAATGATGAATACACCATCGAGGAGCGCAATAGATTAAAAGTTGAAATAGAAGCTCTAAGGGCTGAGAGGGTAAAGATGGGTGTGAAAGAGAAATCACAGGCGTCAGTTGCTCACCATACTGATAACCCTAGAGAGCATGAGCCTTCGAAAACCCATGTGAGTACGAAGAAGACTCGTGCTAGCTCCAAAAAGTCTCACCGGTCCAAGCCGGTGGAGAGCTCTGATTCAGATTCAGAATCTTCCAGGAGCTCCTCGAGCGAAGATAGAGTTGAAGAATCCCTGTCATCCAGCAGTGATGAGGGCCGATCTAAAAAGAAACAAAAGTTGGTTAAGAAGTATTCAAGAAAAAGGGATATGCATGGAAAGTTAAAGAGACATATAGGCAAATGATCGTCTTATAGCCGGAGACATGTAGATCGGATGGTGATGGATCCTTTTGCCTTCCATGATGAGCCAGGTATCTTTGCAACTCCTAATGAGGATACCGTCTTTAGTCGTGGCCAAAATTGGAGACAATCCCCACTGTCCTCAAAAATCCTATCCGGGATCCTTCCTAAGAGGTTTGACAGCACAAAAATGGAAAAATACGATGGTAGTAAAGACCCGGACAACCACTTGGAACAGTTCAAAAATTTCATGATGAATTTTGATGATGATGACAAGTTGCTTTGTAGGGCATTCCCCCAGTCTTTGACGGGGAGTGCCCTGAAGTGGTATAACAGCCTACCGCAGGGGTGCATCAGAAATTTCGATACTTTTTGGGTGGCCTTCCGGAGGCAATTTGTTGGAAGTAAGGAGGTAAAGGTCAATGGAGACACAATCATCCATTGTGCCCAAGAACCGAACAAATCTCTAAAAGAATACATAAGTCGCTTTGTGAACACCAAAAATGGGTTGGTTGATTGCTTTGAACAAGTAGCAATAGCTTCTTTGAGGCAGGGCTTAAACCCTGGAAACCTGGCTGATTCAGTAACCCAAAAGAAGGCCATGGCGTGGGGAGGTCTGTTGAATCAAGTTGGAAAGAAAATTAATTTTGATGAAACAAAGAAAACAAGGGTGCACGGGCAGGTGAGATCTGCTCCGGCTGCACCAAATCCAAACCAAAACCAGTCCGGGAACAAAGCTAGGGAGGTCGGGCAGATTCATAACAGAGCCAAGGCTCAATCTCATCCAGCTGCTCCAGCACATAGTCAACAATCTAGAAATAAACGAGGACCTTGGGTCCAACCGGAGTGGTTTGAAGAACTAATAGAAAACGTAGCCACCATTTATTACAGAACAAAAGATGAAGTGCATTATAGAAGGCCGGCTGCGTTACAATCTCCTAGGGAAAGCCGTAACAATTGTTTTTGTCAGTATCATAATGATACTGGCCATACCACCAAGGATTGTATTGCTTTAAAGCAAGAAGTCCATAATTTAATTGAAAGAGGAAAGTTGGGAGCATATATTAAAAGGAGAAGAGGTAATAGGCCTGATAACACTCACCGGGTTGGTCCTAACAATGCAGGCACATCAGCTCCGGAGGGGGCCATGGTGATAGTTGAGAGATTCGATGTAGAGTCAGAGTACTTGGACCCTGATCCGACCCGGAATAAAGTGGGAGTTATCACAGAAAATTGCAAGACGGTGTCCGGACTTATCAACTTTTTTGAGTCACTCACAATTTTTGGAGGAGACACCATGACGACACCCACAACTTCTTCAAGAAATAGACATGTTCATACCTTAGCTACCCAACTGGAGGGAGGCATGATTTCCTTTCAATCACAAATTCCATTTCCCTTCATTGTTTTCGATGAGGATGACTTAAGGGATATAGCCGGTCCTCATGAAGATGTTGTTGTCATAGGAGCATCCATTGGGGGCAATGATATAAGACGGATTCTGGTGGACACCGGAAGTTCTGCCAATATTCTCTTTTTAACTTCCTACAAAAAGATGAAAAATCCAGCAGTAATTCAGCGTTCGAACAGGTCAATTGTGGGTTTCACTAGAAGCTCAGCAGATGTGATCGGGGAATTCGATGAGGAAGTTTTATTGGGCAAAGGCCCTTTTAAGAAAATGGTTAGAATACTGTTCGTTGTGGTGGATTGTCCCACTTGTTATAATGCTATTCTGGGGAGGTCTTGGCTCTCTAGGATGCATGCGGTGGCCTCAACAGTCAATCAATGTCTGAAATATGTTGTGCAAGGGCAAGTGGGAGTTGTTCGGAGCAGCCAAAAGGTAGCCAGAGAGTGTTATGCAACAGCACTGGCCCCCCGGACGTTGGGGGCAGTTCGGATTAACGAAGAATAACAGTTTGAGGGGCTTTTTGGGGATGAGGGCGAAATTGATGACCCCAGAGAGACCCCTGGAGTTTTAATACCGATTGAAGAAGTTGAAACACATTATTTGGAAGAGGGAAAAAATGTTAAGATAGGGTCCAAAATGACATCGGAATTAAAGGGTAAAATGTTGAAGTTCCTAAAAGACCATCAACATGTTTTTTCTTGGTGCAATGCTGATGTTACCGGGGTACCAGCAGATATTATATCACACCAACTGTCCATCCGAAGAGACATAGCACTTGTGGTACAAAAGAGAAGAGCTTTTTCTAAAGAAAAGGCTGATGTCATAGTTCAAGAAGTCGACAGACTTACAAAAATGGGGCACATAAAGGAGTCTCAGTATCCTTTATGGACAGCCAATCCGGTATTGGTGAAAAAGAAAAATGGCAAATGGTGTATGTGTATCGATTTTACAGATCTCAACAGAGCTTGACCAAAGGATTTATACTCGGTTCCCCGGATTGATCAATTGGTGGATTCCACATCTGAGAATAAGCTATTGTCTTTCATGGATGCCTTCTCCGGGTACAATCAGATTCAAGTAGATCTGAAGGATCAGGAGCATACTACGTTTGTTACTGATAGGGGCCTTGATTGTTACAAGGTGATGTCATTTGGGTTAAAAAATGTTGGGGCTACTTATCAGAGGTTGGTAAACAAAGCTTTTGTTGATCAAATTGGAAGAAACATGAAAGTATTCATCGATGACATGATGGTAAAAAGTATGGACGAAGAGCTACACTTGACAGATCTTCAAGAAACTTTTTCTAACTTAGTAAAAGTAAATTTGAAGCTAAACCCAGAAAAGTGTGTGTTTGGAGTGTAGTACGGAAAATTCCTGGGGTATGTAATAAGTGAACAAGGGATACAGCCTGATCCGGACCAACTTAATGCTTTATTCCAAATGGAGCCTCCGTGGAATATTAAAAAAGGACAACGGTTGACTGGGAGGTTGGCTGCGTTAAATCGATTCATTTCAAGGTCTTCGGATAGGTGTGCCCCGTTTTTTCAAACTTTAAAAGGTGTAAAGGGATTTGACTGGTCTCCACAGTGTGATGAGGCCTTCGATGAAATAAAAAAAACCGTGTCCTTTTTTCATATATTTGGCAGTTTCCAATTGTGCCATAAGTGCGGTATTGGTAAGGGAGGTAGATAAATATCCACGTCCGGTGTATTACATTAGTAAGAGTTTAATTGATGCAGAAAAACACTATTTGAAGCTTGAGAAGTTAGCACTAGCCTTGGTGATTGCTACGAGGAAGATGAGACCTTATTTTCAGGCTTATCCTATTATCGTCCGGACATCCTATCCCATGAAAAACGTTCTTCAAAAGGAAGACATTTCAAGTAGGATGACTAAGTGGTATGTGGAATCGGGAGACTTCGATATTGATTTTGCTCCCCGAACAGCAATCAAAGCCCAAGCGGTGGCAGATTTCTCAGTTGAATTCACTCAGACAGGGATACTAAGCAAACAATGGATGTGAAGACAAAAAAGTCTGGGTTGTCCGGACTGATGGTGGATCAAGTACCATGGGATGTTGTGCTGGGGTATGCTTGACCTCTCAGTATGGTGACAGAATGTACCAAGCTAAATGTTTTGCTTTTAGGGCTTCTAATAATGAGTCCGAATATGAAGTTGTTATAGTTGGTTTAAAGTTAGCTCTTATTTATGGAGCCAAAAGGGTCAAGTTGATGAGCGATTCTCAGCTTCTAATCCATCATGCACAAGGTCAATCTGAAGCCAAAAAGGAGCAGTTGGTTAAATACTTACTTCTTCTTAAAGAAGTAGCTCTTAATTTTAAAAGTATCATCTACGAACACATTCCCCGAACAGAAAATACATTGGAAGACTCCTTGGCAACTATAACCTATACTGAGTCCTACCTTTGGATTCATGTGATGGAGTGCCCATCCATCCGAATCAGTCTAGGTAAGGAGGAATAAAGTTTCGATATACAGATAAACCAACCTCAAGATTGGATATTTTCTCTCCTTCAATATCTCTCAGATGGCATCTTGCCACCGGATAAATCGATAGCAAGAAAAGTAAAATACAATGCTCGTGGTTTTGTCATCCTAAGAGATATTCTTTATAAAACAATCTTATAGTAGACCCCTCTTACGATGTTTGGGGGTCGACGAGTCTCAGATAGTGCTCTCTGAATTGCATGATGGTGAGGGATCAGCTCACTGTAGATTTAGGGCTCTAACAAGGAGAGTTTTGTTAGCTGGGTATTATTGGCCCTCTATAATGCAAGATGCCAAGGAGTTGGTGAAGAGGTGTTGTGACCCATGCCAGAGATATAGTAATGAAATTCATATCCCAGCCATCCCTTTATAGTCAATTATTGAACCAATACATTTTGCTCGTTGGGGGTTAGACTTAGTGGGACCTCTACCCATGGCGTCCGGAGGGTGCCGAACTATAATTGTAGCTATTGATTACTTTTTGAAGTGGATTGAAGCAGCTCCATTGGCAGGTACAACATCAAAAGCTGTTATAAAATTCATTTTATCCAATATCTGTTGCAGATTTTGAATTCCACAAAAGATAACAACAGACAATGGACCAGAGTTCGACAATAAGGAAATGGAGAGTTCCTGTGCCTCTAGAGGCATACAACATTGCTTATCTTCCCATTTTCACCCACAAGCAAATGGTCAGGTCGAAGTGGCCAATAGGACAATACTGTCCGGTCTGAAGAAGAATTTAGAAGGAGCTGCTGGGAAATGGCCTAGTTATTTGGAAGCAGTTTTATGGGCTTACCGGACCACTCCCGGGGCTGCAACGCAAGAGTCTCCCTTTTCCTTAGTATATGGAATGGCTGCAACGCAAGAGTCTCCCTCTCCCTCTATTTCGAGTTCATAATTTTTCCAAACACGCTAGCGAGGTAGCTATCAGAGGCCAACTTGACTTAATAGAGGAAAGAAGAGTTAAGGCTCACCTCAGAGTTGTACACTATCAAGGTTTGATGAGAAGTAGGTTCGCTTCTATTATTAAGAGAAGGGATTTTCAACCGGGAGAAAAGGTGCTGAGAAAAGTTTTCCTACACACTAAAGAGAAGCAGTTCGGTAAATTGGCTCCGACTTGGGAAGGACCCTATGTGGTCGGTAAATTGAGCACCTCCGGTTGTACTTGGAATAGAAGCTAAGTAAATATTTACTTGTTTAAAAAAATCATGTAAATATTTGGGGACATACTCTTTCCTACCCTGGTGGCGCAAGGAGGTTTTAATGAGGTGTTCGGGTTCTCTTATAAAAGTTTGATGCCTTCTTAAAAATCCGGAGTGTTTTAACTTAATTATCTTCGATAAAGTTTTTATTTTTTGAACAGGTCGGATTAAATTAAAGGAGTGATGACTGCTTAAACATGTGTCATCAGAGAATTTAAACACTCTCACGTTAAAACATTTATGAAATAACCAAGGGTTGTTTAAAAATCAGCCACCAAAATTGAAAAACTATGCAAGAATTGTGCAAAATAAAGCTATCCATTAAAACATACGAAGTGCCTTGGCCATCCAAAGACTTTAAATTGTCAAAATAAAAAGATTAATCCGGTCAAGGACCGGATACAGTTACAAAAATTCCTTGGCCATCCAAGGACTTTGGTTCAATCAAAACAAAAGTGAAAAGATAGTTGGTACTCTAAGACTAAGCCCTTGAAGATGGCTCAGCCTCACTCGTTTTATTCTTCTTGAGGTCATCATTTTCCTCATCCGGACTCTCCCCGGTTTTCTCTTCCTCATCGGATGAGTCAGCACTGGAATAATCATGCTTGTCTCCATCAGCCATTGTGTGGAAGGGAAGGTCTTCGTACTCCACATAGGTCCACAAATCTCCCAGATTCCTCTTCGGAAATTTCTCATGAAAGAGCAAGACAATGTCTGACTTCACTTTGGCATACATTTCTTCCTGAGTGTCTATCACTTGGTTAGTATAAGCATCAATCTTAGCTTGGATTTTTGCTTCTTGCTCTCTTAGCAGGTCAGGTTTTTCTTGTACAGCCTTGGACACCGAGTCCTCGAGCGAGATCTTGTCATTGGTCAGAGTATGAATGACCATGTCCTTAGCCTTCACCTCCTCTTTCGAAGAAGAGAGATCTTTCTCCAACTCAAATTGCTTTGTTCAGAGTTTTTTAATGGTATATTCTAAGGTAGCTACCTTTGCGGCCCAACCATCCTGGTTCTTCTTTAACTCCTCATTCTCCCTCTTCAAAACATCAGCAGTTTGGTTGGCAATGAGGAGGTCACCGGACAATTTCTCCTTGTCAGAATTAAGGGCATTAATAATAGTTGACTGACCTCGCACTTGATTCTCCAAACTAAGCACTGGCTGAATATTACTCAATATAGAGTGAGTTATAACATCCCTTTTACTTGAGACAGAGAAAGACTTACCGTTGAAGGTAACGATGTTCGAAGTGCTCAAAGGGAGGAAAGGTCCTGCAAAATCATCCTTAGGGAGGTTTTCGAAGTAAATACCAATTTCTTCAAGACCACTGATATCGACACCATCAATGCTGATATCCCCTCCTGCACCCCCTCCGGTTTGGAAGTCACTAGGGATGCCTTCTGCTTGAGTTGGGTCTGTAGGATCAACAGGAAGAAGGGGCTCCGAAGGCCGGAGAAAAATCTCATCACCCTTGGAGGTCTTTTTCTTTTTGGCCTCCCTGTCCTTGCCCTCTTCTCCCCGTTTCCTATCTCTCTTAGGAACCCTTGGAGGTTTTGGAGATCCTGCCCCTTCCTTAGTACTTTCAGGTTCCACTACTTCTAGAAGAGCAACATCACTCTGTCCTTGAGCTAGCCCCTCTTGGTTAGTTGGAGCAGTTTCATCCACTTCGGTGGGATTGGCTTCAACCGCACTCTGCTTCCCTTTACCTTTCTTGCCCTTCATCTTACTTGGGGCTTTGGCTCTTCCAGGCAGGTACAATGCCCCATCCGGCGCGTGTGTTCTTTTGAGGACTACTTCTGGAAGGGGTGGGGTGGTAAGTTCCTCCCAGGATAAGTCTCTCCGGTCAGTAGTATTCCAAAGGTAGGAACTTACTGGATTGCCTCCGGTAAAGGCATTATGGAAGCGATTCCCCCACTTTTCAGTAGTCCAAGTATTTAACTTGGTGCAAGTGGTCTGCCCAGCCTTCAGGTAGTTACTGAAGTCTTTAGGCAGCACTGTTAAAAAAAACAAGACAAGTCAATTAAACAAATTTGATAAAAATAAAGATGGGAGTGTGAGATGGGATTCTTACCATCGCTTCGCCATCTGCTGGTGAGGAGGCTCGGGTTGACACCGACTTTGATCTTCCTCCCATTCTCCCAAGCACCACTCACAAACAAGAAATGAGTCTTCCAATTTCTCTCTGACTCGAGCAGGTCATCCACTACTTTGTAATTATTACCCATGTTGAAGTGATAGAAGAGAATATGGTGGTTTCTGCAGAGGCTGGCCACAGCTGCAAACTGCTCCATGGGGAGAGGAATTCCGGAGATCCTGGAGGCCATAATACAGGCCATGAGAGTATACCATGCATTAGGGCTCAGTTGGCTTGGGCAAAGTTTGATGAGGTGAAAGTATTTAACTATCTCTGGGTCTAAGGGAAACCTTAGTCCCCAGTTAAAGAGCTCAGTAAAGAAAACGATTTCGCTAAGCTTGCAGTCCAACGGTGTTTCTGGTTCCACTGGAATCCTTATTTTTACGTTCTCCGGGATCCCCCATTTTGTTCGCATCCGACCCAGTTCGCGTGTGTGGATGAAAGCATAGTTAAGTTTTTGCAAAGCTATTAAGTACTTAACACTAACCTTGTGGAAACAAGGTCCCACTTTCCCCACAAGGACCTCCGGCAAATCTGGATGCCTTAAGCATAATTCTCTTTGCCTTTGTCTTTCTTGGCAACAATAGCCTCACTTGTCTTCCCGGAGACTTCAGAATCAAAGGGAGCTTCTTCAACAAAATCTTTCATCACTTCTTCCATTACCATGGAGGGGGTTTTAGTTGTTTTGGGTGAGGGGAGCTAGAGGTTGGCTCAGCATGCCCTCCGGACTGTTGGGTTTCACTGACTTCTGGTACTTTGACCTCCGGATGGGGCTCAGATGCAGTGGTTTCTTTTCGGAGACTTGAACTAGATGCCTCCGGGTCGGACAGTTTGTCCTTAGGAATCTTGATGGGTGCCTCTGACCCTGTATTGCTATCTTTGGCCCTTGATTTGGAAGGTGTACCTTTTAGAGCCTGCCCTTTTACCAAGTGACCTCTTCTCCGATCTACTAACTTATCTGGAGAGGCATCAGCATCCGATCCCATAGCAATAAACGGGGAAGGTTTTTTAAAACTGGTGACTACTTGTCCTGGTTCAACAGTAAGCTCTGATTCCTGAACCGATGAGCCCGAAAGGATTGGTTAAAGGGTAGATTGGAACAACCTCCTAGGTTTAACGCTTTTGGTTGAAGAAGTGCCCTGGTTAGGCTCTTTGCTTGGTGTTTCTGGTTTTTCAACAGGGGAAACAGGGAGGCCGGCAGCAAGGCGCCTTTCTCGTTCGACTTTTTGAGCTTTTTATAACTCCGACAAATTAAGCCACCCACCTTTTATTAAAGCGTTTCTTGCTGTAAACATAAACTCACACCGAAAGAAAGTGTTTGTTTTTTAGAGAGAAAGCTTTGAAGTTTAGTGAAGCAAGGATGATGAAGATGGTAAAAAAGTAGAAAAGTGAACTAATTTATAGTAAATATACAAAAGGAGCTTTGATACCTAAGAGAATTCGAAAGGGTTGCAATGATTAAGGACGACACTGATGTCATCCTCATTAAATGAAGAGGTTACTTTTTGAAGAAAGTGGGAGCGCCGGTCTAGGGAAAAAAGCGGCTGGTGTGGCGAACCAGAGAGAGACACGTGTCCTACAATTTCTGGCAAAAAACCGTTTAAGTTTCTGAGAACTTTTTCCATTCGGATAAAGCTATTATGCAGTTCGAAAATCCATCTGGATATGACCGTGACCGGCTTCAGGTTATTTTTTAGGTCTTGCCAAAGGCCTTTGAACACCACCTATAAAAGGGGCTACTAATGAGTCCGGATTTTGTCACCACTCTTTGTGAGAACCGAACAGGGGCAATTCGGACATCATCCATTTAACCGGACAGGGACGATTCGGACAACCTTCACTTACTAAACTGTCCGAACAGAACTAAAGTATTAAAAACATAATCACTTCATGATTTAACTAATTACTTGTTTACTTAAAAGCTAGTGGGTCTTTAAACTCGACCCAATCCATAAAACACAACCCGAAAGCCCATATGACCCAAAAGATAAGGGTATAAATACCGAACCACCAACATTAAATGAGGGTAATGAAAATTAAATACAACCATACAGCTCAATTCTCCCTCTACATTCTATCCAAACATTAAATACTCTCAAAATTCCACAAAACTCTAAACAAAGTTACAAAATTACCCTCAAACAAAAATAAACCACATCATATATGACATAGGTTGGATATTATACGCATGCAACTGACTTATTCTGCTAGATATGTTAAGGATTGTTTGTTAGTAAATGGGTTTGATTTTAATCATTTGATTATTTTGTTGAATTGATTAAAAATTAACACTA
This sequence comes from Limnanthes douglasii subsp. nivea, assembly GCA_036936605.1. Taxonomy (NCBI): domain Eukaryota; kingdom Viridiplantae; phylum Streptophyta; class Magnoliopsida; order Brassicales; family Limnanthaceae; genus Limnanthes; species Limnanthes douglasii. Next base: position 43,439,747 of record JAUPFV010000005.1, on the reverse strand, counting down.
TAGAAATTGATGTAGATAAGACTATTAACTTACATGATTTTGAAAGTGAAATGTCACGTAGGATATGTTCTTATAGTGTTGTCGATAATTAGTATTTTTCCGTTAGTGGTGGTAGTGTTAAGAATGAAGTTGATGTAAATTCTCTATGACATATGAATATTCAAATTGATAGTTCATCTTAGTTTACTTGTATTACTAATGTTGGTGAGATTTTTAATGGTGGTGCTCCAAAATTTCATAATACTCTTTCTAATTTTACTTCAGAAGTAGGTTTCTTTTTTTTTACTATGCTTGTAATCACAAGAAAAATATTTGTGTCCAACATAAATCAAAGATTTCAACTGGTTATAGCTCTTTATTTGTGCCTGGAGGATAATATTACATGTTATATGTATATAACAAAATATTTGGTCCATAATAGTTGTGGTGATGTGTTTAAATTGAACAAGAGTGAAAGTTTGAATTCAAATATAATTTCAAGTGAAATTCTTCTAGATTTTAGGTCATAACCTACTATTACACCTAAAGAGCTTATTAATAAGGATAAATCCTTGATAAACATTTCCAATGGCTAAATACTGAACAAACTAAAGAAAAAACTATTTACTATTTATTAGATTTTTCTCAAGTATGAAAATTTGCAGAACCCCTTAAATTGAGGCCAAAAGCCTTATTTATAGTCTTATTCTAGCCTTAGTCACAAATAAGTAGATGAATAACACATATCTTTGTGTCAATGTAGTATTCATCTAAGAAAGAGTTAGTTACAAACATTAGAAAATTTTCCTCTAACTTCTTAGAGTCTTATAGTAATATTAACTAGTGTCTTAGAATATCCTAGAAGGTTCTTGTGTATTGTTTTAACACGCCATCTTTTATCTTCTCTTCTTTATCACTTCCTCTTATTCTAGTCACTATATTGAACTGATGTTGTCAAATAACTTTATTTTTAGGTTTTTTACTTTAGTAGACTTATTCATTTTATTATGGGTCGTCAAAGTACTTCCAAAGTTTTCTCATTATTGAGTTTGTATATTATATGTTTTCGATGACTAACATATTTGTTATATTAAGTTAAATTGTCACGTTACTTTTTTGATGGGCCATTGTATGAGTATTACTTCTTGGTTTGTCATATTAATATAAACATTTCATTGGGTTGTTACCATTAATATGACATCTTCATAAAAGTATTTTACCTCACAAATAAGGACATAAAACCTTGGTGGAATATAACTTATCAAGACTCCACCTAGTTTCTTACTTATACTTTTGTAATTAAGGACTATCTGACGAAGTAAATGTTTTATTGCTATGAATAATGTATTTTCAAAACAAATTGCGTGGTAACGTCGTCACAAATATTCAACTTATATTTAAGAATGGAAATTTAAAAAAAAAATCTTCATATTCCAACCTCATTTATCGTGATCACCAATCGTACCCCTTCATATTTATCTTGATTAATAGTTCTAATTCCCCTATATAAGAATTTAAAAGTTTTCATTAATTATTTCTTAAGATATTCTCTCTCTATAATTCATACCTTATAGATATAGCTTGCATCCCCCTTTTATTTATATATAATTCCATGTCGTATTATTTGAATTCAACCATTAGAGGTAATACTATTTACTATTTACGCTTGTTGTTCTGTTAATTTTATGGGTGGTGGGAAAATTCTCGAACCGTTTTATCCATTCGTGAAGAAATCATGTCTGAATGTATATATCAGTTTGATTCTCAAAACGACTAACAAAATGAATATTTTGGAATCTTAGATACTAGTAATATTAGTTCACCGAACACGATAATAGTTCTATTAAGAATCAATTCAAAGCTATTGATACCAAAATCTTAAAATGAAGGAATTTGGCATTCCTACTTTTATAGAAAAGTTAGTGCTTGCAAAAAAATCCAAAGATGTTGTTTTCTTAGAAACCTTAAAAACCGACACTGCTTCATAATCTAATTAATCTACTATCGGATGTCATTCAACAGTTGATCTTGACAATGTTGTTGGAAATATCTATTTCCTTGATATATTTTTTCTCTTCATTATCCAACCCTATTAGTTATGTTGATGAACTCGAAGAAGACAAGCTTCGCTATAGTTGGGGTATTCATGAGTTCGTTTGCATCAGACTCTCTGAAGAATGATAACTTCACCATAATATAAAAGATGAAAAATATGTTTTTTTTATAAATCTATGAACTAGGGTCTCAGATTTTTAATACCCCCACTTATTACTGAATTCTTCAGGCATGTCTAAATTTGTCATACTGAACGAAACCCAAATGATAGAAGGAATTAATGTATTATTAGCCTCGAAACTTCTTAGAATGTGAATAACTATTTAAGACGTTTTATTATATTGTAAAATATAAAAATCCAAAATGAACCCTTTTCATTCGCTTGCTTTGGGAAATCAATATTTTTCTTCAACCGAGTCATCATTTTTATTATTTTTATCAAGATATGTTAGATTATAATTTGGTCATCCCTATTTTACCTATAATATGGTAGTTCATATATGTATACATATAAGAATTGGTATCTTTGAGCCAAACCAGATTAACACATACACAAACTTGTCGGAATCAGTTTTGAAAATATTAAATCAGAAGCAGGCTGGATCGGGATCGAATTCAGGTTCAAATAAAAAAACGGGACTGAACGGATCGGTCTGAACCTGACCCATTTCCATCTCTACTTGCCTTTATTTAGACTTCTATATAAATCTATAATGTTCTCACACCTAATACATAACCTATAAGATTACATAAAACCTTTTTGTCTTATAGATTTTAATAAAATCTACTCACTCTTAGCTAATAAATTAGCTTAAGTATTATATTGAACTTGTCATATATTGAAAGTATTATGACCCCACCTTTGCATTATTTTGTCTGCTTTTATTTTTTCGAGTTCTTAGAAGTTTTGTTTTATAGTTTGATGCGCTTAATTTTAAAAAAATCAAATTTTTTTCTTTTTTTTCAAATTTATCTATTTTTTTAAATACGTGACGTATGTGTTAGTCATCACTACCTCCAACTGCAAGGTGTAATGCTTCAAAAAATTTATTTTTTCTTAAAAAATATAATTAGAGTCTAAATTAATATTTATAAGTATAATTAAAAGTAGGAAATATCTTACTTCTTCCTTTTGTTTTGTTCGTTTCTCTTTTAAAACTTTAGTCTTCTTGGAGATTCTTGCAAAGTCTACTTATATTTCTTTGATACTTTTTAAGTTGTTTTAAATCTTTTTGAAGATTTTAAACATTGAGTAGATTTGTATTGAGAATGTTTTGATTCTCATCTATTTATTTTTTTGCAGAGTTGAATATGTTGTTGCAATATATGAACACGCTTATCATTTGTTTCATTGCTTTGGAATTTAATCTCCACATATTTTATGTTTTTTTATTTATAGCTTAGTTGTTTCCATTTGCAGGTCATTTAAGAAATTTCATGTTTCTTGCTTTAAATATTGTATTTCGACAACCATTTATGTCACAACTTGTTTTGTCTAACTTTCAATGTCTTTCATTTTGATTTTACAAGTCCATACATTTGTGTTTTCTAACTCCGCAATGACTTCATACAATTACATTTAATTAAATTAACTCCTCGTTCATTATGTTGAATATTTTCTTCGATATTTATTTTTTTGTTCTTTAACATTTTGAATTTGTTCCTGAATGTTTTAACCATTTGTTCCTCAACAATTTCAACCATGGTATAATTTCTTCTTCAAAAATTTCTTTATTAGTGTCTTCAACTATATCTTCCTCAATGTTGTCAACCATGTCGTCTTTTAAATCATCATTGGTTTATATTTGTCGCATATGAGATTTGATATTTTGAACTAAAATATATTCACCTGGTTGTTCTTTTTGTCAATTTTAATATCGAACAATATCTGGATGTTGTTAGATTTATTTTACTTGTATTTATTCTTCTAAAGTGTTGGCATCTAGTTGTTGTGTTGATGTTGATAGTGAACAATTTATGTTTCTTCTTCAATTTATTTTATTTGTCTTTCACCTACTTCACTATATGAGTCATCATTATAATCTCTCATATTTCACCCATACTCTTTATTTCCTGATCTATTTTTGTCAGTGTATAAATTCTAATTTTTGATACTTTATAAAATTCTAGTGTTTGTAGCATTTGCAAAATTGTTTCTTTAGGAATGTAAGTAATCTATAAATTTACCATGTCCTATAAACGCTTGTAACTCATATAGAATTTAAATTCATCTATAATTTTACTGAAAAATATAAAAAAATTATATGATTCGAATGTAAAATTTATAATGCATGTTTTTTAGCTGCTTTTGAAGTTTTTTAGTTGTTCTTTTGCCTTTATTTTATATTTTTTAAGTTTACTAATCAAGTCTACAATAGTCTCTTATTCAAATAAGTTTAGTTGTTGAACTTGAATGTGAACTCTATGTTCATGTTGAGTTAAATTTTGATCATCTTCATAATTTTGATATTTGTATAATCTGATTTGCATATAAAATTTTTCATAGTTATAGTACTTTAATTCTATTAGAATTACATGTTTTAAGAAAAATATTTTAGTTAATTATAAAATAGTATAAAATTTTGATTTATGATTATTGTAAAAACTTTGAAATACCAAAACACTTAATGATTCCTTACTTGACTTGGTTCAAATGTTCTTATTTCTTCAAGCGTAATAATCATTTCTATTAATATTTTGGATATATTTATTCCTTTTTCTAATTTTTTTTATTCTCGCGTGCTCGTAAAAAGATGCTTCAAAATAACAATAATAATATATAAATATAAATAACTAAAAAGTAGATATATAAATACTTATAGTTAGTGTTGTTACACAACTTGTTTTCAATACTGAATATGTTGCACTGATAATTGATTTTGTAAAAGTATCAATAAAGTTTTATCTAGTTAAACTTCTTGATTTTTCTAAATCATTTACTAATGCGAGAAAGTACCAGAGGGATTGTCTTCTTTCTTTGAGAAAAGTAATAAGAAACAAACAAGTAGAGACATCCGATCATATTTATATTTTATTCCTTCTTCACCTATATTATATGAACTCAGATCAATTGTTTTAACAATCATCTTCTTGGCTAGAGAAATTTTTGTTTTCTTAGTTTTTTTTACTTCGACGACTATAGTTTGGAAGAGGAAAAAAAGTATTACCCCTCAAGCAAACACCAAGATATGAATGTACCTACCAGAACATTTAATGTTAATGTTGGCTAAACCAAAGGTTTAACAGGTGTTGCAACTTTAAAAGATTTTCTGAATCAGATCTTTGATGTGCTTAACCACTTCATAACTCCAGTCAGAAAAATAAAGGCACATAGCTCGACCAGAGTTTTAATATTGTCGTTGTTTTAAAAAAATTGATGAATATTTGCATGGTAGTGTCTCCAGGCTGATATAACATAATATGGATTTAATTAATTTTGAGGTATGGACCTAAAGGTTTCACCAACCCATGTAACATTAGAGGTGACAAGTATTGGTTATTATTTATTCCTACCAAAGTTTTAGTATATCCCTAAAGCATATTTCAGTGAACATGTGGTACGAATGTGTGATTTTATTGAAATGAATGTTGCATTGGGGATGTTTGGTACTACTCGTAATTTGGATAGATTCGTAGTTGATCCGTCGGGGGGTGAAAATTGGTTCATTTCATGGTTTGGCCATTGTGGCATGTTGATGATTCAGTTGAGCTTATTGTTCCATTACATGAACTTGTTGGTGATTTTGGCTCATTTCATGCTGGGGTGAGGAAGCTTGTTGACCATTTTGCCGAAGGGAAATGTAAATTGACGAGACTATTTTCTTTCTAATGTTACCATCTTAGATTGGCTGATGTTCTCGGAGGTGTTCTCAATTCCACCTATAATTTATGTCCCTAGATGTAAGGTTTTTACTTTTACTCTTTCAGATATGACAATGAAGATGACATTTCTCACTCATACTAGAGAAACCCTATTTTGAGTGGTCATTTACAACATCTATTTTGTGTAAAAAAAGGATGTTGCATTGAGTGATGATGTTCTTGAAAAGTTTTTTTTATTAATCTGGTTGCAATATTTACATCTTCATCTATTTTCAAGATCAACCTCATGAGTTGGATCTTGAATTTTACTTTTGGCCGAGAAGTGGTGTTCATCATCTCTTACATCATCGTGACTCGTTTCTCCCTTAGTTTTCTTGCTAACTGCTAGAAATCTGTCAGTTAGACAGTCGTAGTGGAACCGTGTAGATCTTGATTGTCGTTTCCTTCATCCGTATTGTCCATGTCAAGAAACATAGTATTCTTTTATTCTAAATTCTCCACGCTCCAAATTCTCTACGCTCCAAATTCTCTACGATTTGTTTTTCTATTTGAATGAAATCAGTTGGTTTCATAGATGACAACAATTTAATGATTATAATTTTGCTTAAGTAGTTCTAGATAAAAATTCGATATCTAAATACGAATAAGAAAATATAACATTAAATAAACAAATAATAGTAATAAAATTAAATATTTATTTCTTTCGTTTACTTTTATTTAAAGGTAGCTTCTATTAGGGCTAAAATATAAGGTAGATCCCCCATATTTTCCACTTGTCTCACGTTAGTCCTCATCATTTACCTCCGTAATAAACGGGTTCTCCACGTGTTAGCAAACAAAATAAACAAGGTTTTTTAGTCATATTTTGCCTTTTGGACTTTCCATTTTAGCGTCCACGTAGAACGCTGATGTGGATGCGGTAAATAATTAAAAAATTAATATTTATTATCTAACTAATAATCAAACCCACTCAATAACCTGATCAAGCTCACCTAATAGCCCAACTCACTCAATAATCAGCTTCGGTCCACCTAATAACCAAGCCCGCTCAATAACTCGATCCAGCCTATCTAATAACCCGACCTAGTTTAATTAAAAAACTTAAATCAATATCTGTAAATTACCATCTCCATCATTGAGTTTGTGTTATTATTACGATTGTATTCACACACATGTGTATATATATATATATAACATCAAAATATCTACTTTTAACCTATGTGGAATTAAGATAGTGAGATAATAGTGGGATTTGTATTTTGCTCATTTGTTCTAAATTCTCTTTATTGGTAACTTTTTAAAAAAATTCTTAGGTTTCCGTTATGAGAAGACACACATAGTAAAGACGAGCGATGTACCAATTAAAACCATTGGAAGTAAAAAGGTTTTCAATCTTTTATTTCTCTCAATAAATCTTCAGAATGTAGAAAAAGATGACTGTCTATTTGTATTAGTGGTGCCAAATTATGTTGAAATTTTCCCATTAGTTGCTTAATAATTATGAAGCTAAGAAAATCTCCCATGTACCGTAAAGAAGTGAGTACAAACCAAAATTTCCACCTGCAAATGGACCCAATGACATCAAATAGAAACATAAGAAAAATAAGTTCGAATACGGTCCTTAACCCGCAAGAGATAGATGAGGATTTATTCAATCGCATAATTTGGACTTATAGAAAACCAAATTTATAAAAGGGGTTTCAATCAATATAGTGAATAAAAACAAGGAAAGCCCGAAATTTTTACCTTCAACATTGTTATTTGCATTTAATACGATAACATACTTGAAGAGAGAACGAGAGTGAAAGTCCAAAATATAAAAGAGAATGCCTTTAATACTATATCTTTTGTTTGTTAGGTGTTTAACTTTCTATAGAATGTACTCTTGTAAACATATAGAGAAGAAACGCTCAAGTCACCGAACACTACTCCAAAATTTTGATATGTTAACATAAAAATTTGTTTACATTGTTCTCCTCTCAACCTGTTTCAAAATAATACTTTTGAAATTTAGCAAAATATGTTAAGATATAAAAATTAAATCTGCGAGCTATTACTTTGTTTAATTTATTTAGTAAAACTCTCCTCTTAATCAACATCATATATATCATGAGTTTGCTCTCATCATTGGATTAAAGTAAAAGCACAAACTTATAATGCTTTTGAAACTGAAATCCCCACAATAGTTTTTGAACTAAACAACACCGGCCTCATATATGAATAAAAATTTAAAATCTATATATCGATCAATAACAAAATCATGTCATTAAGTGTTTTGCTATAATATAATGGATTTTTAATGATATATAACATAATTAATAACGTTTTATTTACCCATTTAACATTATTATTTTTTAATTATAATACAGTTTTCTATTTATTTAAAAATAATAATATAAAATTATAATTTGTACAACATAATGTTTAGTGTATCTTCACGAGACGTTTGATATCAGAATCCTAGAAAAGAAAGAAACTAACAATATATTATTAAACTCGAAATTGCAAACTAAAATCGTAAAAGTCTAGACTCGCTAAACTATTCCGGGAGGACATAATTTCAATTTTTTTTATATCTCAATCCTGCCATGATTAGAAGTAAATATTTTGCCGGTATATGTATGAATATAATATAAATAATAATATCAGTTGGATGGTAATTTATAAAAAAATTAATTTGTTTATTAAAATGTGCATGTATTTTAGCCTTTCTACGAAGATGAGCTTTAAAGAAACATATTTGATGTATAACAAAATAAAAGTTATTATAATTTGATAATAGCAGAGTTATTCATATTTTTAGTTTGTTTTTTATATATGCAAAGGGCTCGTTAATGGATCATCCATAAACTCCGGATAAACTCTTAACAAACTGATTCTGGAGTTATAAACTCTTAATGAACCGGTTCCGAAGTAAGATTTAAACGAGTTCTTCTTTCTATTTCTAGATTTTTTTTTTATTATTTTTTTTTCGGAAGAAATCCGCAGTCGCTACTCAGAGTGCAATAAGTGCACACAAGATAAATTCTGTGTCTGACGCGATAGCTCGGGTAATTCAATCAAATGTTCGTTGTTCTCGGCTGCTCAAGAAGTTGGACTAACTACTCCTCCGACTGGGAGTGGATTCCAGGAGCAGAGCCTCGTCTTGCAGTAGGAAGGGCAGAGGGAATTTCCGGTGGAACGGTGATTTCGAAATAGAATACGCTGTGTGTTCTAACCAGAAACCGTGGGGCAATAAAGGGAGCTTCCTGTAAACCAACGCCAGAAGGTAAACCACACGCGATAACCTGCAAACCAACGCCAGAAGGTAAACCACACAAGATGACAAAATCAGCCGAAAAAATGTATATAGAAGGACTCGAACTCATCACCGCTGATCACAAACATGTTATACTCAGCCAACTCGGCTTTCTATTATGCAAGTAGCCTAATCGAAGGTAGAACACCCTTTTAAAATTAAACTTGAAATAAATATTTAATCACAAGAATTAAAAGGACAAATTAAGAAGTTCCTCTCATCTCAGTCTCAACTCTCACTCACTCCCCAGTCCCCACACAAAACCCCACTTACCTGCTACAACAATCCCTTCTCTTCCATGAAAAAACACCATTTTTGATTGTTTCATACAGAACAAAACAGAGCAAAACCTCACATTTTCCCTGTCTTTTCTCTTTCCATCCCATCATGGCTGGGAAAACGGAGCCGGTGACCGGCAACGGGAAACCATCACCACTGAAACCAGATCTGCTGAGTAATTTCTCTCTCAAAACCCTAAAACTCAAAACCAAGCAACAGGAGCTCTTGATCCGCGTATCAATCCTATGTTTGGTCTACATCTTAGCTTTCATCACTCGCTTGTTCAGTGTTCTTCGATACGAGTCGATGATCCACGAATTCGATCCTTACTTCAACTACCGCACCACTCTTTACTTGACGGAGAAAGGGTTTTACGAGTTTTGGAATTGGTTCGATTCGGAAAGCTGGTATCCTCTTGGTCGCATTGTTGGCGGAACCCTTTACCCTGGTCTTATGGTCACGGCGGCTCTTATTTACTGGACCCTTCGATTTCTCAGCTTCGCCGTCCATATCCGTGAAGTCTGCGTTCTCACAGCTCCATTCTTCGCTTCCAACACCACGGTTGTCGCCTATTTCTTTGGGAAAGAGATATGGGATTCAGGGGCTGGCCTTGTTGCTGCTGCTTTGATCGCCATTTGCCCTGGTTACATTTCGAGGTCTGTTGCTGGATCTTATGATAACGAGGCTGTGGCCATTTTCGCTTTGCTTTTGACATTTTACTTGTTTGTTAAAGCTGTCAACACTGGTTCCTTGGCTTGGTCTTTGGCCTCTGCCTTTGGCTACTTTTATATGGTTTCGGCCTGGGGAGGTTATGTTTTTATTATTAATCTCATTCCGCTCTACGTGCTAGTGCTTCTGATCACCGGAAGGTATTCGATGAGGCTCTATGTTGCATACAATTCTATGTATATTCTCGGGATGCTACTTGCAATGCAGATTAGGTTTGTTGGTTTCCAGCATGTGCAGTCTGGGGAGCATATGGCTGCCATGGGCGTCTTCTTCTTGATACAGGTTCTACTTTTGGTTACCCTCTAAGTCTCAACAGTTTACATATACGAGTTGCTAAAGATGGATGTGATTATAAAACTCTAGTATTGTTATTGAAGATGGACACCAAAATTTTGCATAAAGCAAGTTAATTTATCTTTCTGATTGCATGTACAACCTTTTCATAGATTGAAATATATAAACTTTGAGGGGCGATGATGTAGATTATCATGTTTCTATGGTTTGAAATTTACAAATGTTATATGCTTTTAAGGGCTGAGTGTTTATTAGCTTTGGAGTTATATTCACTCACTCGTCTTCGTATACTTTTTCAGATGTTTCAATCATTCTCCACATCTTTGCCTATAATTTATGCTGCTTATTTCCTCTTAGTAACTTGCTTGACAAATGTGTTGTTTATACTGTGCCTTACTTTTGCAGCTATTTTACTTCTTAGACTGGGTGAAGCACTTGCTTAGTGACACGAAAATGTTTCAAACCTTCTTAAGGATCACTGTGACCAGTGCTATTGGGGTTGGTGCTGTTGCATTGGGCCTAGGCACAGCATCTGGGTATATATCACCATGGACTGGCAGATTCTATTCTTTGCTGGATCCGACATATGCCAAGGATCACATTCCAATCATCGCGTCAGTCTCCGAGCATCAGCCAACGGCATGGTCATCTTTCATGTTTGACTTCCATATCTTGCTTTTCCTTTTCCCAGCTGGTCTTTATTTCTGCTTCAAGCGGTTGTCAGATGCCACTATCTTTATTGTTATGTATGGTTTGACAAGCATGTATTTTGCTGGCGTTATGGTGCGTCTAATCCTTGTTGCCACGCCAGCAATGTGTCTTATTAGTGCTATTGCTGTTTCTGCCACCGTAAAGAATTTGACTTTGTTGCTAAGGGCAAAGGACAAGGCTTCTGTGACCACTTCTACCAAAGGAAGTGGTGGAGCTAGGGCTTCTTCGAAGGTGAGGTCCTGAGCTTCTAATACTTTCATAACATGTGCTATCCTTTTTTATTCTCTCCCTACCTTCATACAGATAAAATATAGGACAGGTGATGAATACTAGTCATCTAATTGGTGTAAATGGCTTGCAAACCTTGAATAATGGGGCTTAAGCTACGGAATTACTGTAGATGGAATATGTATAGGAATAATGAAATTTCTTTCCTTCAAAGATTTCATTAATAGTAATTTTCGAGGGAGAAGCTTTTACACCTCTTCTGGAAGCCAACTGAACTGATCAAGTATAGTTGTCATTTACACCCTAAAACTAGAAGATATAAAACTCGAATGTCTCCTCAAGTTTATGATTACTGGTGATCTCATGTGTGGAGAATACAGTCTCATTGATTGTAGTTTTAATGGTTCTATTGAGAAGGTAGTATAATTTTGCCTTCTTTTGCAAACAGGGTTCCCTTGACCAATCCCAACCTTTTCAAAAGAATGGTGCTATGGCTCTGCTCTTTGGTGCGTTTTACTTGCTCAGTAGATACACAACTCACTGTACGTGGGTCACGTCAGAGGCCTACTCGTCTCCCTCAATTGTTCTAGCTGCCAGGGGTGCTCATGGTGGCAGAGTAATTTTCGATGATTACCGTGAGGCATACTTTTGGCTTCGGCAAAATACTCCTCCAGATGCTAAAGTTATGTCTTGGTGGGACTATGGGTATCAAATTACTGCCATGGCAAACAGAACAGTTATTGTTGACAATAACACATGGAACAACACACATATCGCCACTGTTGGACGTGCAATGTCATCTGATGAAGGCGAAGCATATAAGATTATGAGGTCCCTTGATGTGGATTATGTATTAGTTGTGTTTGGTGGTGTTACTGGTTATTCCTCAGATGATATTAACAAGTAAGACTCACAGTTGCATTTCTTTTTCTTGTCATGTTCATGAAACACTATTACATTTGTGCGTACTGCTCGCTCGTAGCACTTGCACTGGGCTAGTGGATTCTCGCTATTATTTATGTGTGCACATAGCACTTGCATTGCTTTTGCTTCCTAATAAAGAAAAAAAAATATATACTTGAAAAAATATGTACTCGGATTAGTGGGGTTGCATGATTTGCTGTCTTATTAGTGGTGTTATTTTATGTATGAACACTGTCTTGGAAGTAATAATATCCAGAGACATTGTCTTAAGTCTCAACATGTACTAACCACACCACAGTTGATTTGTCTTTTTGCTTTGCTTCAGCGACACAGTGGTCAAGTTAACCTAATTTTCTTTAGCTAACATGATTTCTCTTGTTTTTTTCATAATACTAATAAGATGTCTATTCTACACTAGATTTTTGTGGATGGTGAGAATTGGAGGTGGAGTATTTCCTGTAATAAAGGAACCAGATTACCTCGCTAATGGAGAGTATCGTGTTGACAAAGGTGCAGCACCCAAATTGTTAAATTGTCTAATGTAAGTTCCTATTCTTAATCCATTCATACCAGAATCAGTAGTTTATCTAAAATTGATGGTTTGAAAGACTTTCTCGTATATAACTTTCTTATTCTCTCTCTAATGCCACCAGCCCTGTGTATAGGCACAAAAACTTTGTGAAGTCACCATCAACTTTTTCTTTCGAAAGTTGAGGTGCTCTTATGTCTTTATAAAATTTAGGAGAACCTCCTCTTCTTGGAAGTTATGATTATGTCACATTTTATATCTAAGTACGATCAAGGTATACTATATAATTGTTAAACTTTCCCTGAATTCCTAGATAGTAAGTATCTCTTGCTTGAATCCAACTCTACTTGTATGTGCAATATTTTATGCGCTATGACAGAATCCTATTCCTTCAAATCATTTTCTTTGAAAAGAACCTGAATACTAAGCCAACAACCTCAGAATCCTACTCCCTGGTCTCCTAGTCAATACATTAAATCCTTACACTGAAAGTAATCAATACATTACTTTCCTATAAAGCTCATCCCAAATGGGGGGAAATGCTATTCTGGTTGAGTTAACATTTATTCTCGTTACTTTCCTGTTTTGTTATTTCGCATTGCAATTACACTACTAATGATACGGTAAGCTTTAGTACTGAATCTTGTGATGTACATTGTGGAGACCTTTATTAGTTAACTAATCCTTTAGCCTGAAAGAGCTGTCAGTATTCTACATTTGATATGACTTGGGAAGATATTGCATGTTTTTTTCTTGAATATATAACGTAAATAGTATCCACTATATTGCTTTGTGGAATAGACAGTTCTAATGTATTTTTTCTCTGGTCAGAAGAAAAAACAGACCTAAGCTAGTATCGTTGCTCTCTTGTTTGAATCCCGGACAGCAGTTGGCTAAATACGCCGGCACATTTATGTCGTTGTAACAAGAGGATTCTCTGTTTATTCAGAGAAAATTCATTTGAGAACCTAGTGTTGAAAATTCACATAAATGAAAAGTCTGCTTTCTAATAGTGGAAGCTTCACAGATTTCTTGAATTTGAAAACCTCATTCAGTTGAATTGTATCTTGTTTTAGGTACAAATTGTCGTACTATCGATTTGGGGAGCTGCAAACAGAATATGGCAAACCTACTGGGTATGTTAGACATTTCTTTCTGATCATGTTCAATAGCATGTTGGTTCATCATACTCAAGTGTTTGCAATGGCAGGTATGATCGTGCAAGAGGTGTTGAAATCGGAAACAAGGATATAAAACTTGAACATATGGAGGAGGCTTTTACGACGTCTAACTGGATAGTCCGTATCTACAAAGTCAAACCACCTAACAATAGATGGTGAAATAGAGTAGGTAATATAGAGGTGGCCCATGGTAGAGGAACCAAACCATGTGTTTTGTCGGAAAGATTGTGAGATTTTATAGTTGTGTTTAAAACCTCGAGATTTTGTAACTGTTTATTTAGGCTATCGTGCATCTGAATATCTTAGTGAGTAGTTGTAGTTAAAACAAGGCATGATGTTCTGTTCATCAATCCTTACTGTAAAAAAGATTGGTTAAATCAGTATTTATATCATGCTTTAGCCGGTGTGAGTGTCTTAAAATGTAATCCTCATACCAAGTAATGCTGATATTCTTTTCCAAAATTTGACGAGATCTACCTGTGTTCATAATTGATTATAATTCACAAAACTCTTTATTCATCAAATTGTTCTTAAATCTGTGTATGGTTAGTATTTTTGTTATTGGTTATGCAATATCCAAAGTTTATAGGAAATTTGATGGACCCTTCGATAAGGGTTTAAAGCCTGGTAAAAAATACCACTGGTCTTTCATGTTTTCCGTAATAAGTTGATCTTTTTCTTTTGCGGTTGTAATAAACCGGTCTCCTGTATTTTAAAGAGCCCTGTATTTTAAAGAGCGGAAAAAATTAGTTCTTATTGACCTCAGCCCATCATTTCTACCATAAAACCAGCAACAGTAAAAAAAAATAAAAAATTGTTTTACTTTTATCATAATAACCCTAATTCTATCCATAACCTGACCCAACCAACTAAAAAACTCAATAGGCCCATCTACCTAATTTAATCCAACCTAGTAATCCTAAAACCAAAACTTCTAACCAGGTTTTTTTATCTAACCCAATAACCCGACTTAGCATTTCTCTCCAAAATCTCTAATTTATCCCTAGCGCTAATTCTTCTCCAAATCGAATACCTTAACATGCTCAACTTTTGAAATTGTAAGATGAAATTGTTAAAGTTAAAAAGTCATGGTTGCCCTTTGAGAAATAATCTCGTCTGGATTGGATTAATATCAGAATTGTTTTGATTACATTCCGATTAATATGCCTAACTTTCTACATATTTTAAAATAGTATGTTCGACCATCTTTTTAGGTTTGGTTTGGTTTGGTTGATCCAGTTTGGACCTGTCACAAAAGTAGCTACTGCCCTAAAGAAGTTCTATGAAGAAGTTTAATAAGCTGTCAAATAATGTTGTTTAGGAGAGTAAAGTATCGATGCTTAGGAACCAGCCTTTTGAATGGCTATATATGTGATTGACATGAGGTTGAACCTTTTTTGTTGTTTCGGATTCCAGCTTATTTTTTGTTTTTAGACTAAGAAGAGGGACTCTGGAGTTAAAGACAAAGATGATAGAGAACTCAATCCTTTCGTTAAAGGCCATTGGAGCTCAAAGAGACGACTTGATTGCATAAACAGAACAAATGGAAGATTATTTGCAGAGGAAACTACTAGAGAAAGATGAACTTTTGATATCCGCGGAGGTTACGAAAGATGGAAGATTATTTACAGAGAAAACTACTGGAGAAAGATGAAATTTTGATATCGGCGGAGGTTACGAAAAATGGAAGATTATTTGCGGAGGAAACTACTAGAGAAAGATGAACATTTGATATCGGCGGAGGTTACGAAAGATGGAAGATTATTTGTAGAGGAAACTACCAAAGAAAGATGAACTTTTGATATCGGCGTAGGTTACGAAAGATCAGAGAGTTAGGTATACGGGTTTTTAGATTTTTAGGGTTTTGGAGTTATTCAGCTGGATTAAATTAGGTAGATGGGCCTATCGGGTTTTTTAGTTGGTTGGACCGGGTTATGGATAAAATTAGTGCTAAAAGGTTAGGGTAAGAGTAAAAATAGTTTTTTACTTTTTTTACTGCTGCCACAGTAGGACGCTGATGTGGCTGGTCAAACAACATTTATGGTAGAAATTATAAGCTGATGCCAATAAAAACTAATTTGTTCTGCTTTTTGAAACACAGGGGACCGGTTTATTACACCACACAAGAAAATGACTAACTTGTTACAAGTGGGAAAATAAAAGACCAGTGGTGTTTTTTACTCGTTTAAAATCTTATAAATAATAAAATTGCTAAACTAAAAAACCCTAAAATTATTTAGAGAAGTTGTTAATTTTGTCATTTTTATTTTTACTCAATTTGTTTAGTTAATTTTGTCATTTTTACCTTTTACCCAATTAAAAGAAATTACCATTATTTTAGAAAAATCTCATTTTTCCATATTTTCTCTTTCCAATTTCTTTTTCAGCTAAAACTAAAACAAAATATAGTGAATTAATTTTCTTTTACTTTGACCATGAAAATCACGTGTTTATTAAACCACTAACAATTAATCAATTATTATAATTATAAATAAAGCTAGGTTATATACTAAAATATACTTAAGATTAGGTTGGTTTGATTATGCTAGAATTAAAAAAAAAAACAAATTCCCCATTACTTTGATAAGCCGTAATATTTTTTTTTTCTGTGATGAACACTACCTGAATGTCAATGTCGAATAAAATCTAGTTTTTATTGGATTTTTTAAAAACAAATAGATTAAGAGAAGAGTGTATATTTCTTCAATGTCTATGTTGATTTGTAGAACATGAACCTAAAATCTAGTTTTTATTGGATTTTTTAAAAACAAATAGATTAAGAGAAGAGTGTATATTTCTTCAATGTCTATGTTGATTTGTAGAACATGAACCTACACTTCTTCTACTTCGTCCATCAACTTTTATTTTTATAAAATTAAAAAAATTAAAAGTTTTGGCTTAAATTTTATTGATTTTAGTAAATTTTAAAAAATAAAATATTAAATTTCACCAGATGTCATACTAACTTTATATAGTTAATTTTATTAAATAAATAATAGCCTATAACATAATAGATAAATAAAGAGTCCGAAAATCTTAAGTTTTTTTTTTTATAAATGATAATTTTGTAAATATTAAAAAATATAAAATATGTACCCTCAATAATTTAGAACTTTTATTTTTAAGCAATTTCAATATAACACGTATGGTGATCTTTTTTTATCTTTTGAGGAACCCGCTACCGCTATTCAATAAGTGCGAAGAGGGTAAACCCCTAATCTGATGCAATAGCCTGCAAACCAACACCTAAACCACACAAAATGACATGCTCAGCATAAAAAATAATTGTAGAGGGGCTCGAACTCGTCACTTTTAGTCACAAGCATACCTTACCTACCAACTCGGCCACCCTTTTTGGAATAAAAGTGAATAGTCGGCTCAAACTCATTCAGTTGATATAAAAAGTTACTACTTATTTTTCATACTCATTCAGTTGATATAAAAAGTTACTACTTTTTTTTAACATGTATAGTTTTTTTTTACGGAAAGAACCCGCAGCCGCTATTCTGAGTGTGCACAGCGTAAACCCTCAGTCTAACGCAATAGTCTGCAGACCGACGTCAGAACGAACAAAACGTATATAAAAGGACTCGAACTCATGACCTTTAGTCATAAGCATGACTTACTAAACCAACTCGGCTACCGCCTTTTTACTTTTTACTGAACCAACTCGGCACATGTATTGTCCATACACAATCCCTATGGAAAATCAGGGTAGACTTAATTTTGTGGGGTTCAGATTAGTTAACAAACAAAACCAATTTCGATTAAGCATTTGGGGATAAACTGAACTTGTCCGGATAGCAACAAGAATTCTCCAAAATAAAGAAATATAGAATGGTAACTTTTCTTTGAGAATTAAGACGCATTTAGTGCAATAAATTCACAAGAATTGGTCTCTTGTTTTGTTTAAATATTATAATTGAATTTTCTATAGGCAATAATCAAAGCAATCTCTCTCTCTACCTGTCTGTCTTTTACAAGCAGGCTTCTATCAAATGCTCCTGCTATGGTTGTACACGACCATCAGCTGCACTCACTTAGCTACTAAACAACATCACCTCTGTACTTTCTCAACTTAAGTGTTTCTTTTTTCTGCATATCAATTAAACATACAGCTATCCATCCCAATGCCCAACAAAAACATTCCAATATGCTATAAATTATATTACTCCATCCGACTTGTATTAGTCAAGGGCAGTTTTGCCAGCCATTGGCTTTGGTAAGCCGTCAAATATCGGTCGTGTGATTGCAGCTGCTGTGAGAGCCTGCAAATCAGGTTTCAAACACCATCTCGAAGTTGGCCAAAGAGATGACGTATTACTGTTTTCCCGATCTTGCAGACTTGAGGCGCTTGAGGATTTACGAACTCCAACCCACCCATCGGCTATAGAATCTCCCATGCCAACCAGATTAAGAAATCCTGAGTCTGAATCATTGGCCGTTACTGTTCGGCTCGCTGATTTCGGCCTCATAGCCAAGCCCTTTGCTAGCAAAGGTGAGAACCAACTGTTTCCTCCACCGGACTTTTCCTCTTTCAACAACTTTTCCGGAGTGGAATCCTTCGAACGCCTACGAACACATTTCTCACTTTCCCCATCCATAAAAGATGCAAGTTCTGAAACTGAACCATTCTCAGGCAAAGATCCACTCGAAGAATTCCTAAATTTGTTAAAACCGTTGGGAGTTGAGTGAGTTGAGTGCCCATTTTCAAAGTTATCAAAACTCATCCTACGATAATTTGCCATCTCTGTGCCTTCAGCTACACCCTTGTGATTCGAAGATCTTAGCGCGTAGTACTTCTGTAAAGTACTCATGGCCGCAGAAACCTTCCGTGGAGGTGACAATCTTAGTGACTGAAGCGACTCCAATCCATTCCTACTCTGACCTAAAGGTGGTTTCTCAACGCTGTTCTCTCTGCAAACAATGTACAGGGTTTATCAGTATTCAAGAATATAACATAGTCCATCAGAAACTAAGGTAACCTCGGTGGAAGAAGATAATTGACTCTCTCTACATAAAGAACAACAAAACAATAATATAGTTTAACCAATTCCAACAGCAGCAGCAGTTGCGAATACCTCAGGGCTTGAAGTTCAACAATAAAAAGATAGTAAACATTGCGATAAAGGTAAAGCATCATTTTGGATCTTCTCATAATTCTTTTCATAAATAAGTTGCTTATAGAATTAAGCATGCAATTACGTTAGTCGGTGTAAAAAAAATAGTTGTACTAGAGAAACATGGTAAAGGACATAAAGATCAAAAGATGTGCACTGCATAAACTTGTCAGTACTAAACAAATTCACTTTGCTTGAACTTTAATTTCATAAATTGATGGACATTTTCCCGCTAACACTACCTCTTTGTTTTATTCATATGAAGCCATATTGATAACTAATCACATTAGATGACCAACAAGTTAATACCAACCACATACAGCTATAACACAGACCGACTTAACAATGCTAAGTGTATCTAAGACACTAGGTTTCGTAATTCTTTGTACATATAACCTATTCTCAAACGGAAATCATTATATAATCGCACTCAAAGGGTAATAATAATATCCCCTGATGGAAAGCCAGGACATCCAAATCTATCATCTCTTCGAACATACAATCTTACAATCCCTGACGAAAATGATGTTAGCATTACTAGCACAGCCAAACAGTTAGCAATCCTACAAAAGATGAGAAATACCTTGGGGTTGGAGAAACAGAACCATCAGAGACAATGGGTGATGGT
The DNA here is from genome assembly GCA_036936605.1 of Limnanthes douglasii subsp. nivea. NCBI lineage: Eukaryota > Viridiplantae > Streptophyta > Magnoliopsida > Brassicales > Limnanthaceae > Limnanthes > Limnanthes douglasii. The sequence goes on along the minus strand of JAUPFV010000005.1, from coordinate 43,419,970 downwards.
GGATGCCGGCCCGGTAATGGAATCCGCAATATATTCAAGCCAAACATTTGAAGATCAGTCGCCAAACCGTTCAACCTTTTAATATCAGCTACCTACAGATTGCAGAAAAAATCACATTCAGTCCAGCGAAAACCCCCAAAGGCTCTACTATATCTACTAACTCCCATTATAATCTAAATCTAAATCTAAACCTAAACCAGTCCATGGATACAAAAGAATAAAACGTATTACAAAAGATGAAAGATGAAAAAGTAGAAAGGGAACACTACCTCGACGCCGTATTTAATTGCAACACCAGCAAGGGTGTCGAGCTTTGAAACATGATGCTCAATGTAATTCTTGCAGTTATCGTTACTCACTCGTCTTCTCCCTAAACAAGTTCCGTTCGAGTACGACATTCTGATTTTCAACCAAAGACTAACCAGATCAAAGAACCCAATTCTCTAGTCCGCAATCATAAACCCTAGGTTCTGCGTATCTAGAAAGTGAGAGGGAGGTCGATTCAACATAGAATCCGCACTACCATGATCTGTAAAAGAAAAGTAAAACACTAGAAACCCTCGTAATCTGATTCAGTAAACGATCTCGCGGCTGAATCAAAAGACTGGCCAAATAAGCACGGAGGAGATAAGAGGTATCAGAACTAGAACTAGAACCAGGTAGCTCGCATCAATGGCGAGGGAATCAGTCGGTGGGATGTCAGATGAGAGAGAGAGAGTAGAGAGAGAGAGTAGAGAGAGAGAGACGACACGGTGTTGAAAGATGAGTCGCGTTGCGTTTTTATTTATTTTAATACATAAAATTAAGGGAGGTATAATCTAATTTATGGGTCAAAGTTTGTTCTTCCCCCTAGATTTTTGGGTTATAAATAGTCGTATTGGAAAAATATACAGGTGGATTCAATAATAATGATAATATCAATATTATCCGCGACCAAAGTTAATCGACATTTAATACCGGTTGATTATCTTTTACTTTTTTTTTATATCTAAATAAATAAATTGTTAATTACTATTTAATTTTTAATTTTTTTTATAATGGTGAATTAACGAATCTTCTTTATAAATTTACTATCGATTAAGTTTCGACAATCTCATATTTACTATTAAAAATATTTAAGTTTGGATTTTTTTAAAGTACTATAACTGTTATCTTAAAACGGACAATAAATGTATATTTTTCGCGAGTCTAGATAACAATGATCTACAAGTACATTAAAGTTTAGGATGGAGGCATAAGATGGAAGAATGCTCTTACAAACACGTAAAAAGCTCCAAGAAAATTAAGAAACTGAAGTGTTTGGTTCGTCTTCATCATCGTTTTCATTATCATCCTGGCTGCTTGTCAACATCTTTTGGTGGATAAAGATGATTCAACCGAAGTCCCAACAAACAAAATCATTGGTAAAAGTATTCTGCTCGGCAAAAACCAATCTCTACTAGCCCCAAACACAATTCTTGGAAGTGAATCTCATAAGAGAGTTGTTTCGAATGAAGAATTTCATGCTCTTCAAGAATCAACAAGTTCTTTGAATAAAAAAAACTACAAACAACCAAAGTTATGATCCAAAGGAAGATGTTAAAGGGGAAAACAAATAAAAAAACAACAAAATCACACGCAAATATGATTCGAACATCAAACAACTCATCAGACTTCATTCCAATTGGAGTTCTAGAGAAGAATGACTATATATATGCAATTTATGAAGGAAGACAAAGATAAGCTCATGTGTGCTACTAAATATACATTAATAGGAAATTTTTCTTAAGGTATGCCTAAACGTAATTTTTTTAAACAGTTCTTCAATGTCCAAAAATTTGAAGGAGAATAGAATGTTTCTAACTAGGATGCAAGACATGTTTTGATAGAATTTTCTTTAAAAATTAATCTATGTAAGTTATGGGTAAAGAATATTTAGACAATGGTTTAATACTTCTTGAGATTACTCAAGTGGACACATTTTTTTAACCCAAAATTTGAATGTCTTATCATACTTGTGTAGACTGGGATTGCAAATATTCCTCAGTTTTTGTACAACGAGACAATCATTCAATCTATTGCAGTAACAATAGGACAACCTCTTACGAGATGGGTTCCTGAAAAAAAAATAAAGCAACTTATAATGCTTGTTATACCTGGATTGAAATAGACTTAACAAAGAAAATACAGTATCATGTATGGGTCGGTTTTGAAGATAACGAAGGATGTTGGCTTGACATTAGTTATAAGGACCTTCCACAATACTGTCATTTATGCCATCATCTAGGGTATAAACAAGAAAACTGCAAGAAAACTTAGTTGAAAGCTCAACACATTGTGGATTAAAAGAAGCATTACACTTTTGTTTTTAAATAAGCTGAAACTAAGGAAATCGGGCTTCCTAAATATAAGTCTATAATAGTTAAGACTCCGCAAGAAGTAAATACAAGAAGAGACAAAGCTACTCATAAAATACCCAAAGTTAGCATACATATTACCCATAAAAAAAAAACTATCCTAACCCAGGGTACTACAAATCCAAATAAAGAAAGTTTCAATGAAACTAAAAAGAGTACTCACCAGAAAGGAGATAACACACCTAAAGATGAGGATGTTATAGAAGCTACACAAACTCTTGAATATGGATATAACTTATCTTTCTCTTTTGATTCTGAAAACTTAGTATATGAAAATCACACCCTAATCAACAAAACATAGGCAGTTTACCATCCACTCTTATACTTAAGAGTAAAGAGCTTGATAAAGATTTTCAAGATTTTCTAAACAAAAAATTGAACGAAGCCAAAGGTAGGAAGAAGAAAGGTACCATGTTAGTCAAGTCATTGCATCATACAAGGACCAATAAATCTCGAAACTCAAATTTACATGATGATCAAGATTGTTAATTGAAACATCTGTGGAATTGGTAACAAAGCTTCATCGAGAAGCCTGAAATCTATCATCAACAAAGAAAACATTAAATTGTTTGCCATTCAAAAGCCCCTTATCAATATGGATTATCTAGATAACATTGCTGGTAAAATAGGATACAAGTATTACAAAGCAAACATATCTAACAATATATAGCTTATTTGGAATGAATATTTTATTGTTAACGACATATTGGATCATCATCAATGTACTCATGTTGAAATCCATCATGCAAACATGGACAAAGTTTTCTTACTCACTACTGTCTATGGAGTCCATATCTGAACCAATACCCTTTGCCAGGTAGGGGATGGATCTTGTGGGGCCTTTTCCTATGGAATCCAGAGGATGTAGGACAATCATAGTTGCTATTAACTATTTCTCTAAGCGGATGGAAGCAGCTTCTTTGGCTAGGACCACCTCGAAGGCAGTTATTAAATTTATCTTATCAAATATATGATGTAGGTTCGGGGTCCCTCAGAAGATTACTACAGACAATGGGTCACAGTTTGATAACAAAGACATGGAAGATTTTTGTATATCTAGAGGAATTCAACATTGTTTTTCTTCTCATTTCTACCCTCAAGCAAACGACCAGGTTGAGGTTGCAAATAGGACCATCTTGTCTGAATTAAAGAATAATTTGGAGGGAGCTGCAGGAAAATAGCCAAGTTATTTATAAAAAATGTTGTGGGCGTATCGAACTACTCATCGGGCTGCCACACAAGAGTCTCATTTTGCTTCGGTATATGGGGTGGATGCAATTACTCCCATAGAGGATACTTTACCATCACACATAGTCCAAAACTATTCCGAACAGGCTAATGATGTAGCAATTAGGAATCAGTTGGACTTGATAGAAGAAAAAAAGGGTTAAAGCACATCTGACAATAGCGCACTACCAAGGCTTGATGAAGAGCAGAGGTAATTCGGACAATACGTGCCCACTGAACTATCCGGACTGGACAAAAAGTATTAAAACACTAAACACATTTTTGACTAAGTTAGGTACTAATCTACTTAATAACTAATAGGTCTTTAAACTCGACCCGGTTTCACAACTTGACCAGAAAGCCCATGGGTCCATAATTAAGGGTATAAATACCCAACCACTTTCATTAATGAGGGTAATGGACATTTAATACAACCAGACAGCTTAAATCTCTCACTACAAAACACCCAAACATTTAATACCCTCAAAACTCTTTAAAACATTGGACCAAGTTACCCTCAGTTCAAAATAAACCACACCACCTTATATGGTCTGTGAAAATGTTAAACCATGAACATAAAGACTCCAAGACAAAGAAGGGAGAGCTCTAAAGCGTCCATAAAATGTTGATCATCTCAGGTTATATTTAGAATATAACTCTTTTGTAAATATTTACTTGTTAAATACCAATGTAAATATTAGGGGCATACTCTTTCATATCCTGGTGGCGCAAGGAGGTTTTAATGAGGTGCCCAGGTTTTTCAATAATGCTTTCTTTAAAGGTCTGGTGTAATTTTGTTTCAATTGGATGTTAAATGCTTATTCAACACCCCGACTCTCAAGTTTTCTTGAGTTGATCGTATATTCTTAACACTTGATCACAATTATTAAACATATGTGATCGAAGATGTTAGATACTTTTGTTTAACAATTCTGAAATATCAGAGACTATTTAAACATGGGCCATAGAAGATTTAAACAAAGTATTAAATAAAAGAGGAATATGGTAATTAAAACCCGATCGGACTCAACCCGATCAATAGTGCAAAAAATGCCTTAGCCGTCCAAGGACTTCAGTATTCCAAAACAAAAAAAGTAGAGGTACATAATGAAACCTTAGGGTTTGTTCCCTTCAGATATTTTGTCACCACCATCTTTGGTGGGACTTTTGAGTTCAGCACTTGAACTCTCAATCGTTCATTCATCATCATCAGTAGAGTCAATTCCACTAGAGTAGTTGCGTTTGTCATCATCTGCTAAGGTGTGGAGTGGGATGTCATCATAATCCACATATTTCCATAGGGGACCAAGGGTCCTCTTCAGAAAGGTCTTATGGAACAACAGGAACATATCAGACTTGACTTCATCATCCTTCTTCTCTAGAGAATCTACTATCCCATTGGCATATTTCTCTATGTCCGCAACTATGGATTGAGTTTGTTGGCGTTCTAAGGCCTCTTTCTCTTTGATCTTCTCTTCGAAAATATTCTCCAACTTAGCTTTGTCATCAGACAAAGTCTGGATAGTACCATCCTTAGTTTTTAATTGCTCTTTCAAAGTTGTGATGTCTTTTGAAAAATAACTCTCCAGGTTGGAGTACTTGGTTTGAAGCTCCTTGCTGGCCACTTCTGACTTGAGCAGTTTGGAAGCTAACTCTTCTTTCTCCTTATTTAATAACTCTATGCTTTGTTGAGCATTGAGAAGATTATTCGACAAGTTTTTCTTATCTATGGTTAGAGAATTAATGATACTTGTTTGAGTCTTTACCTGTCTCTCCAAATCAAGCACTGGTTGGATATAGCCTAGCTGGACATGGCTCAAAATGTCTATCTCCCCGGATATGGAATAGGTCTTCCCATTATGAGTCACTACATTAGAAGAACTGGAGAGACGGTAAGGCCCCGCGAAGTCATCTTTCTCTAGATCATTGAAATAAATATTGATATCTTGAAAGGCCTCAAGGTCTACCTCATCGTTACCATCACCAGCAACCTGTCCAGAATGAAGGTCAGTTATAATTTTCTTCAGTAAATTAGGATCGGTAGGAGCTGGGGGAGGACTTCCGGAGGGAGAAAGATTATCTCCGCTCCTAAAGTGACTTTCTTTTTTGGCAGCTTTCTCATCATTGTTGGCCTTGCGTTTTTTGTCCTTCTTCGGAGGCTTTGGTGGGTTTTTTGACCCACCAGCTTCTTTCACAGTCACTTCTACTGCTTTCAGTAAATCAGCATTAATACCTCCCTAGTTCCCCGAACCGGTCCCCTCGGTAGTCATTTGGGCTGGGTCTGCTGTAGCGTTCATATTCTTGTTCTTCATCGAACTAGGGGCTTTGGCCTTAGAACGCAGGTATAATTTGGCATCCTTGTCCTATGTCCTCTTTAGGATCACGTCTGCGGGGGGAGGGGTAGTCAACTCTTCCCAGGTAAGGTCTCTTCTACTTGTGGTGTTCTACAAGTGAGATCTCACGAAGTTACCCGATTTGTAGCAATTGTGAAAATCATTACCTCAATTCTCTAAAGCCCAAGTGTTCAGCTTGGCGCAAGTATCCTGACCTGCTTCCAAGTAATCCGAGAAATCCCTCGGAAGTACTAGAAAAGAATATGAGTTAACTCAAATTAAAAACTTAACATTTAAAATATAAATGAAGAAATAAAAAAACTCACTAGTGCTCTTCCAACGTCTGGTCAAAAGGCTTGGGTTTGAATCAGCCTTGATCTTCTTGTCGTTCTCCCAAGTCCCACTAATAAAGAGGAACTACATCCTCCACGATTTTTTGGACTCCAAGATATCATCCACTACCTTATAATCATTCCCCATGTTGTAATGATAGAAGAGCTTCTGATGGTTTTTACACAAGCTTGCCACAACAGCAAACTGTTCCATCGGTAGTGGAATCTTAGACAGCCTGGATGCCATGATGTAGGCCAAAAAGGTATACCAAGCATTGGGGCTCAGTTGGCTGGGGCACAGTTTAATTAGATGGAAGTATCTGACTATCTCCGGGTACAAAGGGAACCGATGTCCCCAGTTCAACACTTTAGTGTAGACCACCACTTCATTTAGCTTATGGTCCATTGGGGTCTCCGGAATGATCGGAATCCTCACTTTTACGGACTTTGGGATCCCCAACTTAGTGCGGATTTGACCTAGCTCAGTTGTGTGGGTATACACATAGTTAATATTTTGGAGGGCCAGCAAGTATTTACATTAACCTTCTTGAAACAAGGACCCACTTTGCCCTCCAATCTCTCCGGAAGAGCATCCGGATGAGACATACCCACCTTGATTTTTCCTTTCCGATCTGAAGTTGTATCTCCTGTTTGACCGGACGACTCAACCTCGAAAGGGGCTTCGTCTATACTATCTTCCATAATTTCTTCCATCATTGTGGAAGACTGTTCAGATGGTTTTAATGATGGTTATCCAGAGGGTTGTACGAATGACGATTCGAGTAATCTAGTTTCTATTAGAGGTTGTTGCCCGGATGGTTAGTTTGTGGTACATACTTTATTGCCTCTGAACTTGAGGGCTTTGAAGATGTGGGAGTGGATTTTGGTTTAGACTGACGTGTGACCCGACGAGGAGTTAATTTGTCTGGAGACTTTTCAGTGTTTGATCCCATCACAATGAAAGGTGAGGGCTTTCTTACGCTAGAAACGGATTTTTCTTTGGGTAAAGGATTCTGGGACTCTTGGATTGAGGACCTAGATGGGAGAGGTGAAAAAATTGCTACAAATGGAAGTTTCCAAACTTTGGGGGTTTTTGAAGAAGATGATCCTTGATCAGTATTCAGTTGTGGCTGATTACTTTTTTCACTTGGTGAAGCGAGAAGACAAGCAGCAATGCGGTTATCCCTTGCTACTATCCGTGCTCTCTCTAACTCAGATAAGTTCAACCAAACTCCTTTTACTAAGGCGTTTCTGGCTGTGAACATATATGATTCAAGAACAAAGTTGAAAATGAACTGAGCTGTCTCTCTCTAAAAATGTTTGTGATTTTTGAAGACAATAAAACAGTAAAATAGCTTATATATAATAGTGAAAAGGAGCAGTTACCTATGAGAAGGTGGATCAATTTTTAGCAATGATTAAAAGCTGCAATGTGGGAAAGTTAAGGCCTATGTAACTTTCTAGCCTAGTGGTGCAAGAATCTAGGAGAAAAAATGACTATGAGGTCGAACTGAAGCTTGACACGTGTCCCATGGTTCAAGAAAAACTCTTAGAATTCTGAGGTGAGAAATCAGTTCTACCAAAATACGAACAGGGTCACTCTTGAAGAAAAACTTTTGCAGTTCGAACCACACAAACAAATCGGAAAATGTTGATATTGGTTTTTGAGCTTTAACTCTTCCAAATATCCTTTGTAAGATCTAAAAGGGCTACTCATGAGTTCAGATATTTAATTCACTGGGTTTTGAATAAATCCGAAGGGAAATTTGGACTAAACCACCACAATAAAATTCCGAACAGGACAAATGTATTAAGTATTGACTAAGATAGTTGTTAATCACCTTAAACTATATTACTAAATTATCCTTAAACTCGACCCAATTTCATGACCCGACCCAAGAAGCACATGGGTCACTAATTAAGTATAAATACCCCAACCACTTTCATTAATGAGGGTAATGAGAATTTATTACTAGTAGGCGGCTTAATTATCTCTCTACTTTCACACTAAACACAAAACACTACAAAATACCCAAAACACTATTTTAAATACTTTACTAGATTACCCTCAGGCAGAAACAAACCACATACGGAGGAAGAGAAAGACTTTATGGCTAAGGTTCCTTACGCCTCAGCTATTGAGATTTTGATGTATGCAATGGACTGTACGAGACCAGACATTAGTCATGCAGTGGAAGTTGTGAGCAGGTTTATGTCAAACTAAGGGAAAATTCATTGGGAAGTTGTAAAGTGGATTTTGAGATACCTACTAGACACCAAAAGATTTTTTACTTTGGTAAGGGTGAGTAAAAGGTACAAGGCTACGTAGATGCAGATTTTGGAGGTGAAGTCGATCACTAGAAAATCACAACTGGTTATATATTTACTATTGGAACTACAACTGCAAGTTGGATGTCAAAGTTACTAAAAAATTGTCATTCTCTCGCCTACAGATGTTGAGTATCTAGCAGTGACCGAAGCTATTAAGGATATTATATGGCTTTAAGGTTTGTCAACTAAGCTGGGATTCAAACAGAAGAAGAACATTATGCATAGTGATAGTCAGAGTGCAATTCAGTTGGCAAAGAATTCAACATTTCATTCGAGACCCAATCATATCAGTCTTCACTATCATTTCATCAGATCTTTATTAGAAGATGAGGTGCTAATATTGGCAAAAGATCCAAAAAATCAAGAATCTAATTGATATGTTGACAAAGACAGTAGCCATTGAAAAACTTAAATTTTGTTCAACTTTAGTTGGTCTACAAGAGTACAAGATACGAGATATCTACTTCATAGATCAAGGTGTGAAGATAGGTTGAAACCAGTCTTCGCGTGGAAGATAGTTAGGATGATTAAAGATAGTTGAAGAAGTTAGAATTTGAAAAGACATACGCAATTTAGTAAATCATAAATATCTAATTAAGGACTGTATCGTTCCTTCTTCTTTTTTGTGGTAAAACTCTGTAGAAAAACTAATGCTTTTTTTGATGCATGTATCGAAAAAGCAGAGTCGCTGAGTCTTTCGAATAATATAAATCTGCAGCAGGTCCACAAACATAGACATAGTTTAAAAAAATCACACATTTTCAAGTAAGGATGACAATGTTGGTCCGAACTGGTCCAAACCAGCTCGATCCGGCTTGATCCAGTCGGGCTTTGTCCGACCTGAACTTATAATGGAGCGGGTACGGATATGAAAATTATGGCTCATATGCAAGCCATACCGTATATTGATTTTTAGTTTGTCAAACTTGACCCAGTCCAAAAATATAAACTATATATAAATAATAATAATAATAATAATAATAATAATTATCATTATAATGACATATATATAAAAAGTTACCAACTACAAAATAATTATTTTCCAATAATATATAAATTTCGTTTTCTAATAATTTCCTAATTAGATTTTCCACTAAATATTATTTTCAATAATATATTTACTAATTAAATTCTCTCACTTAACTTATTTTCCAATAGTATGTAAATTATTATAGTTATTGATTCATTTTAATATAAATTTATAATTAACCTTTATTATTTAACCTCAAATCATGTTTTAAATTTCTTATTTTTGTTAAATATTTATATTTGTTTATTTGAATAATATATATATATATATATATATATATATATATTATTTTATTTAAAAATTGTATATCTTAATAATTTTTGAAATTAAAAATAAAGTCAAGTTTGAGATAGATTCGGATGGGTCGCACACAGTCGAACAATCTAAATAGTAAAAATAGTATTCGCGGGCCGAGTCAGGCTCACTCGCGGACACGTACGAGTTGAATTAAAATAATTTGGGCCAAAGCGGGTCAGGCGCAACCCAACCCATTGGCATCCCTATTTTGAAGAAAATGAAAAAAACAGAAAAAAAAACCACTTAACAATAATTTATGGACAAAAATATAATATGACAAGAACGAGAGATCCCAACCACCGTGCAAAGAGAGGCAAGAAAACCACGGCTCAAAGAAGGACATAATTAGGGTTGAAACTAAATTGCAGCCCGATGAGTATTTGCCAGCTTTAATTGATAAATCCATGTTAGCTGCAGTTATTGCTAATGTCAAAGAGAGTTACACACCCGTGGAGTTTCATGCGTCAAAGAATAAAATGACACACAAGAGAAGCAAGGACAACAATGACAAGAGAGAGAAAAAAAAAGAAAAGAACAACTACCAGTTTATAGATTGTTCTCCATTCGGAAATCATTCATGTTATAGCTCCATTCATTGCTCCTCGAACACTTCTAGCATCTGACCCACCTTTTTCATTTCTCCCAACATTAGAAAGGGAAACATATGGAGAAGGTAATCTAATGGAGCCCATATGTGGGATTGACTTTAATACTTTTGAAAAAGACTTCATGGTATCCACTATCAATGCCATAAATGTTGTTTATGATGACGTGCCCTTCGACCTGATAAATAAAAATAATACATTGGTATATTCGATGCTGGGCTTTGTAAAACTTGTTGTTGAACTGGATATGGAGGTCAAAGCACAAAGAATGACTATTTCCTCCCTTGAAGAAAATATCAATGATCATAAGATATATCTCGAAGGGGGGAAATTTCGTGTTGATGGTTTAAAAAATGAGGTCAAATCGGTTAAGGATGAACTTGCCCAACTTAGAGCTACTTACGATGGGCTACAATCATCTAGTTCTTCGAAGATTACAAAACTGAAGGACCAGTTGACCACTGATAAGATTCCCATGGAACCCTTGTCAAAAGAGAAAAATAAACAAGAGGTCCTGGTGAAGATATACGAGGAGTATTTAGCTTCTCTCAAAGCTCAAGCTACAACATACATAGAAGATGTAGTTGATTAATATGGCAATGAGGTCTTAAAGTCTTTACATAAACGGGATACCTCAATCAAATATGTCATGTTTTTGTATTTTCACAAGGCATTCCCTCAGCTAAACCTTGGATCTTTGTGGGAACTGGTTCCCAAAAGGTCATGGCCCAACGATATACCCATAACTGATCAGTTGGATATCTATGTGGACATCTAGTGTCAGCTTAGAAGGGTGTGATGCAGGGAACTCCAAAGGCGGAAGTTTAGAAGAATAAAATACCGATTAGGATGAGCTCGGAGGTCAATGAATTTTTATGTCGGTGTCGTAAGTCCTTAGCATATGTAAGGTATTTTTTGATTTTGTTAGTATCCCAACAAGTCTTGATTTGTCCAAGACATTTTGTAGTACTGTCCGGATTTTTATAAGCCATTAGCATAGCTAAGGAGTTTTATAATTTTCATCCCATCAGTGAATTAAAACTGTTTTATTTCTTTTTATTCTTTATTTACTCTAATCATCCAAAGGTATAAAAAAAATACTTTATCCATTCAGAGGTATTCCATCTGAATGCATATAAAACAAACACTTTAACCATTCAAATATAATCCATATAAACGCATATAAATCAAACACTTTAACCATTCGAAGGTAATCTATTTTATACCAAGTACAAAAAATAATATAAGAATGATTTAAGACAACGATAGATTTCAAGTGATTCAGACACCTCATTAAAACCTCCCCGAGCCACCAGGGTAGGAAAAACTATGTCCCAAAATATTTACATAAACAACGTAAACAAAATAAATATTATATACAATTATTCAAGATAAATTCTTACGTGTTTAACATTTCATTGGTACCTTAAACAATTTCCTTCATGATCCATTAGTCGATAGGTTTCAAGTTTGATCGTTTCACTTACCGTATATGGTGTTTCCCAATTAGGTGCTAGCTTTCCAAGTTTTTTGTATTTGGTATGCAAGAACAACTTTTTAATACTCTGTCCCCCATTTTGAATTCTTTTCTTTAAATTTTAAACGCATGCCTGCTTCTCATTAAACCTTGATAATGAATATTTTTTAAGTGAGCTTTGATAATTTTTTCTTTAACAAAATCTAATTCAACTCTTATAAATGTGTTATTATATTATTCAGAGTAGTTTTGAATTCTGAAATATGGGGGGAGGGTAGATTCAATTAATGCGACTGTATCCATCGCACAAACAAAAACAAAAGGATATTCTTGAGTGACAATTCAGGTGGTAGTACGATAAGCCCACAATACTTCTTGCAAGTAATTTAGTCAATTTCCTGCGACTTCTTCTAAATTATTTTTCAGACCCATCAAAATATTCCTCTTAACAACCTCTATTTATCCATTGGCTTGAGGGTGAAAAGTTGAAGAAAAAAATACTGAATTCATCTACAATCACAAAAAACTTCCATGTCTCTATTTTCAAACTATGGGCCATTATATGTTGCTATGCTTATATGGATTCTAAATCTGCATCATATATTTGAGAAGATAAATTGTATCACTCTTTTGGACATAGTTTGTAGAGAGGTGTTGCTTCCATCCACTTAGAAAAATAATCAACTACTATTATAATCGTTCGACAACTTGCGAACGCCATCGATAGAGGTCTTACTAGATCATGCCCATATTAATTAAACGATATTGCCTCGGAAGTGGCTCTAGTGGGACTATAGGCACATGAATTGCATTTACAAACCTTTGACATGGATCACATCGTTTAAATAAATCTTTAGCATCTGTCATGATAGAAGTCCAATAATATTATACTAATGAAAATTTTATGGTTAAAGTTTTATAGCCGCAGTGGGAAGAGCCTTCCATATCATGCAATTCGCTAAAATCACCTTAGTCTCATCATACCCAAGGCATCCCAGTAAAGGCATGCTAATGGATTTTTTTATAGAGGATATCTCTTAAAACTAAAAATTCATATGCTCTAAATTTCAACTTCTTAGCCAATACTTTATCAACTGACAAACTTCTCTTAGTAATGAACTCTTTGATCTCATTCCTCCAATCTTGGCTTGTCATTATTGATGTTTGAATACTTTCTGCAATGCTTGTCTCAAATTCAAGTTCTACTATTATCGAAGGCCACTATTATACAAAAATCCAAGGATACACTTCGGAGTATGGAATATTAGTTAATGAATAATCATCGTATTTCCAACCCTTAGCACATGTTCATATTCCACACACTTGAAGAAGACCGTTATTTCATTGAGTATATTTTACCAACTTCTCTTTTCTTGCTTCAGATTGGACATGAGCTTGATATATGAGTAATTGTGATACACTTATCAATCGAACTCTTTTGGCACGACATATTTAGAAAGTCTTGCCCATCTATTGTTGTTTCATACTTGGTTTCATTGTCTGACGCCTTAAAACCAAAACTTATTTCTTGGTATATTGAATCTCTGAAGGGAGATAGTAAATAAATTCCTATCATACGGCCTAACATACTGGACCCTCTATTTGTTTGAACTACCCATTCTTTCATAGTGTTTTTAATAAGGGATTTAACATATGGTAATTATGAATGGAATTCAACCAGAAAGTCTGCTACAGTTTGTGCATTGATTGCAGTTCGAGGAGTGAAATCAATGTCATAATCTCCTAATTCCACAGATCACTTGGTCATACGACCCGATGCACCTAGTTTTTGCAATATATTTTTGAATAAAAAAAAGTTATAACAGTAATGGAGTGTGAGGGTCAACGCTAATTTCTCCAACTCCAAATACCTATTTTCAGCATCTTATAAACTTTTGCTAACATAATAAATTATGTGAGGGTAGTTATCAACTTCCTGAACCAATACTGCACTTACTCTAAAGTCGGACACCACTAAGTAAATATAAAGCCTTTCTCTCCTCGCTGGCTTGGATAACGTTTTTGGGTAAATACAGATAATTTTTTATGTTTTCCTCAACACAATTCGGAAACCTATTAAAATCCTTAGCATTCCTTAAGACTCAGAAGAATGGTGCACACTTATCCGATGATATTGATAAAAATATATTGAGTGCAACCAACCTTCCAATCAATGTTTAGACCTATTTGGTGGTGCTGAGAGGGTCCATAGTTAGTAATGCATTTAGTTCTGATGGGTCCACTTGAATCTCTTTTTCACTTAAAACATATCCCAAGATCGCTATGGATCGTACTCTGAATGTGCACTTCTTCGGATTTAACTTCAAGTTGATATCTTCCAAGATGGAGAAATTTTCTTTCAGATCAAGCAAGTCATCCTCATTCTTTAATCTCTTTATTAGCATATCATTGATATAAACCTTCCTTTCTTCCAATTTAACTTGCAAAATCTTTATTCACTAGACGTTGGTAAGTAGCCCCAATATTCTTTAAAGAGAAGGGCATAACTTTATAACAATGCATGCCCATGTCTGTGATGAATGTAGTATGATTTTGATTCTTCATATCCATCTGTCTCATTGTACCCAACAAACGCATCCATGAAAGATAACAGTTTGTTGGCAGAAGTAAAATCTATTAACAAGTATATTTGGGGGGCAAGGAAAGGAACCTTCGGAGAAGCCTTGTTTAGGTCTGTAAAATCAATGCACATACGCCATTTTCCATCCTTCTTTCTCACAAGTAACAAATTTGCGGTCCATAACGGGTATTGAAATTCCCAAATATGACATACTTTTGTTAGTGTATCTATCTCTTTAACAATGACTTCAGATTTTTCAATAAAAAATGTTTTGTCTCTGTATGACAGGGCCTACATCATATCATACAGTCAGTTTATAATAAATGATGCTTGCCGATACACCCATTACATCCTTATTACACCTATCAAACACATGTAAATTCTTAGATGAGGATGATAATATTTTCTTCATTTATTTTGTATGGTATTATAGCTCCAATACTAACACATTTCCCATCCTGAAAAGTGTGTAACTCAACCTCTTCAACTAAAATAACTGCACTAGGAGTCTCTCTTGGATTATCTATTTTTGTTATATATAAAGAGGACTCTAGTTATTACTATTCTTTTTAGCTGTCGTATTCCCTAACGCCTTCAGGGCCAGGCAGTAACATAAAATTCTTTAGACACTTTTTTGCTACTTCGAACAACTCCCACCTAGCCTCTGACCGCATATTTTAAGAATTGATAGATTGTTGAAACGACAACAAACATCCTTGATAACCATAATCTACCAAAGATGGTTTTGTAAGGAGTCAGACCGACAACCACTACAAAAATTACTCTCATAATATCTCAATATGGTTCTATATGATCAGAGAATGACAGACAGGTTTTTCATCAACTTGTAAGTGGATAAAAAAAACCTTAGTTGAGCTACCAATGTCGGTCAAAATACTTTGAATTTCCATTCTCTCAATCGCAGCCTCAATCACCACAACATTCTCATCTGGTCCAACAATATCTCTCAACATATCCTCATCGTATACAATAGATAAAACTAGATTTTGATACAAATGAGTAGATGTTTTCCCTTCTAACTGTGTAGTCAAGCTAACTCCATGTCTTTTTTTTAACAACTTGAAGGAACTATAACCATATCCCCCCGAAAATAGTCATTGACTCAAAGAATTGACATAACTTGGAAGCTCTTCTTCCATTCTTTCATATAGAATCAGAATCCGACCACGATATAGATCATGATCCAAATATTAGGAATTTTTATCACACCCGTTATATTTTTCGATAATTACCATAATATTTTCTTGTTTGGGTGTTGCTTCTATGGTCTCTCTTTAAACAATAAATTTCCTTATTTGGGGCCATTGGTGTTTGATATTAATATGTTTCCCGTTTATGCTTTGATAAAAGTGGTTAGTTTTCCATTCTCAGTTAGAGTTTAAATTTCTTGCTTTAAAGAAATGCAATCCTTGGTATTATGCCTCACATCAATATGATACTTACATAATCTGGTGTTTCGATTTTCTCTATGGGTTGGAATGGGTGGTGGCATTCGAAATTGTTTTTTTTTTTGTAAATGGTTGCAACATTTCAGTTAGTTCTGCAAAATAATTAGGCTAAACCCACTAATTCACTATAGGTATAAAATTTTGCCCTTGGGAATGTTGGTTAGCCTTAAATCTATGGTTATTTTGTATGGATGGTGATTTGCTGTAGTTGTTTATTGAGAGGATGAAGAGCAGCTCATAAACTGATTGAAAAGTTTCAATCTTTTTGTCTCTTATAATGTGATTTGTTTCCCAACTTGGGACAATAAACCTTGCAATGCCATTTTTTTTCGGGTAACAATATTATCTAATTCTCCACGTAAAAGCCCTTTTCAAAAAGTAATTATGCCTACTTGTTTGAAGCAGTCTAACAAACCAGCTTTGGTTTCAATAAAATGTTTGGTATATTCCTTTAAGATTTTGTCAGTGAATTGTTGACAATGGATTATTGTATCTTCATTTATTTTAAGCTCTTTACCAAAACACGTCAAAGTTCTTGATTGACCACTACGAAAGTTAATTATACTATTTAAAAGCACTGCCCTTAAGGGTTTGAGAAAAAAACCCTACACAACAGCTTATCATCATCGTCAAAATTCAGTATAAAATTCTTGAAATGTTCTAGGTGATTATCCGGATATTTTCTCCCATCAAACTTTTCCATCTTGGAGATATCAAACCGTCTAGATAAATGACTGGACAAAATTTTAGGGGATAAAGATGATTGCCTCCAATTATGCCTTTGGTTAAACTGATGATCTTCATTAGAGGTAGAAAATATACCTAGTTCGAATTAGATAGAAAATTGATCACTCACCGGATGGTCTATACTATGATATCCTAACTCGTTTACTTTTTCTTGGAATTTTTTTCTCTCTATTCGTTATGTGCTTTTTTCTACTCTAATAAATCTTGTTTACTGGACTTAAGATGTCGATTTTTATATTTCTTTGAACGACACTTCTCATGGTGACTCTTCTGCTTCTTACAATAATAATCATTGGTTGAAGAAAACGAGGATACTTTAGACTCAAAAGTTGGGCTTTTACTAGATCCTGAAAAGCTAGAACAATCATTGGTTGTACGTTTAATGTTTCTTCAGACTCTATTAGTGATCATCCTCTTGCCCATCAAATTTTTAGCTTTCTGTTTGAACCTTACATTTAAGATTCAATTAAGCTTCTCTTTTAGACCTTAATGCCTCAATTTATCCTCGTAGCTGGTCTTGCTCCTTTTACATAAGAAGTCTTTCCTGATTTTCATCATTTGTAAGAGGTGTTCGGAGAGCTTCTTCTTTGATCATAACTCTTTCGTTCTCTATAGTATGATCTGTATGCATTTCAAAATTCATGCTTTGGAGGGTTCCGAAGGCAAATTTTCGTACGCTAGCTTTAGGATTTTGTTATCCGGGTACCTCTAATAGGCTCTCACTATGGTCGCCAATTTGGTGTGGATAAAATTTGTTCGAATGGCTATTTTGTAAAGTAAGAAAAAATTTAATATTGGTGGAGGGTAAAAAAATAATTGAGCAGCTTAAGTAAACTTTTAGAGAGAGAATGTCTAATTGTGTAGTAAATGATTCATCCTCATAAATGTTTTCTCAAACCCTATTTATAGGCTAAACTTAAGTTAAATACACCTAATGGTCCAACCCATGCTTATGGGTCAAGCCCATAGGTCAAATTCCATTAAACCTAATAATAAAATAAAATTACAAAAACGAAAGTAATTAAATACTAAAATAATTATATTTTAATGATAAAATAAATATTGGTTTAAGTCTGATTTTACCCTTTAGTTCCAGAAATCTTAAGACTTTTATGGTACGGCTCAACATCAAGTTCACTCGACTGCAAACAACAAAGTGCACAAACAACTTCGACATTGGTGGTAAGGAAAATATAACAAACATCCTGAGTATACTACAAACATTAGTCCTTCATCGACTCTCTTGCAAGAACGAGGAGGTTACTATAATTGTGGAATTGGTCCAACCTAATTATCTAGTCCACTTAGAAAAATAAGCCAAATAAGCCCATTGGGATGTATTTTAGAGACAAAGAAAGAAAATGAGAATCGAATGTGTGATAACACGATTAGATAAAGTGATTATATATCCGTTAGTGAAGGGAATTAATATATTTAGATATCATAAGATACCATCTTCTTATAAATAAGAACATATTCCATGTAATAACGATCTTCTAGAATAAACATATTATACTACTTAATATTGATTTATTTTATCTTATTATTATAGAATCTGTAATTTATAGCTTTGAATTCTTTTAATCGGATTTTATCACACCACAAAGAAAGAAGATGAAAAAGTAAGTTTTTGTAGTTTGGATATTGCAATTACAAAATGTAAAAAAAAAAGTCTAATTACAAAATGCAAAATAAGGTTTAAATTTATCACAACATGCAAGATAAGGGTTGAATGTATCACAACATGAAAAATAATGGTTGAACATATTTTCTTTTAAAATAAAAATTATGAAGTAAAGGTTAAATACGACTTTTTTTTCAAAATGCAAAATGCAAAATAAGGTTTAAATGTGATTTTATTTTCGAAATACAAAATATGAAATAAAATTAAAATGAAAAATAAGGATAAATGAATTTTGAAATACGAAATAAATATTAAATGTGATTTTGTTTCCAAAATGTATAATAATGGTTAAATAAGAATGTTAAATAAGAGTTAAATAAATTTTAATATACGAGTTAATTGAATCGTAAAATGCAAAATAATGGTTAAATGTAACTTTTTACAAAATAACGATTAAAATGACTTGTGCAGATGCGACTTAAGACACATGTCGCAATTTATTTTAACCATTGTCTCATGATTTTTGTTCCTAAAAAAGTAACATTCATGGATCAAATTTTGTTTGCCTTAAAAAAAACGAGATCAAAATTATTTTCTGATATTTTTCCTTAGTTCTGGTTTGAAAAATACAGACTTTTCAAAATTTAAAAATACAAATAAATGGTATTATGGTATAAGAGTTGGTTGAAGTACCTAAAAATAACATGGATTTCCTAGATAACAAGTGGCAATTAGAAAGTTAGACGGGTACATATTAGTAACTCATCATAATAATATTGTAAGGAATATCATGGTTTTGGAAAGTACTAGCGTACCCAAAATATTTATAAACTAATGCATCATGGATTTTAGAATTTATTATCGTAGTCTTTTAGCTATAAAACTCTGCTCTTCATCTATTATTCCTTGATGAGCAAACTGATACCATCATTATATTTTTTATTTATCTCTTACTTCGTTCTTTTGTTTCCTTCTTTCATATTTTGCTTGTCATCGATTCTTTGATAATATTTTCGATTCCTTCTACTTAAGTCGTGAAAAACCCTAAATTGATACAAAAACCTAATCCGTATATTGATTTGGTTTATTTGGGGTTGAGGGTAATTTTGTCAAGTGTTTTGGAGAGTTTTTTAGAGAGTATTAAATGTTTTGTTTAAAGTAGTGAGAGATTTGAGCAGCCGGGTTGTATTAAATGTTCATTACCCTCATTAATGAAAGTAGTTGGGGTATTTATACCCTTAATTAAGGATCAATGGACTTTCGGGTCAAATTATGGAATCGGGTCAAGTTTAAGGACCCATTAACTTATTAAGCTAATTAGCATCTAGCTTAGTCAAAAGGTGTTTAAGTGTCTCTTTACTTTTGTCTTGTCCGGATAGTTCAGTGGCACGTTTATATCCGAATTACCCATGTCCGGATATCTCAGTAGGCTGTGACTGAATAATCCGAACTCATTAGTAGCCCCTTTTTTTAGGCCTTGTCAAAAATCTTTGGCATGACTAAAATGTTTTCTTAGCCAATGACGATTGTGTCCGAACTGGATTTTTCCCAGAATCCTAAGAGTCTTCTTTTGGATTGTGGAACACGTGTCACAGTCTGATTCAACCTACCAGCCGTCTTTTACCTAGATTGGCGTTCCCACTAAACCTAGAAAGTAACCTATGCATTTAAGTTTCCCCATGTCTGCGCCGTCTCTCATTATTGCGAAACCTTTTCAACTTCTCCTAGGTATCAGTTACCTTTTTTCACTAGTATATAAATAATTTTTTCACTGTTTCATTATCTTCATCATTCGAAAACTTTCTAGAGAGCTTTCCATCCTTACTTTCAAACTTGTTCTTGGATAGTTTTATGTTCACGGCTAGAAACACTCTTGTAAAAGGCGGCTGGTTGAACTTGTTCGAGTTAGAGAAAGAAATGAAAGTCGAAAGAGATAAACGTGTTGATGTTGGTCTCCTAGTCTCCCCAAGAGAGAAGTTTGGTGAACCACCCCAGGAAACTGACCAAGGGTCTTCCTCCACCAGAAACTCAAAACCTAAGCAGCTGTTCAAACCAAGTCTCTCACCAATTACATCAGGTTCTTCTGTTCAGGAGTCCCAACCCTCCACTGCCAAGGTAAAAGCAGTATCGAGTGTTTGAAAACCCTACCCTTTCCTAGCTATGGGCTCAGATGTTGAAAAGTCTCCAAAGAAATCAACCCCACGCCGGACGACTCGTTTGGTGAAAGCCCAAGCAATTTCCTCACTATCAAAACCCTTCAAATCGGAGGCTTCTAAAGTGACATCCTAAGACAAACCCTCCGGATCGGAGGTGTCTAAAAGAGCCTCACAAGATAAGCCATCCGGATCAGAGGCATCCAAAATAGATCTAAAAGCAAAGTCCTTCAAAGTTCAATCTCAACCGGATCTCAGGCCTTTGGAAACAACAGGCGCTCATTCATCCGGAGAGCCTTTGGTGTCAGGCGCTGCTCCCCTCCCATCTACAACAACTGATAGACCTTCCACAGTGATGGAAGAAGTGATGAAGGACAACACCGAAGAGCCCCTCTTCAAAACTGAAGCTTCTGGACAAACTGAGGATGCTGCCTCTGATAGGAAGGGCAAAGGTAAGGTTAAAGTTGGTGTGGCTCACCCGGAGTGTTTGGAGGGCAAGGCAAGACTTGCTTTAAAAAAATTAATGTTAAATATCTGCTAGCCTTGCAGAATATAAACTATGTTTACACTCATACCGCTGAGTTAAACCGGATCCGGACAAAGTGGGGGATCCCAGAATCAGTAAAGGTGAGGATACCAGTTACACTGGAAACTCCGATGGACTATAAACTCAACGAAGTGGTTATTTTTACAGAGGTGCTGAACTGGGGACTTCATTTCCGATTAGACTCAGAAATTATCAGGTATTTCCACCTGCTGAAACTCTATCCAAGCCAACTAAGCCCCAATGCTTGGTACTCCCTCCTTGCCTGCATAATGGCATCGAGGTTATCTAAGATCCCTCTCCCCATGGAGAAATTTTATGTTGTGGCAAGTCTATGCATGAATCACCACATCCCATTTTATCATCACAACATGGGGAATAACTTCAAAGTAATGGATGATTTATTGGAGTCTGAGAAGAACTAGAAGACAAAGTTCTTATTCATCAGTGGGTCATGGGATAATGGCAAGAAAATCAAGGCCGATATCAACCCAAGCTTGTTGACTAACATGTGGAAGAGTACAAGTAAGTTTTTATTCTTGTATTCCATGTTTTGTTTTTTTTACAAGTACTTCTCTCCTGAATTAGCTGTTACTTCTTTCTTAGTGCTGCCGAAGGAGTTCTTCGGACACCTGGAGGAGGGTAAAACAACTTGTGCCAAGTTGATGCATGGGTTGCAGAGCGTTGGGGAAATGCCTTCCACAACTGCTTCACCTTTGGCAACCTGCTAAGTTCCCATCTGTAGAATACCATAGTTCGGAGGGATCTTTTATGGGAAGAATTAACCATACCCCCTCCTCCTGCCGTTATTCTGAAGCGGACAGAAGAAAAGGATGGTAAACTTGCCTTGCCCTCTAGAGCCAAGGCTCCCAACAAGATGAAGGGGAAGAAAAAGAGAGCTGCAACAGAGGCAGCTCAAGATGCTACAGAAAGAACTGGTTCGGGAAACCAATGGGGAATTGATGCTACCCTGTTTAAGGTGGTTGAAGCTGAGACTGTTGGGGTAGCAGGAGAATCACAAAACCCACCGAGGCCTCCTAAAAAGCACTGGAAAAGAGGAGCAAACGGTGATGAAAAGGATGCAAAAATAAAGGTCACTGTAGGGGAAGAAGTCATCCTTAGCCCTCCGGAGCTTCTTCCTCCTTTAGCCCCCGTTGACCCCATCTTGGCAGAGAGAATTCCAGCAGATCTACAATCCGGAGAGGATACCGGGGGAGGGATTGACGGATTGGACATTAGAGCTCTTCAGGACATTGATCTTTAATTCAATGACCCTGAGAAGGATGACTTTGCTGAACCCTTCCGGCCTTCAGGCTCTTCCAACATGGTGACTTATAAGTAAGTCTTTCTCTGTCTCCGAAGATCAAGATATTGTGGCCCATTCTCTTCTACATCATATCCAACCAGTGCTCAGTCTAGAGAGACAAGTAAAGAGTCAGACTGCCCTCATCAACACCCTCACTTCTGACAAAGAGTCCATGTCAACGAATCTCTTTAATGCTGACCGAAGCATAGAAGAACTGAAAAAGAGATTGAAGAACTGAAGAAAGACAAGGAGACCCTATCAACCAATCTTGCTACTTCAGAGACGGCTAATACTAAGCTCCAAACAAAGTGCTCCGGTTTGGAGAAAGATCTCTCAACCTGAAGGGAGGACCTGAAGACCAAATATGGTGTCATTCAGACCTTGTCCGGTGAGAAGACTTCCCTAGAAGGCGCTATGTCTAAGGTAACCAAGGAGAAAGAACACTTGGAGAAGCAGCAAGAACAAAAGATTCAGGCTAGCATTGATGCATATACCAACGAAGTGATAGACTCCCTGGAGAAAAGATATGCTGAAGTCAAGTCTGACATGGTGCTGCATTTTCATGAAACGTTTTCGAAGAGGACCCTTGGTCCCTTATGGAAATTTATAGAATATGAAGACATCTCATTCCATACTATGGCTGCTGGTGACAAGTACAATTATACCAGTGGAATAGATTCCACTACCGATGAAGAGGAAAGAACCAGTGAGAGTTCGAGTGCCGAACTCAAAAGCCCCAAGAAAGGAGATGATGTGGGAACATTTGAAGGGAACAAGCCCTGAGGTTTTTAAGTATCTTTTGTTTTCTTAATTCATGAACTATCAAAGTCCTTGGATGGCCAAGAATGTTTTGTAATAGTACCCGCTTTAAGTCCGGATAAGTCTTTCAAAACATTTAAAGTCCTTGGATGGCCAAGACATATTTTGTATTTTGGTAATGTTATCCGGTTTTAGTCCTGATAGGTTTTATTTAACAAATCTTACTTTGTTTAATACTCCATCTTCTTTTAATTTTAATAGTTAATGTTTAAGCAGCTCCAACTATTTCAGAAGTATTAAAGTGAGAGTGTTTAATATCTCCGATGACATGTATTTAATGGTCGTCATTCTACCAAGTTTATCCGATCTCTCAAAGATCCAAAATATTAAATCACAACCTTATCCTTGAATAGAATTGTATTTAAACCACACCGGATGTTTCAAGAAGGCATTGTATTTTATAAATTGAAAAAACCGGACACCTCATTAAAACCTTCCCGCGCCACCAGGGTAGGAAAGAGTATGCCCCCTAATATTTACATTGATATCTACCAAGTAAACATTTACATAAATTCTATTTTTGGTAAAACCTGAGGTGCTTGATATTCCATGGCTGCTTCAAAATTCTTCCATATTTGTCTTGAAGCCTATATGTCCCAGGCTTAAGCTTTCGGAGACCTCACAAGGGCCTTCCTAGTTTGGAGCCAGCTTGTCGAACTACTTTTCCTTAGTATGAAAGAAGACTTTTCTCAAAACTTTATCTCCCAATTGAAAATCTCTCCTCTTGATCCTGGAAGAAAACTTGCTCCTCATCAAGACTTGGTAGTAACCCGTTCTAAGGTGAGCTTTAACTCTTCTTTCTTCTATTAAGTCCAACTGATTCCTAACTGCCATCTCATTGGCATGTTCGGAATAGTTATGGACCATGTATGATGGTAGGGTTGCTTTTATGGGAGTAATAGCATTCATCCTATACACCAAGGCAAAAGGAGATTCTTGTGTAGCATCCCTAGGAGTAGTTCGGTATGCCCACAACACTTCTTGCAGATAGCTTGGCCACTTCCCTGCAACCCCTTCCAAATTCTTTTTTAATGCGGACAAAATAGTCATATTTTCCACTTCGACTTGGCCATTAGCTTGTGGATGGAAGGGAGAGGAGAAGCAATGCTGAATGCCCCTGGAGGTATAGAAATTTTCCAGATCTTTGTTGTCAAACTGTGGCCCATTATCAGTAGTAATCTTCTGAGGAATCCCAAATCTGCAACATATATTAGACAAGATAAACTTTATGACAGCTTTTAAAGTGGTTCATGCTAGATGAGCTATTCTATCCACTTGGAAAAGTAGTCAATAGTCACAATGATAGTTATGCACCCTCCGGACACCACTGGTGGAGGACCAACCAAATCCAATCCCCACCGAGCAAAAGGTACTGGATCAGAAATAGACTCCATAGGTACTGCTGGGATATGAATTTTGTTACCATACTTTTGACATGGATCACATATTTTTACCAATTCCTTAGCATCTGCCATATTGATGGCCAATAGTATCCGGCCAATAAAACTCTCTGGGTTAGAGCCCTGAAACCACAATGCGCTGATCCTTCTCCGTTATGTAGTTCAGATGAAACAATTTGGGACTCTTCAATCCTCAAACATTGCAGAAGAGGTCTGTTGAAATAATTTTTATACAAAACTTCTCTTATAATCAAATACCACGAGATTTGTGCTTAATTTTTATTGCCATAACTTTATCTGAAGGCAAAGCCCCATCAGAGATGTATTAAAGGAGGGGGAATCTCCAATCTTTGGACTGACTTACTTGTACAGTCAAGATTTCCTCCTCTTCCTTGTTCCGACTGGCTTGTATGGATGGTCATTCTTGTACATGAATCCAAGGGTAGGACTCAGAGTATGCTATGGTTGCCAAGGAATCCGCCAGCATATTCTCTGATCTAGGAATGTGCTCATGGTAAACATTCTTGAAATTGGCTGCCACCTCTTTGAAGATGAATAAGTATTTAATCAATTGTTCCTTCTTGGCCTCAGACTGACCTTGAGCATGGTGGATAAGAAGCTAAGAATCACTCGTCAGCCTAACTCTTTTGGCTCCACAAAGATAAGCTAACTTAATCCCAGCAGCTATAGCTGTTTCGTACTCAGACTCATTGTTAGAGGCTCTGAACGCAAAACATATAGCATGATACAGTTTATCACCGTACGGAGAGGTTAAACAAATTTCATCCCCACATCCCATTGTGCTTGATCCACTATTACTCCGGACTACCCATTCTTTTTAGTTTTCTCCTATAAAGTATGTTTAGAACTTCTATCTGAATGAAATTCCACTAAGAAGTCACCAACATATTGACCCTTGATAGCAGTTCGCGGGGCAAAATCAGTGTCATAATCACCCAACTCTACTGATCACTTGGTCATTCTGCTTGATATGTCTACTTTGTGAAGCACGTTCTTTAATGGAAAAGATGTTCGGACAACAATAGAATGAAACTGAAAATAAGGCCTCATTTTTCTTGGAGCAGTCACTAAGGCTAGTGCCAGTTTTTTAAGTTTCAGGTACCGCTTCTCAGCATCTATCAGGCTCTTGCTGATGTAGTACACCGGACGAGGGTAATCGACCACTTCTCTTACGAACACTGCACTTATAGCATATTTTGACACAGGCAAGTATACATAAAGTATTTCAACTTCTAATGGTTTGGAAAGGGTCTTCGGTGAAGATAAATATTTCTTTATTTCATTAAAAGCATGGCTGCATTGTGGAGACCAATTGAAGTCTTTAGCACTCTTCAAGGTTTGGAAAAATGGAGCGCACTTGTTTGAGGACCTTGAAATAAACCGATTCAGAGCAGCTAACCTTCAAGTAAGCCTCTAGACTTGTTTAACATTCCGGGGAGGATCCACTTCCAACAGGGCATTCAACTGATCCGGATCAGGCTGTATCCCTTTCTCACTTATCACATACCCCAAAGACACAGTTCTCCGGGTTTAGTTTCAAATTTACCTTAGTCAAGTTGGCAAAAGTTTCTTGAAGATCAATTATGTGCAAATCTTCTTCCAAGCTTTTTACCATCATACCATCGATGTATACTTCCATATTTCTACCAATCTGATCAGCAAATGTCTTGTTCACCAACCTCTGATAGGTAGCCCCAGTATTCTTTAACCCAAAGAGCATTACCTTGTAGCAATATAGACCCTTGTTTGAACGAACGTAGTACGGTCTTGGTCCTTCAGATCCATCTGTATCTGGTTATATCCAGAGAAAGCATCCATGAAGGACAATAACTTGTTACTAGACGTTGAGTCCATCAATTGGTCTATCCGGGGAACTGGGTAGAGATCTTTTGGGCAAGCTCTGTTGAGGTCAGTAAAATCAATGCACATGCGATATTTCCCAGTCTTTTTCTTAACCAACACCCGATTGGTTATCCACAAAAGGTACTGACACTCCTTTATGTGCCCCATCTTTGTAAGCCGGTCAACTTCTTGTACTATTACATCAGCTTTTTCCTTCGAAAAGGCCTCCTCTTTTGCACAACAGATGCAATGTCACTCCGGATTGACAACTTGTATGATATAACACTTGCAGGCACTCCGGTCACATCAGTATTGCACCAAGGAAAACATGTTGGTGATCTGGCAAAAAGAATAACAATCTTACTTTCAATTCTGACGCCATCTTGGATCCAATCTTAACACTTATACCTTCTACCAAAGAGTGGGTTTAACTTTCTCAACCGGCATTAAAACACCAGGGGCCTCTCCGGGGTCATCAATTTCACCTTCTTCCTCAGAAGGCCCCAAATAACTTCTAATCTTCAATAATCCATACCACTTCCAAAGTTTTCGAAGCAAGCGCAGTCACATAACACTCCCTTGCTATCTTTTTGCTACTCTGAATAACTCCCACTTGCCCTTGAACCGCATACTTCAAACTTTGATGGACTGTTGAGGCCACAACATGCATCCTAGAGAGCCAGGACCTCCCAAAGATCACATTGTAGCATGTGGGGCAGTCTACCACAACAAATAAAACCCTGACCAGCTTTTTGAAAGGCCCCTTACCCAACAACACTTCTTCTTCAAATTCCCCCGATTACATTCGCAGAGCTCCCTATAAAGCCCACAATAGTTCTATTTGACCGTTGAATCACGGCCGGATTTTTAATCTGCTTGTAAGAAGTTAATAAGAGAATGTTGGCTGAGCTGCCAGTGTCAATCAAAATTCGTCTGATATCATTGCCCCCAATGGACGATCCTATCACCACAACATCCTCATGAGGCCCAAAAATGTTCCTTAAATCATCCTCATCAAAAACTATAAATGGAAAAGGAGTTTAGGCCTGGTAAGAAGACATGTCTCCCTCCAACTGAGTGGCCAGAGTGTGAACATGCCTCTTCCTAGAAGAAGGAGTTGGCGCAGTCATGGTATCCCCTCCAAATATAGTAAGTGACTCAAAAAATATTATAAGTCCAGACACCTTCTTAACTTGTTTTGTTATGACCCTTATTTTATTTCAGGTTGGATCAGGGTCCAAGTATTCTGAATCAACATCAAATCTTTCAAGGATCACCATTGCCCCTTCTAGAGAAGATGTTCATGCATTGTTCGTAGGGCCAGTTAGGGGAGCATTGTCAGGCCTGTTTTCACTCCTTCTCTTAACATAAGCTCCCAGTTTTCCTCTTTCAATAACATTCTGCACCTCTTGCTTTAAAGTGATGCAGTCTTCGATGTTATGGCCAATATCATGATAATACTGGCAAAAACAAGTATTACGACTTTCCCTGGGGGACTGGAGTGTTGCTGGTTTCCAGAAATGCACCTTATCTTTATTCTTATCATAAATGGTTGCCACATTTTATTTTAGCTCCGCAAACCACTCCGGTTGAACCCAAGGATCCCGTTTATTCCTGGACTGCTGGCTCTGAGCTGGATTTGGGTGGGATTGAGTCTGTTTGGCCCTGTTGGACCCCTGTCCAGTTTCTTTAGCCTTGTATCCGGATTGATTTTGGTTTTGAACTGCTGGGGCAGACCTTACCTGCTGATGTACCCTGGTCTTCTTAGTTTCATCCATATTGATTTGATTTCCTACCTGATTCAACAAACCTCCCCAGGTCATAGCCTTCTACCTTGTTACTGAATCAGCTAGATTCCCAGAGTTCAAACCTCGTCTTAAGGAAGCAATTGCTACCTGCTCGAAGCAATATGCTAACCCATTCTTAGTGTTTACGAATCGACTTATATAGTCTTTCAAGGACTCAATTGGCTCTTGGGAATAATGGATAATAGTATCTCCATTTCCCTTCACCTCTTTACTCCCCACAAACTGTCTTCAGAAGGAAACCCAGAATGTAACAAAGTTTCTGATACAACCCTAGGGTAAACTGTTTTACCACTTGAGAGCACTCTTCGTAAAATATTGAGAGAATGATCTACACAAAATTTTTCCATCATCATCAAAATTCAGCAACTTCTTTAAATGGTTGTCTGAATCTTTACTCCCATCATACTTCTTCATTTTAGTACTGTCAAACCGTTTAGGTAGGTTACCGGACAGTATCTTGGCAGAAAATGGTGATTGTCTCCAATTACTACTGCGGCTGAAGACTGTGTCTTCATTGGGCGTTACAAAAATACTTGGTTCATCATGGAAGACAAAAGGATCGATCGACAGCTGATCCACATGCCTGTGACTATGGCTGTGAGATGACCCTTTGCTCAAATGCCTTTAAAGTCGCCCGTGCCTATCTTTATTCCTTGAATAATTTTTAACTAGCTTTTGCTTCTTCCTGGGCCTCCATCATCGCTGCTTGATGATAAAGACTCCTCAAGCTCAACTTCATTCGGAGAGCTACTAGAGGTATCAGAATCTGAACTTTCCACCGGCTTGGACCGGTGAGACTTCTTAGAACTGACATGGGTATTTTTGGTACTTAAATGAGTTTTTGCTGGCGGATCATTGTCTCTCGGATTGTCAGTATGATGAATGGCTGATGCCTTCGACTTTTCTTTTAAACCTATTTCAGCCTTTTTAATGGCCCTCAATGCTTCTATTTCTGCCCTCAACTTGTCACGTTCCTCGGTGGTATATTCATTGTATTCCCCAACAACCTCCACCAAGGGTGGTGGAATTTCTTGCTCGTTCGGATCCATCCGAACAGGTTTTTTCTACTGGATTTGAATAAAAGATTCAGACACCATCTTCTCCCGCTGTGGTCGCCAATTTGATTTTGTTTATTTTGGGCTGAGGGTAATTTTGTCAAGTATTTTGGAAAGAATTTAGAGAGTATTAAATGTTGTGTAAAGTAGTGAGAGATTTGATCAACATGGTTGTATTAAATGTTCATTACCCTCATTAATGAAAATAGTTGGAGTATTTATACCCTTAATTAAGGACCCATGGGTTTTTGGGTCAAGTTATGGAACGAGGTCAAATTTAAGGACCCATTAACTTATTAAGCTAATTAGCACCTAGCTTAGTCAAAAGGTGTTTAGGTGTCTCTTTACGTTTGTCATGTCCGGATAGTTGAATGACACGTTTATGTCCGAATTACCCCTGTCCGGATATCTCAGTAGGCTGTGACTGAATAATCCGAACTCATCATATATTAGTCGTAACAACATACAAGTAAGTTTATTTTTAACTTCAAGATGTTTTTCAACCAATTTATTCCTCTTTAATTCATTTTTTGTTTAAGTTATGTGTACTTTAATTCTTGTTTTAAGCTAAGTTTGATCAAATTTCCAAATCGACAGTGCAAAAAAAACTCTTAATAACAAATTTAACCGTAACTAAATGGACAATCTAGAGGGAAAGTTATTTTATTGATCTTTTTTTGTGACTGATACTTATGTTTTTTATTACATGAATAAAACGTATTGAGAAGTTTTTTCTTATCTTAAGTGAGTCTGTTTGTGAATGCTCGGTAATTATTAACATGAACAAATGTGATAAACATGATTTTAAGTATTAAATAGGTTTGTTTTGATGTATCACCTTGAGATTAGCTTGCTGTTTTTTTATGAAACATGCCTTTTCTATTAGTTAACTATATTTTAAAGCATTTATTAACATGAATAAAATATATGGATATGTTATCTTATGTGAGCTTTTTTTTGAATGTTTGATAACTATTAACATAAATAAATATGATTAAACGTGTTTTGGAGTATAAAATATGCATGTTTTGGTGTTTTATGTTACTCATCTTAGTTTGAACATAGGTAATATTAATCATATTGTGCTTGATATAAAATATTAAATATAAGACATCTTCTTAAATATGTTAACTTAAATACTATGAACAATAATCTTGAAAATTAACAAAATCTAATATAATTTATAGTCAAAATATATGTTTAATACATCAAACAGGAAGTTGCAGAGAGATAGTAAGTATGACTATGTATGAAATCACCATAGAGCTACCAAACAATTACAGGAAAAACTTCACAAATTGAAGCTAACTCAGTAATAAAGCATGGGAATCAAATAAATTTGATCTAGAGTTTCAATATGTTAACTCCACTTTTTATTTTATAAGTCTTTGTTTTTTTTATAGTATTCAATAAACCACCAATTTTTCTTGGCATCTAGCTGCATCAAACATTGTAGCACACCATTTGACCCAAAAAGATCATAGCCACCTCTAACCGAAAACGGGTAACCCAGTTTTTTTCCTACCGTTCTAGCTTCAAAACCAAAAATACTTTATGCATAAATCTTCTCAAACATGTTAAGATACCTCAACACATAAACATAACACATAAATTGAAACTGCACCATAAGAATCACGACTGAAACTATACCATAAGTGTATGCATTGCGCTAAACCTCTCTGTTTAACCTAAAAAAAGTCTCAACCTTGTTGAAACGCCCAAGCCAAAACCAACCCCATAATTTGCATTTACTACTGTGAACAAAAAAACTATTCAAAAGAAGGATTTTGACTACATAATATATATATATATATATATATATATATATATATATATATATATATATATATATATATATATATATATATATGAGATTGATAATGAGGGTTTATAGTATTATCCTAAACCTTAAACACAAATCTGCCGCTTCTAGAGTGTCTGGAAAACCAAACTCATTTCTTTTCTAACTTGGTTTTGCAGGTTCGTTCAAGTTCATTTATAGAATCACTAAGGAACAAAACAGAAGATGGATAGCTGCAGGAAAATTCGTGAGTAATCTTGTTTTCGTTTATTCATTAGGTGTATCTAGAAAAGTGTTTCTATTAATTTTTCCGTCTTTTGTTATGTTTAATTTTGATGCGATATCAAAATAAATTAAAATATAATATGCATACAAAATATAAAATTTATTTAATAGGATTGTTAGATTAAAAATAATTTTTTATTTTAATTTTAATTTTAGTATGGTTAAATTTATAATTTAATTAGTTTAAATTTAACTATAACTTTTTTAGATTATCGAGTTTTCTAATATTATATATTATTTGTATGAAATTAAATATATATAAATTATAACTATAATTTCTAATTATTATTATCATTATATGTTTTTGTACAATTTTAAACATTGCCACCATGGAAAGAGTCGGAGTATTACCGCATCAATGGATATATTATTGTATTAACATGTATCACACATTTCAAAAAAACCATCGAGATGCGTGTTGGAGAATTGTTTTGGATCTCTGATAAACAATTGATTATTCTGGATAATGGTAATTCGTGTTTACTTGATTACGAAACATGCACATGTTACTTTTTGGCTTAATATGATGGGCTTAAACCCCACTAATGATCGGTTTGCAAAATCACTTATCTTCCTCGTATCAGGATCTGTCGATTCTTTAGCCATCTGAAGTATTTTTCTTCTTCTCCGAAGAGTTCTTTTGACCTATGAATCCAATGGTAGAAGATTTGTTATTCGTTTTATTTGCACTAAAAACGTAAAAAAAATAGTATAAATATAACAAGCCGACATATAAAATAGAAAATCACCCCCGGCAGCACCGCTAGAACCTTGAACGAAAAATTGCATGCATACAATTTTTGTTGTACTTATGACGTATATATTTGGAATCAAATATTGTATCCAACATAAAATTATTCTACTATAGTAATCTATTTTTTAAAAAATAAAAAATACTAATTAATAAATATATGTATATATATAATATTAAATAAACAAAAACTTAAAATTGTTAATCCAAAAAATTCAAATTTTGGGTTTATAGATGAATAAAATAAGAATAATTAATAAATTTAAGATGATTAATATTAAAATAGTTTTGGAGTAATTCAAACATATTTATACATATAAATTTTGAATAATTAATTAGATTGAATCTAAACCTATTGTTTTTTAGTTAGATTTTGTTTCCGACTGAACTTTATGTATGACTCGATATATCTCTATTCTCATACCTCTTACAATTGTGGCATGCAATCTAAGAACCTAGTTCAGATTTCACTAAGTCATGGCCGTAGCGCACTTTTTTTTTGTCGGAGGGAATCCGCAGCCGCTACTCAGAGTGCAATGAGTGCGCACAGGGTAAACCCTCATTCTGAGGCGATAGCCTGCAAACCAACGCCAGAAGGTAAACCACACAAGGTGACAGGCTCAGCCGAGAAAGCGTATGTAGAGGGACTCGAACTCATGACCTTTTGGTCATAAGAATGCCATACTCAACCAACTCGGCTACCCCCTTAGGGGCTGGCCGTAGCGCACTATTCATTCAATCCGGTGGTATTAGCATATTTCATAAATAGATTTTACACTTAGTCTCAACTTAACTCTATTATAAATTAATTAAGAATAAGTTACTAGTAATCACCTCAGTAAAAATCAAATTAACGATAACCACTTGGATTTTGAAGTTTACTAAAAACTATTGCAACATAAAATCTTCCGAAAATATTCTGAAAACATTATATACACTCGACACATACAACCTCCAACCCAATGGTATTAATATATTTCAAAAATATATATTTTGTCTCGGTCTCAACCTAAGTCTATTATCACTAAATTAAGAGTATGTTACCGGTAACCACCTGGTTAGAAATCAAATTACTCATAACCACCTGGATTTTAAAGTTTATTAAAAATCACATGCACCATAAAATCTTCTAAGAATACCCCTGAAAATACAATATATATATATATATATATATATGAGTCATGTACAACTTTTAAATAAGAACTAAAATTAATTTTTCCATTCGTTAATTTTAACCTTCAAAACTCCATATCATTTAAACCCTAACTTATTTTGATTTTTTCTAAAATACATATATTTCTGTTTTTAAAGACGAACAAAACAAAATCCATGAGTGAATTGTTTTTAATTTCGCAACTAAACAATATTTGATTTTTTAGCAACCAAATTACATGTAATTTCGCAACTAAACAACAATTGTTTTTTCGAACTTATTTTATCTCCAAATTGCAAATGATTTTGAAACTTTGATTTTTTTTTTCAATTTTTTTTTGTTTCACCATAAAAATGCACATATTTTTGTAACTACAAAAAGTTAGTTGTTACACACCTAAATTACAAGTATTTTCGCACCAAATTTACAGTTATTTTAACAAAATAAGTTTATATTTTGTTTGTTCACGCAAATACACTTATTTAGTAACCAAAGTCATATTTCTATAATTATTTTCTTCTTATTTTCGCAACACATTTGCATTTATTTCACAATTAAATTATAATTTTTTTAGCAATTTTGCAATGAAACAATCATTTTTTTTGCAACCAAATTACTTGAAATTAAATAAATTTTGTTTTTTTATAATAAATTTACATATAATTCTGCAACTAAAAAAATAGCTTTCATGGATTTAATTTTGTTCATCTTAAAAACTAAAATAAATAAATTTCGCAATGAACTATAGAATGATAACATCTATGGGTACATATATGGTTGTGAAATAAAATTATGCCTTAGTCCTTACAGTCGTGGAGAAGTTTCTAACAAGTACACTTATTTAAAATTCTAACCAATGGTTCGGATGTTGGACTTCTCGTAAAAACTTAGGATAGAGGCCTCCAACTCATTTAATTCAAATATTACTGATTTCATTACAAACGATATGCTATGTTACACGAAGAAATAAATCATTGAAAAAAAAATGATGCTTAAAAGAATTGTAAAATAATATTCTTTTACGACATTATATTGCTAACCGGTATCAAAAAAGTATGTTGCAACTATATCGTCGGTGCCAAATTAAAAAAAGGAACTGCCAATATACATGCAACGTCCTGCCAGTGTCAAACGAAAATGGACATCGACAGTATACATACAACATGCTGACGGTAGAAAGGACTTTGTACTTTCGGTATGCACTAAAAATTATTTTGAAAGAAACTTGAATACATCTTTTAAATCATGTTATTAATAAGTTAAGTTTAGTTTGATATTTTTTTAGGAATATTAAATTAATTAATAAAGTTTTTGTTTCCTATTTTTAAGTTTCTTTTAAAATTGAGTTTGAGTTATTTTTGTTAATAAATAAGGAGATTTAAAAAAAATGATTTTGAAAAATAAATTGGTTAAAAATTGTTGTTTTGAATGATTGTGATCAAGATTTTATGTTTGTTTAAAAAACTCTTCCTAAGCATCAAAAACAAAAACAAAAAAAATAAAAATAAAATTTACTTTTGGTCAAAAAGTTAAGAGACTTTGTTTTGTAAAAAAATCTTATAGTTTATTAAACAAAAATTTAGAGTAGCTCTTGAAATAATACAATTATCTTACATTGTTTTAGTTAAATTTTAGGATGTTATAACTTTCGGTATGCTTGGCTCAAAAAATTTGGTATATATTATTTTACCTCATGGTTAATCTTTTTTAGTTAGTCTTGCAAGTTGCAACTATAGCCAGCAAAAATTTATGAAACCCGCTAATCTAGCAAAATTTCAAAAGGTTAGAATACATTGTGGAAGGTTGTTTAAAACCAAACCTCGTTAATGTGATTGCTACGAGGTACCTTCTTTTGTTGATGTTATGGAGTCAGTTCTTTTCAAACAAAATATGTGCAGTTTTTTATTTTGTGGATAGCTCTTCGAAACCTCATAGTTTTCCTTGTTTTACATGGACAAAGTATTTAAGAGACAAAATATCGGGGTATCCTTTTGGTTATTATTTTAGTTTGAATTGTTTGGGAAATTAAATTATGGTTAAAACAAATATAAAATGTATTTTTGTTGTCTTATTTTTTTTTTTGGAGGGAACCCGCAGCCGCTACTCAGAGTGCAATGAGTGCGCACGGGGTAAACCCTCAGTCTGACGCGATAGCCTGCAAACCAACGCCAGAAGGTAAACCACACAAGGTGACAGGCTCAGCCGAGAAAGCGTATGTAGAGGGACTCGAACTCATGACCTTTTGGTCATAAGAATGCCATACTCAACCAACTCGGCTACCCCCTTGGGGGCTGGCCGTAGCGCACTATTCATTCAATCCGGTGGTATTAGCATATTTCATAAATAGATTTTACACTTAGTCTCAACTTAACTCTATTATAAATTAATTAAGAATAAAATTTATTTTTGTTGTCTTATATTACTATTAAAAATAGTTATTTATAAGATTTAGTTGATTACTCGAGATCTATTTCAAAATTTTTAAATACTCAACATGTGTTTTTTAGAAATCTATTTTGATTTGAGTTTTCTAAAGTCAGAAAAATGAATTTTTGTTGAGTTTTGATGATTTTAGTTAAGTTTAAGATATATTAGATTTATGTTTGATGAGTCCGGATTTTATCACCACTCATTATGAGGACCGGACAAGGGCAATTCGGATAAGATACACCCACTGAACCATCTGAACTGAACTAATGTATTAAAAAACCGAATCACTTAATGACTAAGCTAATTACCTACATGCTTAAAAGCTAATGGGTCTTTGAACTCGACACAAATTCGTAATCATGACCCGAAAGCCCATATGGCCCAAGGTTAAGGGTATAAATACCCAACCACTTTCATTTAACGAGGGTAATGAAAATTAAATACAACCAGGCAGCTCAAATCTCTCACTACAATCTACAAAACATTAAATACCCTTGAAATAACTCAAAACTTTAGACAAAATTACCCTCAGTTAAAATTAATCCACACCAAATTGGCGACCACAGTGGGAGGAGAAGGTGCCTGAATCTAGCATTCAAAACCATCAGGAAAAACCAGTTCGGATGAATCCGGACGTACAAGAAGTGTCACCAGCTTTGGCAGAAGTGGTGGGTGAGAATGATGAATATACGATTGAGGAGCGAGATAGGTTGAAGGTTGAAATAGAAGATTTAAGGGCTGTCAAGAGGGCAGAGATGGGCACAAAAGAGAAGTCTAAGGCGTCAGTAGCTCATCATACTAACAATCCAAGAGAGCATGAGCCATCAAAACCCATGTAAGTACAAAAAAGACTCATACTAGCTCAAAAACGTCTCACTGGTCAAAACCGGTGGAGAGTTCAGATTCAGACTCAGAGTCTTCTAGTAGCTCCTCGAATGAAGATGGAGTTGAAAAATCCTTGTCATCCAGTAGCGATGAAGGACGTTCTAAAAAGAAGCAAAAGTTGGTCAAAAAGCATTCAAGAAAAAAAGACAGGCATGGGAGGTTGAAGAGGCATCTTGGTAAAGGATCGTCTCACAGTCATGGTCATGGCCGAAGACACGTAGACCATTTATTGATGGATCCTTTTGCCTTCCATGATGAGCCAGGTATCTTTGCAACTCCAAACGAAGATACCGTGTTTAGTCGTGGTCGAAATTGGAGACAATCTCCATTGTCCTCCAAGATCCTGTTCGGAAACCTTCCTAAGAGGTTTGACAGTACAAAGATGGAAAAATATGATGGTAGTAAAGATTCGGATAATCACTTGGAACAATTCAAGAACTTTATGATGAATTTCGATGATAACGACAAATTACTTTGTAGGGCATTCTCCGAATCTTTTACGGGGAGTTCTCTGAATTGGTATAATAGTTTGCCACAGGGCTGCATCAGGATTTTTGACACCTTTTGGGTGGCCTTTCGTAGACAGTTTGTTGGAAGTAAAGAGGTGAAGGGCAATGGAGACACAATTATCCATTGTGCTCAAGAACCAAATGAATCCTTGAAAGAATACATAAGTCGTTTCGTAAATACCAAAAATGGTTTGGCTGATTTCTTTGAACAAGTAGCAATAGCTTCTCTAAGGCAGGGCTCGAACCCTGGAAACTTGGCTGATTCAGTAACCAGGAAAAAAGCCATGACATGGGGGGGGGGGGGGGGGGCTACTGAATCAGGTCGGTAAGCAGATAAATGTTGATGAAATAAAGAAAACTAAGGTGCACAGGCAGGTGAGGTATGCTCTAGCTGCCCAAAATCAAAATCAGAACCAGTCCGGGAACAAGGCCAAGGAAGCCGGACAGGGTCATAGCAGAGCCAAAGCTCAGTCACATCCAGCTGCACCAGCCCAGAGCCAACAATCCAGGAATAAACGAGGGACTTGGGTTCAACCGGAGTGGTTTGCTGAGTTGAAAGAAAACGTAGTTATCATTTATGGTAAAACAAAAGACGAAGTACATTTCAGAAAGTCGGTTGCGTTGCAATCTCCTAGGGAAAGCCGTAATAATTGTTTCTGTCAATATCACCATGATATTGGCCATACTACTGAAGATTGTATTGCGTTGAAACAAGAAGTGCAGAATTTGATTGAAAGGGGGAAATTGGGAGCTTACGTCAAAAGAAGAAGTGGAAATAGACCTGATAACGCTCACCGGGTTGGTCCAAATAATACAGGCACGTCGGCTCCGAATGGGGCTATGGTGATAATTGAAAGGTTTGATGTAGAATCAGAGTATTTGGACCCTGATCCAACCCGGAATAAGGTGGGTGTTATCACAGAGCATTGCAAGATGGTGTCCAGACTCATCCGCTTTTTTGAGTCACTTACAATATTCGGGGGAGACACCATGACTGCACCAACTGCTTCTTCGAGAAAGAGGCATGTTCGTACTCAAGCTACCCAGCTTGAAGGAGGCATGAGTTCCTATCAATCGCAAATTCCTTTTCATTTTATTGTTTTTGACGAGGATGACTTGAGGGATATTGCTGGTCCACATGAATATGTTGTTGTCATAGGAGCATCCATTGGAGGCAATGATATAAGACGAATTTTGGAGGATACCGGAAGTTCAGCCAATATTCTCTTTTTAACTTCCTACAAAAAAAATGAAGAATCCAGCAGTAATTCAGCGTTCGAACAGATCAATTGTGGGTTTCACTGGAAGCTCAGCAGATGTGATCGGGGAGTTCGAGAATGAGGTTTTGTTGGGCAAATGCCCTTTTAAAAAGATGGTTAGAATACTTTTTATTGTGGTGGATTGTCCCACTTGTTATAATGCTATTCTGGGGAGATCTTGGCTTTCTAGGATGCATGTTGTGGCTTCAACAGTCCACCAGTGTTTGAAGTATGTTGTGCAGGGACAAGTAGGAGTTGTTTGAAGCATCCAAAAGGTAGCAAGGGAGTGTTATGCGACAACACTGGCCCCTCGAACATTGGGGGCAGTCCGGATCAATGAGGAATAGCA
Organism: Limnanthes douglasii subsp. nivea; assembly: GCA_036936605.1. Lineage (NCBI taxonomy): Eukaryota > Viridiplantae > Streptophyta > Magnoliopsida > Brassicales > Limnanthaceae > Limnanthes > Limnanthes douglasii. Next base: position 43,381,151 of record JAUPFV010000005.1, on the reverse strand, counting down.
GTTTGAGGGGCCTTCTGGGGGAGAGGGTGAAATTGATGACCCAAGAGAGACCCCTGGTGTTTTATTACCGGTTGAAGATGTTGAAACTCACTCTCTGGATGAAGGAAAAAGTGTCAAGATAGGATCCAAGATGACTTCGGAATTAAAGGGTAAAATGTTAGATTTCTTGAAAGACCATCAGCATGTCTTTGCTTGGTGCAATGCTGATGTAATTAGAGTACCAGCAAACATTATATCATACAAATTATCCATCCGAAGAGACATATCACCTGTTGTACAAAGGAGGAGAGCCTTTTCTAAGGAAAAGGCTGATGTCATAGTTCAAGAGGTAGACCGGCTTACTAAAATGGGGCACATAAAGGAATCTCAATACCCTTTATGGACAGCCAATCCGGTGTTGGTAAAAAAGAAAAATGGTAAGTGGCGTATGTGCATCGATTTCACGGATCTCAACAGAGCTTTCCCAAAAGATTTATATCCAGTCCTCCAAATTGATCAGTTGGTGGATTCCACATTTGGGAACAAGCTGTTGTCCTTTATGGATGCTTTCTTTGGGCATAATCAGATTCAAGTAGATCCGAAGGATAAAAAACATACTACATTTGTTACTCATATGGGCCTCAATTGTTATAAAGTGATGTCATTTGGATTAAAAAATGCTGGGGCTATTTATCAGAGGTTAGTGAACAAGGCTTTTGCTGATCAGATTGGAAGAAATATGGAAGTTTACAGTGATGACATGATGGTAAAAAGTGTGGATGAAAAACTACACTTGAGAGATCTCCAAGAAACTTTTGCCAACTTGGTAAAGGTAAATTTAAAATTGAACCCATAAAAGTGTGTCTTCAGAGTGCAGTCCGGAAATTTTTTGGGGTATGTGATAAGTGAAAAAGGGATACAGCCTGATCCGGACCAGCTTAATGCTTTACTCCAGATGGAGCCGCCTCAGACTATTAAAGAAGTACAAAGATTGACTGGGAGGCTAGCTGCATTAAACCGTTTCATTTCAAGGTCTTCGGACAGGTGTGCCCCGTTTTTTCAAACTTTGAAAGGTGCAAAGGACTTCAACTGGTCCCCACAGTGTGATGAGACCTTCGATGAAATTAAGAAGCATTTGTCTTCCCCCAAGACTTTGTTTAAACCTGTTGATGGAGAAACCCTTTATCTATATTTAGCAGTTTCTGATTGTGCAATAAGTGCAGTATTGGTAAGAGAGGTGAACAATTATCCTCGTCCGGTGTACTATATCAGCAAAAGCTTGATAGATGCAGAAAAACGATATTTGAAGCTTGAAAAATTGGCATTTGCCCTGGTGATTGCAGCAAGGAAAATGAGGCCATATTTTCAGGCTCATTCTATCATCGTCCGGATGTCTTTTCCTTTAAAAAACATTCTCCAAAAAGCAGACATTTCGAGTAGAATGACCAAGTGGTTAGTAGAGCTGAGAGACTAAGATATTGATTTTGCTCCTCGAACAACATTCAAAGCCCAAACTGTGCCTGATTTCTTAGTTGAATTCCATTCAGATAGGGATACTAAGCAAGCAACCGGTGTAAAAGATAAAAAAAGTCTGGGTCGTCCGGACTGATGGTGGATCAAGTACCATGGGTTGTGGAGCTGGGATATGTTTAACCTCTCTGTACGGTGACAGAATGTGCCAAGCTATATGTTTTGCCTTCAGGGCTTCCAATAATGAGTCTGAATATGAAGCTGCTATAGCTGGTTTAAGATTAGCTCTCATCTGTTGAGTTAAAAGGGTCAGGTTAATGAGTGATTCTCAACTTTTTATCCATCATGCACAAGGTCAATTTGAAGCCAAGAAAGAGAAACTGATTAAATACTTGTTCATCCTTAAAGAAGTGGCACTCAATTTCAAAAGCATCACCTATGAGCACATACCCCGAACGGAAAATACGCTAGCAGACTCTTTGGCAACTGTAGCCTACTCTGAGTCCTACCCTTGGATACATGTGCAAGAGTGCCCATCTATTCAAATCAATCCAGATAAGGAAGAAGAAAGTTTGAATATACAAGTCAAACAACTCCGAGATTGGAGATTTCCAATCCTTCAATATCTCTCAAATGGCATCTTGCCTCCGGAGAAAGCAGTAGCAAGAAAAATAAAATACAAGGGGCGTGGTTTTGTCATCCTAAGGGATGTTATTTATAAAAAAATCCTATAGTAAACCCCTCTTATGATGTCTGGGAGTCGAGGAGTCCCAAATAATGCTCTTCGAATTACATGATGGTGAGGGATCAGCTCACTGTGGGTTCAGGGCCATGACAAGAAGAGTTTTGTTAGTTGGGTACTACTGGCCCTCCATAATGCAAGATGCCAAGGAATTGGTAAAAAAGTGTGACCCGTGCCAAATATACAACAATGAAATTCATACTCCAACTATTCCTTAGAGTCAATTTCTGAACCAATACCTTTTGCTCGTTGGGGTCTGGATTTAGTAGGGCCTCTACCCATGGCATCCGGAGGGTGCAGAACTATAATTGTTGCTATTGTTTACTTCTCCAAGTGGATAGAAGCAGCTCCATTGGCAGGTACAACATCAAAAATCGTTATAAAATCCATCTTATCTAATATTTGTTGCAGATTTGGAATTCCACAAAAGATAACCACAAACAATGGGCCACAATTCGACAACAAGGAAATGGAAAATTTCTGCGCCTCTAGAGGCATCCAACACTGCTTCTCTTCTCCTTTCCACCCGCAGGAAAATGGTCAAGTTGAAGTGGCTAACATGACCATCTTGTCCGGACTTAAAAAGAATTTAGAGGGAGCTGCTGGAAAATGGCAGAGTTATCTACAAGAAGTATTATGGGCCTACCGGACCACTCCTCGGGCTGCAACACAAGAATCTCCCTTTGCTTTAGTTTATGGGGTGGATGCCATAGCTCCCATAGAGGCTACTCTTCCTTCATTTCGAGTTCATAATTTCTCCGAACACGCTAACGAAGTGGCAGTAAGAGGCCAGCTTGACTTAATGAAGGAAAGAAGAGTTAAGGCTCACCTCAGAGCTACACACTATCAAGGCCTGATGAGAAGCAGGTTTGCTTCCAAAGTTAAAAGAAGGGATTTTCAGCCATGGGATAAAGTATTGAGGAAAGTCTTCCTACACACTAAGGAGAAGCAGTTCGGCAAACTAGCTCCAACTTGGGAAGGACCCTATGTGGTTAGTGGTAAGCTTAAGCCTGGGACATACCAGCTTCAAGATAAGGATGGAAGAGTTTTGAATCACCCCTGGAACATTGAACACCTCCGCCTGTACTTGGAATAGAAACTACGCAAATATTTACTTGTTTAAAAGTTCATGTAAATATTTGGGGGCATACTCTTTCCTACCCTGGTGGCGCGGTGAGGTTTTAATGAGGTGTCCGGGCTTTTCAATAAAATTCGATGCCTTCTTAAAAGATTTGGAGTGTTTCAGTTAGTGTTTTCTTTGAAATTTTCTATCAATGTCAGATCGAATTGAATTGATAGAGTGATGACTACTTAAACATTTGTCATCGGAGAATTTAAACACTCTCACTTTAAAATGCTTGTAAACTAACTAAGGGTTGTTTAAACATTAGCCACCAAATCTGAAAAACTATGAAACAATGCAAGTTTGTGCAAAGTAAAATTGCCCATTAAGATATATGAAGTTCCTTGGCCATCCAAGGACTTTGAGTTTTCAAACAAAAATGTTTATCCGGACAGGAGCCGGACACAATTACAAAAAATGTCTTGGTCATCCAAGGACTTTGGTTCAATCACAAAAAATTAAAAAGATAGTTGATACTTCAAGACTGAGCTTTCTTGGATGGCCCAACCTCACTTGGTTTCTTCTTCGTGGGGTCATCACCTTCCTCATCCGGACTCTCCCCGGTCTTCTCTTCTTCATCGGTTATGTCATCCCAGCCACTGGAATAGTCATGCTTGTCACCATCAGCCATCGTATGGAAGGGGAGGTCTTCATACTCTACAAAACTCCATAAATCTCCCAGCGTCCTCTTCGGGAATTTCTCATGAAAGAGCAAGACCATGTCCGACTTCACTTCAGCATACTTTTCCTCCTGAGTGTCTATCACTCTGTTGGTATAAGCATCAATCCTAGGTTGGACTGTTTTCTCTTGCTCCTTTAGCAAATCAGCGTTTTCTTGTGCAGCCTTGGATACAGTGTCCTCGAGCGAGATCTTGTCATTAGTTAAAGTCTGAATGACCTTGTCCTTAGCCCTCACCTCCTCTTTTGAAGAAGAAAGATTTTTCTCCAAGTCGGATTGCTTTTATTGGAGTTCTTTGATAGTTCCTTCCGAAGTGGCCAACTTCGTGGCCCAACCCTCCTGGCTTTTCTTCAACTCCCCAATTTCCCTCTTCAATGCATCAGTATTTTGATTGGAAATGAGGAGGTCGCTAGACAATTTATCTTCGTCAGAATTGAGGGTATTGATGATGGCTGACTAATTTTGTACTTGCTTCTCCAAAGTAAGCACTGGCTGGATATTGCTCAATAAGAAGTGAGTGATGACGTCTCTTTCACTTGAGACAGAAAAAGACCTACCATTGAATGTGACGATGTTCGAAGAGCTTGGGGGGAGGTTGGGCCCAGCAAAATCGTCTTTGGGGAGGTTTTCGAAGTAAAGACCAATCCCTTTAAGCCCACTGATGTCGACGCCATCAATGCTGATATCCCCTCCTGCACCCCCTCCGGTTTGAAAGTCACCAAGGATCTCTTCTGCTTGAGTGGGGTCAGCAGGGTCAACAGGAGGAAGAGGCTCCGGAGGCCGGAGAGAAAATTCATCACCCTTGGAGGTTTTATTTTTCTTGGCCTCCCTATCCTTGCCTTTCGCTCCCCGTTTCGTGTCTTTCTTAGGAGCCTTTGATGGTTTTGGAGATCCAACCACTTCTCTAGTACTTTCATACTCCACTACTTGTAGAAGAGCAACATCAATCTGTCCTTGGTATGGCCCCTCTGGGTTTGTTGGAACAGCTTCATCCACTTTGGTAGGATTGGCTTCAACCATACCTTTCTTGCCTTTGCCCTTATTGCCCTTTATCTTGCTTGGGGCTTTAGCTCTACCTGGCAAAGACATCTTTCCATCCTTTGCATCTTTCCTCCTGAGGATTACTTCCGGAGGGGGTGGAGTGGTTAATTCCTCCCAAGATAAGTCCCTCCGGTCAGTTGTATTCCAAAGGTAGGATTTTGTTATATTGCCTCCGGTAAAAGCGTTGTGGAAGCGGTTTGCCCACTTCTCAGCAGCCCAAGCATTTAGCTTGGAGCAAGTGTTCTGCCCATCCTTTAAGTAATCATTAAAGTCCTTAGGCAGCACTACCAAAAAACAAAAGAAGACAAGTTAGACAAACAAATTTGTTATAAGTAAAGGTGGAGATATGAGATGAGATTTTTACCATCACTTCGTCATCTGCTGGTAAGCAGGCTTGGGTTGACACCGGTTTTAATCTTCCTCCCATTCTCCTAAGCAACACTAATAAACAAGAATTGAGTCTTCCAGTTCCTTTCTGACTCAAGCAGGTCGTCTACGGCCTTGTAATCATCAGTCATGTTGAAATGGTAGAAGGGGATAACGTGGTTTCTGCAAAGGCTAGCCACAGCTGCGAACTGCTCCATTGGAAGAGGGATTTCGGAGAGCCTGGAGGCCATAATACAGGCCATGAGGGTATACCAAGAATTGGGGCTCAATTGGCTTGGGCAGAGTTTGATGAGGTGAAAGTATTTGACGATCTCTGGGTCTAGGGGGAACCTTAGCCCCCAGTTGAATAACTCAGTGAAGAAAACTATCTCACTGAGCTTGCAATCCATCGGTGTCTCCGGATCCACCGGTATCCACACTTTGACATTCTCTGGGATCCCCCATTTTGTTCGCATCCGACCCAGTTCGGCTGTATGAATGAAAGTGTAATTAAGTTTCCACAAAGCTAGCGATTATTTGACACTTACCTTGTGGAAGCAAGGTCCCACTTTTCCCACAAGGCTCTCCGGCAGATCCGGATGTTTTAAACATAGCTTCTCCTTGCCTTTGTCCTTCTTGGCAGCAGTAGTCTCACTTGTTTTCCCGGAGACGTCGGACTTAAAAGGTGCTTCTTCAATGGTATCCTCCATCACTTCTTCCATTATTATGGAAGGATTATCAGTTGTTTTGGGGTGAGAGGAACTGGTGGATGGCTCAGCAAGCCCACCGGATGGTTGGGCATTGCAATCTTCTTGTGGTCTAGACTCCAGCTGGGGCCCGGATCCAGAGATCTCTTTCTGGAGACTTGAACTAGTTGCCTCTGGACCGGACAGTTTATCCTTCGGAATTTTAATGGGTGCTTCTGACCCTGTATTTTAATTTTTAGCCCCAGACTTGGAATGCGTAGTTTTTGGAGCCTGGCCTTTCACCAAACGACCTCTTCGCCGGTCTACTAGCTTCTCTGGGGAGGCGTCAGCGTCGGATCCCATGGCAATGAATGGGGAAGGTCTCTTAAAGCTTGTAACTGCCTGCTCTGGTTCAACAACATGCTCTGATTCCTGGATCGATGAGCTCGAAACGATAGGTGAAAGGTTGGGCTGGAATAACCTCCTGGGTTTAGCACTCTTAGCTGAAGAGAAACCTCGGTCAGGCTCTGGACTTGGTGTTTCCGATTTGTCAATAGGAGAAACATGGAGGCCTGCAGCAATGCGCCTTTCTCGTTCGACCTTTTGAGCTTTTTCTAACTCTGACAAGTTGAGCCACCCACCTTTTACAAAGGCGTTTCTTGCTGTGAACATAAACTCACACCAAAAGAGGGGTTTTATGAAAGGTGAAAGCTTTGAAATTTAACAAGAGTAGAGATAATGAAGATGGTAAAACAGTGAAAAGTTGACTAATTTATAGTAAAGGAGCAAGAGATGCTTCGATACCTAGGAGAATATGAAAGGATAGATGTAATGATTAATGACGGCGCTGATTTCACCCGCATTAATTGAAGATGTTACTTTTTGGAGTAAGTGGGAGCGTTGTTCTAGGAGAAAAACGACCGGTGTGGCGAATCAGAGAAGGACACGTGTCCCACGATCTCTGGCAAAACCGTTTAGCCTCTATGAGTTTTATCAGTCCGGATAAAGTCGTTACATAAATTAAAATCTGTCCGGACATAGTTACAAGTGCACATGAACTATTTTTTAGGTCTTGCCAAAGGCCTTCGAACACAACCTAAAAAAAGGGCTACTGATGAGTCCGGATTTTATTACCACTCATTATGAGGAATGGACAGGGGCAATTCAGACAAGATACACCCACTGAACCATCTGAACTGAACTAATGTATTAAAAGCCTAATCACTTCATGACTAAGCTAATTACCTACCTGCTTAAAAGCTAATGGGTATTTGAACTCGACCCAAATTCGTGATCATGACCCGAAAGCCCATGTGGCCCAAGGTTAAGGGTATAAATACCCAACCACTTTCATTTAATGAGGGTAATAAAAATTAAATACAACCAGGCAGCTCAAATCTCTCACTACAATCTACAAAACATTAAATACCCTTGAAATACCTCAAAACTTTAGACAAAATTACCCTCGGTTAAAATTAATCCACACCAATGTTTAAACCATTTTATGTTCTAAAACTGTGTGAAGTAATTAGTTGTATACGTCGTAAATAAATAGATAATTTAAGATTTATGAGATACTTTCATGAGTGACAATTACGTAAATATTGAAAAAACGAAAAAAACATTTAGATAGAATAATTTTGACTTTTTCAAAAGAAAAATACAAATTATTATTATTGATACACATGTAGGTATTGTAAATGATGACTTGTACATATAATAAATAACATTTCAATGGGTAAAAGATATATATATATATATATATATTCTACTATTTTCATTTTTAATTTTGTATTAAACGGTTTTTTAGGTTTCACTTTTGTATTAAATAGATTTCTCAAATTTTGCTAGAGTTGTAATATGGTTTCATACACCTTTTTGCATTAAATGATCCCGATGTTTTGAAAATTATTACATTTTTAATTATGATAAATCCAACACGCTAAGACTAGAATACAAGTGTGTCGAAACATGAAAAAATCATTTAATGCATAAAATGAACAAATGAGACTATATTGCGCTTTTGATCAAACACATAAACTATATTTGTTTTTGTATCTTACTTTAATAGTAAATATTTTTATTATACAAAGGATGAGTTACTGTCTAAGATCCAACCCAGAAACCTATTACAGTCTAGTACCCAAAATATTTAATTTGCCAACTACCACAATTACCTCTGATAGAAAACTAAGTTTGAAAATAGAAAATTTACAATAGACATTACATTCATTGAGAAAACTTTCTCTCTATACCTATCATCACCCACGATCTTTCTCCCGAATCTCCAAAAAATTCTTGGATTTCAACCCCAATAACAACGTTTATTTACCGTTAAAGTAATTAAATCAACTTTAACGAAAGTTCTGATCACTATAACAATAAGAACTAAAAATACTGATCATTTTCTTCTTCATTTGAAGTTAAATTTCTAATTTTGATAAAATAGGGTTTGAATGTATGAAAAAATAATCTTTTATATTTCTTCGATTCCTAGTTAGTTATACAGAGAATCATCTTCTTCATTTTCATATTTTCAGTGATATTGTTAGTGATTAGATGGAGTAGATAATTACTATTGCCACACATTTATCATTATGTATAGATATTTTTATAGTATCTTGCTTACTCTTGTCTCGCTAAAGCAAGCCACGAGACATGTATTACTAATTTGTAATTAGTCCCAATTTGATAAATATAAAACAAAAGTCTCGTATGGTTTTCGTAAGTAATCACGCATCATTTCCTTGCTTCACATTAATTTTGTACAACCTCACATCCACTAAAATAGTCATCCATCTATTTTATAAGTAGTCTCGCATCAATCAACACTTTTTTAAGTAGTCATGCATGCTTTTTGTGAGTAGTCTCATACCACTCCATGGTTTTACATTAACTTTATACAATCATGCATCTCCTAAAATAGAATACCACATTTACTTTTTAAGTAGTCCTACATCGACTAATCTCGTAACTTTACATGAATTATATCGCTAAAAAATATTGTTTTTTGGATTAGTCATATTTGTAATTATAAATTAGATAAAAGAACATAAAACAAAACAAATACACCTAGAATGTGCCAAGGAGACACCATTTTATTCACTGCTTAAAAGAATATATGATCCGAGGAATGAAAACACTCCTACAAAAAATAAATTGAGACTTTACCGTACAAATAATAGAAACATACGATGATGACAAACAAGCATTCAGATTGACAAAATTGGCACTACTTACAACCAACGATGTTAAGATTATATATAATTTCAAGCAGAAAAAAGAACACATGCCTTTAAACAACACAAATTTTAAATCAAGATATTCAGAATCAGAATAATTTTTTATATGAAAACTTACTTTTTTTATTAGACGACACGGAAATTCAAAACAAATCGAGCAAATTCAATTACAAATAAAATGATAAAGGTATGCAATTTTCTGTTTTGTTACATACTTTTAAACTTTTATATTCTCTCGCACATATCTTTCATATGGTGTCGAACATTTATCATGCATTACAGTGTCATGCGTCTATAGTGCATTACAGTGTCCCGCGTCTGTCATACATTACACTGTCTCATGTCTATCATGCATTACCTTGTACTGTGTCTATCATACATTACAATGTTAGGGGTCTATCATGTATTATCATTTCCCGCGTCTATCATGCATTAATTGTCAACCATATATCGTTTAATATATTATCATGCGGCTGTCATGCATTACTTTGTCGCACATCAATCATGCATTACATTATCCCACGTCTATCATGCATTACATTACCCCGCATCTATTATATATTTATATTAATTAAGGTTTTGCATGTTTATATGATGCAATAAACAAAGCAGTTAGAGTACCAGAAGATCAAGTTGTGAAAGATGTTATAATATTGTTCATCATGTTAGCTTACTCTAATTCTTCTTTACATTCAATGATGTATTAAATTCTTCAATGCTTTATTATATAGAACACCTGGAAAAATAAATTACGATAATTTGGCTGGAGCAATCAAAGAGAAGTTGATAAATTCAGTAGAATTTTGTCACGAAACAAAACTAGTAAATTAGTTTGATGTGTTGCTCTATTACTGCTTAATACTTTTACTTTATTTTTTATAAGTCATTAAAAATAGTAAAGATATTACATTTAAACAATCATTAAAATGCAGTCATTCATCATGGAACACGTAACTATTTGTCTAAGAGAAGAAATTAAAGGCAAAATACCAAGATGGTACAAATGGATGGGTCTTGAAGGGAAAAAAATTGAGTATATTTAATCTATAATATATGGTATTTCTTATTATAGTCTATGATTAAAAGTTCTTTCATGATATAGTCTCGCATAAAATTTGTAATTCTTGAACTCGCATGGTATTGTCCTGCATGATATAGTCTTTCATCATTCAAATATAGTCTTGTATGCTTTTGTCCTGCATGTTATAGTTTATCATGATTCAAATTTTGTTAAACTTGTACATGTTTCGCACTGTTTTATAACATGGTTTATCATAATATCTTTGCCACGCATCTATCTTGCATTATATTGTCTCACTTCTATCGTTTCATATATATATATATATATATATCGCGTCTATCATGCATTACACTATCTTGCATCTATTTTTTAAAACATTTACCCGTGTTTATCACTAAATACATTGTCCTTCATATGTCATTTACTTAAATATTTGAAAATTTTATAGGTTTTGGAAGGATAATTGAACCTAACAAATAAAGAATAATAAACATTTAATGGGGAGGTTCAACAAGAAGAAGAAATTGATGAGGAGTAAGATTCCCATTAACAAGATGTTGATGCATATGTTCATGTGAATGAAGAAAAAGAAGAGGATGTTCATGTGGAGGAAAAACTAGATGATGTTCTTGAGAAGGTTCTTTATGGGTAAGTTAATCTTAACGATGATGATGAAGGTACGAACTGAGATATGCTACAAGATTGAGATGGAAATTACTCTATTAATGTAGAGAAAATGGTAAATGAATACATTATTCAACAACTTCTAAGTAAAAAATATACACAGACTAAAAAGATTGTAAATCGAAAGATAAAATCATCTAAAAATGTTGGACAACCAATGAAATCTTCAAAATATGCAACAAAAGTTGGTCCTGTAGAAAAATAGAAGTTGGTACCTAGACAACGAGTTGCTAGCTCTCATTAAAAAAAATCAATATCTCAAATTCTTAGGATTTTAAAGAGACCTAAAAACTAGTAAAGAAAAAATCTTCGAACAACGTAGCTGACAAAAACTATTATCGTGGTTAGAATCTATCATGATGCATGGTATCATATGTATCATGGTTATGCATCTATCATCATTTACATGGATTCACATCTATCATGGTTGCGCATCTATCGTTATTTAAATGGTTTCGTATCACTTACATGGTTGTTCATATATCATCAGTTATATAGGTTTGCATCGGTTACATAGTTTTGCATCTATCATCATTTACATGGTTTCGCATCATTATATGGCCTCACATGTATTTCATTATCCATCATTTATCAACATCTATGATCATTAATCATCACATAGTTTCACATTTATAATCTTTAACTGGCCTCGCATGCATTTTATGTATAAGATCTATCATTTTTTTGTATTCTATATGTCTAGTTTTTAATATTCATGTTCATTCATTTTGTAACAGATTAACATAAAACCCTAACAACAATTGAGCATGAGTCTAGCCAAATGATACACTTAACAAGAGTAGATCAAATATATAGTTATGCAATTAATCGTAAAAATCTTGAACTTACGATTGCAGAATTACAACAGATCATTATTGCAAAAGACAAGATCATTTCATAACTCATAGAAAAAAATAAAAAATGTGAAGAAAGAGATGAAGCAGAAGACATATGGAAGTTGAAAAGACACTTCAACGATCTATGTTGACATTAAATGAGGTGAAACTTGAAAAAACGCCTCAAAATATATTTGAAACATATAGAAAGAAAAATGAACACATGAAAATGTGGAAGAATCACGTAAGAAAAAGGCATGTACTGAGAGCTCTCCTACTAATATGCAATTTGCCTACTACTACATAGGTGATATAGGAAATGGTTACAAGCCAAGAGAACCCTGTTATTGTTCTTAATACAAAACATGAGATGGTTACAAGCCACGATGATCAACGATTAGTTGTACATGACCATGTTTACTATGTTGTCGAGGCTCCACTCCACGAGGACCCTATTAATGTTATTGTAGAAAACTTGGAAAATGTTACTAAATTTGTTAACGCTACAGCCCATGAGAATCATATTGTTATTTTTGTGTAAAACCAATACCCTTCTTCTAATAATATTGTAGAAAACCATGACCCTCCTTCTAATAATATTGTAGAAAACCAGGACCCTCATGCTATAGAGGTGATTTATAAGAAATAAAATGATGTCCATGTGGAGGAAAAAGAAGATGATTCTGAGAAGAATGATGTTGTGGAGAAAAAAATGATATAGATTATTCAATCTTGATAAAACTATTTTAAAAAGCTATGTATTACAATAACTTTTTGGACATGTGTATTTATTTGTGTATTAACTTGTTTTTTTATTATATCTTGTAATATTTGGTCTCACGTAAAAATTATAGTATATGGTCTGACATGTTATAGTCTCTCCTTAAATGATCTCTCATGATATATTCTCACATAAAATTTGTATTTGTAATGTCCGACATGATAGTGTCTTACATGAGTCTCTCACGATTCAGATATAATCTCGCATGATAGTATCCCACATGATAGTTTCCCGCATGATGTAGTACTTCATGATTTGAATTTTCTTACAACTCATATTATCTCGCAATTTTGGATTAGTTTCACAAAATCGTTATTTTTTAGTCTTGAATTACTAATATACAAACTTTTTATAAAGGAACCTGCCATTATACAAGGTAAAATTTATTTGAAATTTATGTGTATGCATGGTTTCCCATTATATAATTAACTTAATGTTGGTTCCACTTTTGACATTACATAGGTAATTGACTATTATATATATTGGTACCTTAAACAAAAATATTTTAAAATACCTAAAAATGGTTCTCAAACAATGAAGATGAGAGTTTAAAAATTAAATAACAACACACAAATTTATACAATATTGTAAAAAAATTGAAAATAGTTTAAGAAAATTATTATACAAAATTTATTAGTTTCAAAAATTGAAGAATTAATTTTTTTTATGGATTTGGTTTTATGGTTTGAGATATAAATCATATAAAATAACATATAAAAATGTTTTAATAATATATGTTGTATTTTTTTAATTATTTTTTTAAAAATATATTTTTATTAATATACAAAACCTTACATTTGAAGCAGTTTTTTAGGTTATTCCCTTATTTAAAAGTTATGACACATGAAAGCCCGATAACCTTAGTGAACAATTTCTAACCATAATTTTGTGAAACCGCCAATTATTTGAAGACATTTTGAATCCAATGCTTGCAGATTAATCAGTAAGATACTAAACCCTTGAGTTGGTTGTGATTTCATTCTTTCCTCGTATAATTCTAATTAGAGATTCATCAAATTTCTATAGAGCCGTAATTTTTTCTTTGATCTTTCTTTATAATATGTTTTTATTTTCTTTCAAATAGATTTTGATTCTGGTTCTTGAAACCTTTGTTTACCATTAACAATCTTCTTGATTCACAAATTCAAGAAATTTAAGTATGGATTTGTTCTGTCTCCCATAAAAAATCTTAGCCTTCAAAGCTGATTGAAAGAGTACATAAAGTCAGGTAAACTATATATTTCTCAAAGAGTTAGATATTAGAAGAATATATAATGATTGAAGGAGCACACTTAAAGTTTTAATGTTTATGCAGGGTGAAGATAGATTCAATATAAATTACTAACTTTAGTAAAAGCATGAAATGCATATCATAGAATACCATGAAGAATGGGTACCCATTTGTTTTAAGTGTAGTCTTCTAATCTTAAGTCACTGATATTTAAGCATTCTAGAAATATGATACCTCTTAACTTAATACGTGATTGATTATGATTTAGGTCTATTATTTTGTTGTTCTTAAGAGAATATTTAGCCTACCAGTATGTAACCTAATTTTATTCCCTAAATATATGTTTAATAGTAATACTAGGAGAAATCTATTTTTTTACAACTACTAATAAGAGAGCTTAAGAACCATGGACTTTTATTTTTATTAAGTATTTATAGTAGAATTTCAGAACCTACCTCAATATCTAGTTGATTAATATTTAATTCTTTGTTGGTTATTAGCCCATCTAGTAAAACCTTACTTTCATTAATTATTGACGTTAGCTTACCATATCCAACTATCATTTCTCATTTGTTATTTCTTACGAGACTCTCTCACCCACCAGCTTCACCAGTAAGTAAACAAGATCCATTAATGCTTAGCTTATTATATCTCTATTAGGAACTAACCATTTAATGAAACAACTTTTCATAGGCATGTTTAAATGATTTATGCAACCTAACTCAAAAGTTGACTTGTGATCATTATACCAATAAGACCTCTTAAGAAGAGAATCATTGTCTAAACTAAAAGTATCGTACTTGATATAGTCAATGGTAGAGTCAATTGTAAACTCCAGTGTGTCATAACACCCAACATACAATTGTAGGTAAAATTATTCTCGTGTGAATTAACCTATCTGTAGACCAAAACCAAAGTATAACTAGATGAGATATGGTCATATATCTCATGATAAGGATTCCAAACATTTTAACAAAGTACTTCCATACTTCTCAAGAAATATAATAGTTTACAAATAAATGATTAATAGATTTAGTGCTGCCACAAAGCTCGCATTTAGCAGTAAGATATATGTTCTTTTCTCGAGGAACAGAATCCACATGGATCCAATATTTGAGTAACCTCCACAAGAGAAAAGAACACTTTTTAGGGATTAGATTATTTTATATTATCTTGTAGATGTATGATTTAAGATCCTTATCTCTTAGAGAATTCCATGTTTCCTTAAAGTTAAACTCACCATTAGAAGATAGCTTATATTTTATATTATTATTAGTATCTTTAATAGAAAGCTTCTTAATCTTTTATGTACCAGAAGGGAGAACTACTCCTTTGATTTTCTCTAAATTCAAGTTTCCTCCCTCCCAGTAGCTGTTTATCTTATCATCTTGAAACCTAAGAATTATTCTCTTTTTCTGGATAAATGAATAAGGGGATTAGTTGAACACAATTTATCCAACCAAAAATCTATATCCCCCTTCCAATCTGCCAATAAATGTAACGTTCTCCTATATCTGTAGTGTTAAAAATCCTTTTTCCAAACTTTAGATTTAGAACTGTTTATACTAACTTGCAGATGATGACAACCTTTACATTATTTTGAGAACATAGGATTACAAGAGTAAGTTAATTGAATATCCTTCAACCTTCTCAAGTTTAAACAATCTTGATCATAAGGATTACAAGCATTAGTCCATTTTTCAATGTATTACTTGTTTAGAGTCGTTGGTTCCCCATAAGAATCTGCGAAATAGTCTTTATATCATGGATTAGTAATGAATCTTGTATTTTCTTTTTTAATCTCATACCCAGATTTATTTTGATAGTGAATATTGAAAGCCATAACTCTTTCGATATAGTATACTGATCCATTAGAAATATTAAGATCATCAGCAAATGCCAAACATGGAAAGACCAAGTTACTAATGGTTTTGTATCTCAGATCCTTAATAACTTTATAAAGCTTCTTAAGTCCTAAAATTAGACATTCTTCTGAATTTATAAAAAAACTCGGGGAAATGAGATCCTCTTGTTTAATCCTATTAAGAAACTTGAAGTATCTAAATAGTTGGCTCTTGACAATGATAGAGAAGAAGTGTGAACTTATACTTTTTATTATAATATTCATAACCCTATTTCTAAACCTAAAAGCTTTCATTTTTTAGAATAAAGTTAAAGGAAATCTTATCAAAAGCTTTAGGCATATCCAATTTTATCAAAAATTTGTCCCCTCACTTTCCTTTTTTAAATCACGAACCAGCTTTTAAGTTAATAGAATATTATCTTGAATAAACTTGGATTTCACAAAACCAGTATGCTCAATAGATACTATCTTAGGAAGAATGATTGACCTAATTTCATTTATAATCTTTCAAATAATAATGTTAAACATAGTACATAAGCTTACCGACCTAAAATCACTTCATATTTTAGGATTATCACTCTCTAGGATGAGACAAACACCAGTTGCGTAAACACTATGAGGGGTAAATTAACCCAGAAATATGGCTTTAATAGCCTTGTAGAGATCCTTAGATATAATTTTCCATAAATATTGAAATAACTTCCCATTGAATTAATCCACCCCAGCTGTGCTATTTGAGCTTAAAAACATCACGATTTTGTGAATTTTTTCTTTATCAGATAAGTCAATAAGGATATTATCATCTATATCAGTAAAAAAATCTAGGAATTATGTTATGAAGATCATCCTGTAACCACTTATCACCCTCAAATATACCTCTTATAATGTTTTTCTTCCTTCTTTTCTTAACAAAATTATGAAAGTTTTTTGTGTCTCCATATCCATTTTTTAACTATTATCTATGACTTTTATGTTCCCAAAAGACATCTTTTCTAGCCAATAATTGAAGGAGAATAACATTTGATTTAGCTAGACTGATTGTGTCTTCCAATTTCTTAGAATCTTGATAACAGACGTCCTTAAACTTCATATATTATTCTACTTGTATAATTAAATCAAATATATTCGTCGAGCTTTCCTTATTCCATTTTTGAGATCTTGTTTTAATTTTTTAAGCTGGTTTTAGAAGATGTTTATACGAGGGCCATATAAATTAACATTCCAGCTTAGTTCAACAGTTTTAAGGAATTCCTCATGCATTATCCATATATTTTGAAATTGAAAAGTTGATTTAGGTCTGTTAGATTCAGTTGTTATAGAGATTACTAATGGAGCATGGTCATAACTAGTCCTAGATAAATGTTTAATAGAAGTGCCCTCAAAATAGTTAAGCCATTAGTGTTATATAATGCTCTATATAGTATTTTTAACTTCCAATTGTTTGACCATGTATACCTAGAGCCATTAAAACATGCATCCTACAAATGACAATCCATGATTGTGTTGTTAAGATCATCAATATTAAGGAAAAGAGTAACCCAAGCCATTTGCTCATTAGAGTTAGTAATCACGTTGAAATCCTATGTCACAAGCCATTCTGTCAAGGCTTTCCAAAGTAAACATCTATGTTCTCTAATGTATTTTACATAAACCATTGTAATTGCACATCCTTATCCAGTAATGGATATTTAACTTTGAAGTGTATAAGTTGCTCATGGTCCTTCAAGTATGTCAACAACATATTCTTTTTTCTAAAAGACCCAAATCTTATTGTTAGTTAGTCATACACATCCATGATATCCTAGTTTCATATAGATTAATTTAAGGTTTTCCTTGGATATCAGAGGCTCTTGAATGGCTATAAAATCGATTTTTTATTGATTTTATCCTTCTTATAGTTGATTTGTTCGCAAGACCTTTAACATTCCAGTTCAGTATTTTTATTGTCATATAAAAGCACAAGATTATGACCTCTCCGATCCTTTAAATTGCAATGACTTGGTATAGATATGACGTTTGAAGTATTTAACCTTGACTTTCATAGTTATCCTGTTTGAAAATCTTTTGTCTTCTAAACCTGGATCTTCTTTACTAATAACCGTAAATGATGGTAAACTAGAGTTTATACTTTGAGAGGGAGAATCTTTTTCTATCTCTATATTGTCTAATTCATTAGAAAATGAAAAGAGAATACACGTGTCTATAGAGGTTAGTGCCTCGATAATTTATTTACCTCTATCTTCATGAGAATCTCTATATCTTTCTAAATCACACTGGTTAATCTCTTCACTATCTTTTGAAAAGATACCAAATTTATTACCTAATTTTATAAAGTTGTCTTAGTTTCTAAAAATCATTAGGATTTTCTTTTTCCTTTGATTCTTACCTAATTATTTTTTACTTTTCTTTTGATTAATATCACACTTGATTCTATTATTATTTGCCTTGATTGTTTCCGATTGAAGAGTTTTATTGTATTGTATTGTATTGTATTTCCTTGTTATCAACAATAATTGATTTAATATTTGGTATCCATATGCCTTTAGATCCTTTTAGATTTTGGTTGTATAAGCCATAAGTAATAGACTTATTAGGAGTTGATCTGTTTTCATCCATCATTTTACCAGCCATTAATTTTTTTACATCCTGCATTACTATCTCATAAATGATAATAATGAGAGAAATATGCAGGCATAGTTTCATATACTATGTCGTACCAAAATCCATCACTTTCACCAAAACTAATCCAAATATTATTGATTAAATCCTTAGAAACATACATAACCACTCAAGCCTTGCAGCAGTTATGCTTTGCTCTATTTCTTTCTAGGACTCAAATTGTGAGAGGTCACCAAATGTTTTGGCTATAAACCTTATAGCATCCTTATTGTACATAAGTTCAGGTAAATTAGGAAAAGCTACAAAACTGGAGCTATAGAAGGTTCGAACTTAGGATTAAAAAATGGAGTCCATTTAAAGATTCTCATAGTTTGGTTGCAAGGATCCCAAACATTTTTCCTCCATATTTTTCTCAAGTCTT
Organism: Limnanthes douglasii subsp. nivea; assembly: GCA_036936605.1. Taxonomy (NCBI): domain Eukaryota; kingdom Viridiplantae; phylum Streptophyta; class Magnoliopsida; order Brassicales; family Limnanthaceae; genus Limnanthes; species Limnanthes douglasii. The sequence continues at coordinate 43,362,366 of JAUPFV010000005.1, read as the reverse complement.
CTATTTTTTTCAAATTCTAGGAATATATGTCTACGACTCACGATTTTATATTAAAAACTCTCATAAACCCGAGTTTGTCTATGAATTTTTTAATTTCAATAATACGAGGACAACAAACATAAAATTTAAAAATTAAAGTATGCTTCGATAAAGATAGTAAACTTTCATGATCCTGTTAAAAAAATTGAATGGATTTATATTCTCATGATCCCTGATTTATACATTGTTGTGTATGTAATCATTTGTTATATCATTCGCAGCATTATCATAGTTTTTAGTTTTGTTGTTAAAAAACAAAGGATTTCTTGGACTTTCTATTGGTGAGATTTGATCATATATACGATTGTTTATAATCTCAGCGATGTGATTCTGACTAGTAGATGAAAAATCTTTCATTTGATCTTGATTATGTTGTTCTTTAGGCAATGAAGGAAAATCTTCGTTAAAGGTACTTTGTTTTCAAATTGAGACTTGATATTCCTACTCTTTTCTATATGCATGTATAGTAAGAGCATGATTGGTAATGGTAAGTGAAGATTTGTATAGTAGAAGGTTAAAATCTTGTGAAACACTCTTCATTCAACTGAAAGGATTGACCACTGTCAGCACATAGATTTACCGATCAATAATTCATCTTTGTATTTTTTGAACAGGTTCTTGAAGCAATAACCCGTTGGTGTATATATATATATATATATATTATAATTATGCTAAACAAAAAATGTATTTAAAATATTATTTATAAATATCTAAATTTAAAAACTCATACACTTGAAACTACCACTTTTACGCAATATTATAAATTTAAATTCTAGTAAGTGTAATGTAAAAGATACGTTAAATATATTCTTTAAAAAATAGTTATTTGATGTTTTTTTAAATAATATCATATTTTCTACTTTTTACCTTTATAAATATAAATATTACTTCATCTGTTCCATTATATTTGTCGTTTTAAGGTTATGCACCGATATTAAGAAATGCTATAATTACTTATCGTTTTTATAAAAAGTGAAAAAAAAACGCATCCAATTGGTGAAAATCAATAAAAAATAATTAATTTTGCATTGGAATTCTAAAACGACAAATATTTTGGGACAAAAACAATTTCCTAGAAAAACAAATATTTTGAGACGGAAAGAGTAAGGTCTATGATTAATTATAAACAAATATTATATATATATACTAAACTAAAACACCGGTTTACGCTGTTTATGAATAATAAACCCGTGTTTTACTATTATAACCTTCATTTTTATTTATATATTTGATTCTTTTTTATATTTTATAGACTATTATAATCTTATTTTTTATGTATCAATTCTTTTTTATATGTGGCATTAACGTGTTTTAAATATAACTTTTTAATATAAAAAACATAGGTTACAGTGTTTATATAGTAAACCTGTGTTTTACTATTATAACCTTTATTTTTAGTTATATATTGGTTTCTCTTTATATTTGATAAACTATTATATTTTTATTTTTTTTATGTATGAGCTCTTTTTTATATGTAACGTGTCTTAAATATAACTTTCTTTTAACATAAACTTGTCATGTGTTTAGTGTTTATTATTCTATAAAATCCAACTTCATCTTTTTATTTTATCATTTTTATTTTTTTTTATTTTGTTTTCAAGTTCGGATGCTCTTAACTCTTTAGGTTCGAGAACAATTTTTATGGTATATTTAATTATTGTAGGAGCATCATTGAAATATTTGTTGTATCGTGGCTAATTCATAGCGGTTAACTAAGCTTGTGCTACTGGATATGGGGTAAATTCTTTGTATCATGGCTAATTAATAGTAGTCAACCAAACTTTGTTAATTTTTTTGTGGTTTGAAACATTATACACAGGTTTTGTTTGACTTATCTTTATTGGAAAACAACTACCAAAACCTAGATTACATTTTGTATTTTCCAAAGGTATTATACTGAGGTTTTTTTATTAGTTTTAGTTTATATTTGTTTAGTTTGATATGATATATGAAAATGAACAAACTCCAATAGATTTAGACTTGATTCATGTAGTAGAAACTACCAAAAGTATATTTCTTTTTTTTTTCTTTTTTTTCCAAGAAAGTGATTTTATTGATGTTGAATAAAGTATTACAACTTCTGTTCTATGGTTCATGTTATGAAGTACATGATACATATTACAGTTCTATCTACTTTGTTAAAGCTTCTCTTTTGGTTCTACCAAAAGTATATTTCTAAAATATTTATTGGTTATATGAGTCAAAATATTTATTAAAATTTTGATAATACTTTTTGGAAAAAAGAAGGTTTTATTAAAGATTTTATTGAATTTTGAGGATATAAAAATTCTAAATATATTAGCTTACTAATTATTGATCGTAAGAATAAAATGTGATTATTAAAACTTTGATTTGTCCTAATTTAAAATTTTAATCGCTTTTTTTTTAAATTTATATCTCATTAGATTATTTATATATTTGTTTTCAATATTATAATATATAAATTATAATTTCCAAAATAAATTATTGACTAATTTATATATTTAGATTTAACGTGTGAAGTATTTTTATTATCAAAATATCAATAGTTATATTTATAGTTTAATTAATATAATTGATAATCAAATAATTTTGAAATAGTATTACCAAATAAATATTGTCATTATTGGATTTTCATAAATTTTATTTTATAACTATTATATATTAATAAGTAAATTAATATTATACAATATTTTATATATAAAAATGACGCAGTGATTTATTATTTCATGATAGAGTTCTAAAAATGAAAGCGTTAATAACTTATTATTGGAAGAACATAATTTTATTTTATTTTTATTTTTTTCGGAGGGAACCCGCAGCCGCTACTCAGAGTGCAATGAGTGCGCACAGGGTAAACCCTCAGTCTGACGCGATAGCCTGCAAACCAACGCCAGAAGGTAAACCACACAAAGTGACAGGCTCAGCCGAGAAAGCGTATGCAGAGGGACTCGAACTCATGACCTTTTGGTTATAAAAATGTCATGCTCAACCAACTCGGCTACCCCTTGGAGGCAATTATTGGAAGAACATAATGATAATGATAATAGTTGAGAAATATATGATGGAGCTATTCCAAAAGTTGAGAAAATATTCTATTTGAGAAGTTAAAAATATCATTTTTAACTTATTATTTGGGTACACTTTTATATGTGTGCTAACATATTCGGTTTCATAATTTATTTTAAAAATTGTTTTACTTTAGAAGAAAATAGAAATAAATAAGTAACTTATTTTTAGTTTGAAAACATTTAATTATACGCATTGGTGTGATTTTGGTTAGGATACCAATACATATTTTCAATTTAGAATAACATAACATCAAAGTCTCGAGGTAGTTTTAGTCCCTCTCACGGTTAAAAAGTAGAGTCAAACTCTAAACTATAATCTACTAATACCTTAATAATAAAAGGTAAACTATAATCTACTAATATGTCAATAATTTTTTAATACTTTTACTAATTTTAACAATTTCATGTGTTTAGCTATGCGAGATTCAAACTATATCCTTACCGACTTTAACAATTGCTATTCAAGATTTTTGAAAATAACGAATTGAAAAAACAAAATATCAAGATAAGCATTGTTAAGTAGATCGATTATAGTGAACTTTGTTATCATTTAACCATTTGTGTTCCCATATTTTGAATTTAACAATAAAACTATATTTCTAATCTTTTATTTAACTATATTTTATATCTTGTAAAAGGATTATTTGTAATTTTTCGTTTCTATATGTTCTATTTTATATTATTTTTAGTGCTTATATGGCTTATATTTTCTATATATATATATATATAGAGATTTTTTATATATGTAATCCGCGGCAATTTTCCTAGTATCATTTATAATGATATTAAGTTTAAACTTTTGTAAAACGTTTTTTTTTCTTTTCATTATCTTTTATGCTCTGAGTTTGCTCCACCACCTTTTAATCGCATTTAATCACATTTGATCGGCAAAACCAAATTTGTCATATATTAATGGTTGAATTAAATACTGGATACTTGATATCAATCATAATAAAGATCCTAATTAAAGAAATAAACCGATGCTTATAATGATTATTTGAGGAGAGAAGAGCAGCTGTACTCCAGATCCAGAACACGTAAGTCAATAAAGAATTTTATATTTTATATTTATAAGTTGTAAGTGTTGGATGTAGTTCGTTTTGTCAAGTTAGGCAACTAGTTTAACACTTGTTTCATACTTGGTTTCAACTCCTTAAGTCAACGACACATGAACGGTGTTTTTGTTTTCTTGACTTCTATCCTATCATATGTATAAACTAACAACTTTAGCCGCGGTTTTTTTAAAGGTGAGTGGAAACTAATGTACTTTTTTAAAAAACAATTTAGATGTGTATTTTAATGCTAGTATGCCTATGATTTCCGTCATTATAATATGTTGCGCTATAAAAACATATAAATATTTTAAACATTAACTTTTACGGTTTTTTAAAAACCGCTAGTTAAAATCAATCTTTTGATTTTTAAGAAATTGTTTCATTCATTTTCATCAGTTTTCTAGTTGCTAATTCTCTATTTTTTAGATTTAATCGATTCATTTCAACAAATCTTCTAATATTAAGTAATTGATGCAAACAATTCTACAAGTTAGTCTTCAATTTCGCATAAATTCTTTTTAAAACTGCAGATTATCAAGACTCATCATCAACTTCCAGTCCGAAATTGTCTGTTTGTCTAACAATTTCAGATCTTGTCAGTTTTATAGTTTTTATTTTTTCCGCAATGGAAAAGGAGCAAGTCAGAATCCTAACAGAAACATCATTCCTAACAATCTAAAAAGCAACCAGAAATCAGAGACCTTCTGAGAATGAAACAAATATATCACTTAGACCTTGTGCTAATTTATTTAAACCTCCAATCAAGAATAGTGAATATACTCCAACTGCAATACACCACAAAAGTGATCATGTTTCACTTCAATACACCACAAAAGTTTTCAATTTTTCCTGCAATGGAAAAGTAGCAAGTCAGAATCCTAACAGAAACAGCATTCCCAACAACCCAAAAAGCAACAAGAAATGAGAGACCTTCTCAGAATTAAACAAATAAATCACTTAGACCTTATGCTAATTTGTTTAAACCTTCAATCAAGAATAACGTATATACTCCAATTGCAATACACCACAAAAGTGATCATGTTTCACTTCAATACACAAAACAAGACAAAGAACAATTATTGGCAGTGACTAAATTCAGAGTTATAGGGAAACTTTCCGTAGGTATACTAAAGAAACAAACTCTAACTAAATTTATTAATGGTCTTAGGTTTAGTAGAGAAATAAATGTTTCAAACTGGGATAGCCATCACATTTGACTGGAATTTACCTTGAAGAAAGATCTTTGCAAACTCTAGAGTAAAAATGTTTGGACTATGGATCATTATGCCATGAGATTGTTGAAATGGACGCCATCTTTCAATCATAAGGTGGAAAGTCCTATTAATCCTGTTTGGATCCGTATTTCCAAGGTTCCTGAATTCTTATTCAATGAATCAATAATACAATATGTAGCAACTACATTGGGTTACCCTTAAAAGATCATCGTGCCTAACAAAAACAGAGCTCTTCACAATGATTTTTAAGCATTGATAAAGCTTGACTTAACCAAGACTATCCAGTACAATGTATGGGTTAATTTCGCTGAGAATGAAGGCAATTGGCTTGAAATAAGCTACAAAAACCTTCCTAAATACTGTCAACTATGCAATCATCTTGGCCACAACAAATAAAAATGCAAGAAAGCAATATCCAAGAGGAAAGAACCTGAATTAATTCTAAAACCAGGAGCTGATCCCAGTAAAGATGCTAAAGAAGAGTTATTTACCAAAGAGAAGGCAAAAAAACTAGAACCTACAAACCATAAACAAACTATGAAATCTATAGTTGTTATACCAACTACTAAGATCACGAATATCAGCAAAGATATTAGCAATAGTCCTTCTACATCCAAAGATAATAGTCACAATGGCAATACACATCAAGGAAAAACTATCATAGAAGACAATAAGGATTCTGTTGAAAATGAAGAGGAGACTATCGAAGCTATCAAGTCGCTGGATAAAGACTACGATCTTTCTATGAAAGATACTTATAATTCTGGAAACTATACTCCTTATCAGAATAACATGAGAAGCCTACATGTTACCCCTATTCTGAAAAATAAAGATATTGACACCATCAGTCCAAAATGCTTAAATAAATCCTCTGAAAACCAACTCAAAGCCAAAAAATCTATCCGTACCTCAGCAAAACTCAAATAAATCTGGTAGCCTTCCCATAACTTCTCATGTAACTACACATGATCAAAGCTATTGGGAAGCTCCTAAGCAGAAAATCAAAGAAAAAGTAAAGTTAAACCACCAAAAGGACTAAACACAACCAAAGTCATAAAATATAAAGGGCCAGCAAGGCACTGGAAACTCTAAATGACTATTTCAATCCTATATTCTCGGGATAGCCCAATCTTACCTGGACCAAACGAAACGCTGACCGTTCATTGAAAACCTGAAGGCGCATGATTCTCAAATTACCTAATCTTTCAATTTGGTTGTCTGCGATTTAAAGCTGATGAGGAGTAGAAGCATCCTTCGTTATGATCAAGATTTCCTTAAGATATACTACAAAATGGAGGCCAAATGATTTGTGACAGGAAATTTCTTGTCTTTCCTTGCTCTATTCTTCATAGAAGATCAAGTGCCTCAGCTATACTCTTCTGCTGCATTACAAGTTTTAACCGTCAAATTTGATTTTGTCCAAAAGAAAATGGTTTTTATTGGTTTTGTTATTTTTAGTGGAGCTAATTTGGACGTTTGAAAGGAATTAAGGTTATAGAATTAAGCTCAAACCGGATCTTATTTTGATTTGGGTGAACTCGGGCCCATTGTCACTTGTGTTTCTTATTTTGTAAGGCTTTCGTGGGGTCATATTCCTTTAATTAATAAAAGTCTGTTAATTAAAAAAATCCACTTGTTAGAATGTTCAGATAATTTGTCAAAATTGATTAAAGTTTGATAAATATGTAATCAGACAGTATTTTTGTATAAAATTTATAAATTATTCTTCATAACTCTTAATTTATTCGTAAGTAAATATTCTTTGTAAGTAAATATTCGTAAGTTTGTATAAGTACTTACGAATGATCATACATTTTATGAGCACGAAAAATATAAGAATGATGTATAATTTGCTACCTTATTAAGTGGGCAAATATACATTTTTTCGGAGTAAACCCTTAGGGTTACACGATAGCCTGCAAACCAACGCCAGAAGGTAAACCACACAAGGTGACAGGCTCAGCCGAGAAAGCGTATCTAGAGGGATTCGAACTCATGACCTTTGGTCACAAGCATACCATACTCAACCAACTCGGCTACCCCATTGGGGGCGGCAAATATACATTATTCTTGAGCATAGTTAGTGTTATTATCGTTGTACAAAATAATAAAAACAAATAATATTTTTATGAAAGACTATAATAATGTTTTTTCACTATTATTTTGGATAATAATTTTATTTTGAGTTTACATAAGACAAAAAATACACATTATATTAATATCTATTTCCAACAAAAACGTTAAAAACTCACCCAAAATGTTATTTCATGGAATATATAACATGTTGCATTGTTTCTTCCTCATAATTAGTGAAAATAATATCGTTTTATATGTCCAAAATTAAAGAAAAATTGCATATATTCTGAGGTACGTTTAATGATATTAAAACTATTCTTGAAACACTATAGTCTCGTTCATGGTAGTAGAGAATAAGTACTATAAGTTTTGTCGGTTTAAAAAAATATGACTATACAAACTTTTAACCTTATCAATTAGGTATCATTATATTATTGTTTGTTTAACGTTATCTATTATGTGTTGCTCTGTTGTTTATTATTTGTCTATCATATTTTGTCATAATTTTCTTTACATGTACCGAACACTTATATTTCCAATTATAAATATTTTATAAAAAAAAATCAATTTAGATCTAAACATGAAGTAAATAATTTTTGAATATTCATGTTTAATAAAAATCATCGTTGAAATATATAAAGTGCTATTGTTTTTTTCAGTGTCATATGTCTATTTATTATTTGATATACTATATATATATGACGAATCATATTGACCCACCATCGCCTTGACATGAGTAAGAAAAAACAGCTCTAGGTTAACCTATTTGAAACGGGGAATATATTGGATTTTTATCTTCCATATGATGCATGGAAAGCGACAAAAGAAGTATTCCGACGAGGTCAGGTTGTTAAAATTTACAAACACCAATATTAGAGAATTATAGACAACATCATTGATCATAATAATGAATTCGTGTTCAATAATCCAAAAAGATGATCACAAATGGAAACTAAAGCTATATAATTTATCGTTTGAAGTTGTAAACTCTCGTTTTTATCATTTCTCATATATTATCATGTACTAGTGATGAATTCGTATTTGGAATATTTTAAATTTGTATTAGGGCTAGGCTTAAACTTGTATCCTATCATTTATATTATGATTACAATAGCATGTACTAGTCTTATTATTATGTTATAATGTACATATTTTCAACTCAGTGAAAAATTTGTAGCTTTAAATCGGAGCTTACATCAAATCATGTAAGAAGGTTAAAAATTAAAGTTAAGAACAAAAATATCATAACATATAATTTTAAGTATAAATTAAAAGTGCTAAGGTTAAAATTAATAAAAATAACTAGTAATAGATTTTCAGTTTATAGTTACGTCAATCACTTGATCATCTCATACATGATTTGATATACTAGTTAAGACTAAATGTATTTGAATTTGATAGTCCAATATAATAATATAACAATCTAACTTTTTCATTATGTGGATACATGTGTCGATCAAAAATAATAAAACATATATTAACAGTGGTTCATATATATAAAAACTAGTAAGCATACACAAATTCTTCTTCCAAACTTGAAAAGAAGAGTTGGCAGATCTAAGAAGAAGCGTATTTCATTTAGAGTAGAAGTAATAGTCCAAAATATGAAGTGTAGTCGTTGTTTGAGATTCAGTCATAATAGACGTTCATGTGAAGAAAATTTATAACAGTAATTTTATTGTAAACATTTTTTTTAGTTTCCTGTTTTCTGTTCAATTATTTTTTGTAAACGTAAAATCGTGAGTAATGAACTATAGCTAAATTACACAATATGAATTGTGAATAATGTGATTCTTTAAAAATACGAGTTGAGCTAATCGTGAATCCTAAACAACAATAAGTACATATCATGATCCATAAAACTACCAAGTATTGAAGTGTCACATATCACCATCCATGTAACTACTAAGTGTTGAAGGGTGAATTATTATAAAATCATAAGAATGAATTACAAATACCAAGTAACCATAACAATGAATCACGATCCATCAATTTACTAAATGTTGAATTATGTAATCATAATCTCGAATCACGTATACTAAGTAACCTAAATCATGAATCACGATTCATAAAATTATATGTGTTAAAATTAGAAATCATTATATAATCACATGTGAACCGCGAATACTAAGTAACTGAGATCCTGAATCATGACCAATACATTTTACTAAAAATTAGACTAAGAACTCTTATAATCATAATCACGAATCGCGAATATTAAGCAACTGCAATCGCGAATCACGTTCCATACAATTTACTAAGTGTTAAATTATGAATCATTATATCATAGCGCGAACCATTATCTTATGCTAAACGTGAATCATGATGTATATAAAAACTTTTTGAATCAATGCAAATCGAATAAATATTATTTTCCAAGTTCTAAAAGTATCATATAATATTACACCAAAAAAATAATATTATACGAAAAATATTAATGTTCGAATTACATGATTTATCACCAATATTTGTTTGTGTTTGTATCATTTGGAAAAATATCAAATATACTTCCTCTTTTTATAGTTGCAATGCCTCCGTTATAAGTTTCGAAAATTATTAATTTTTAATAAAATCGCATACTCGCGTACTAGTATGTCATAATCAGTTGTTCTTAGTTTTTTTGTGGGACTTGTAAGACTTTGGGGAATAACACTTTGTTTGTATAGGTACTCGAACTCCAAATAATTTATTCAAAACTATTTGAAAATGAGAATCATAAATTAATATGAAACGTGAATCAATGAGTAATATTAAACGTGAATCATAATGCACAATGATACTATATTGCGAATTGTAAATCATGCTTTAATATGTAACGTGAATTACGAGGTAATACTAAATGCTAAACATGAGGTAATATTAATGGTGAATCATGTTGTATATAAATTATAAGTTGTGAATTGCGAATCATTATGTAATATGAAACGTGAATCATGAAGAGCATAATAACCATTATGCAAATGCAGAGGTAAGTATTATGAAATTGCGAATATTAAATAACTTAAAAATATTAATGCTGATATTTTTAATCTGACGTGTATTTTAATTTTGGAAGTAGAGGGTTATTTTTTATTTATTTTCCTTCTTTAAGGTTTATTATAGAAAAACTAACGGGGTTGGAAATCATTAAGGGCAACATACAAAAAGTGGGTTAGATTTCTCTTAGGGGACAGTTTAGACCCATAATAAATATAAAACTAACTAAGATGTGTGTCACTCACATATATGTTTATAAAATATGCTTAATAAATAAATATTAATAGGCTTGGAGGATGATAGGCATGACCCGTATCCATGACCCAACTCGATTGACCCATGGACCTAAACTTAATCTATAAATACTCAAAAGTACAACATGTAAGAAGGTTGAATATTTTTATCTCTAGACATTAAATAAAAGCACCTCTATTACATATGATCCTCCACCCTGAATTTAATACACCACTTAAACAACTACCTAAAATACACTCCTATCAAGTTTTATCATCATAAAAAAAAACTAGTGATTTATTCCACCTTGTGGTCTTAACTTATAAATTGGAAGGAGGATACTATGATAATCCCTACGAAGGTTACCCAAAATATCATCAACCATAATTGTAATATATATCCATTGTTGTATCAATGTCTGTGTTACGAGTATGTTTTATACTTTTTTGTGTTTTAATCTTCAAATTTTTTGAAAAAATTATATATATTTTTACCACTACATGTCTTGAAATAGCTATTAATTTTCAGGTTTTGTTAGTGTACCATCAAAGTTAGATGAATGTATAAGAAAGTCATTTTGTGAAAGCATTCAGTGGATATAACCACCAATAACCTGTGAAACATGTTTGCAATTTTTAATCTACAGAATATAACCATAGAAGATATATTAGACAACGAAAACGTAAACGCTTGCATATAAGAAATGCGAATCACGATCAATTACATATAACAAACACGAATTGCAAATCAAAATATGACATGTACACGAATTAATATTCTAAATAAAAATGAAAACAATACTATTTACCTTGTATTTAGGCTGGTCTTTATAGATTACGTCTATAAATTTATCGATAAACATCTCGATCGGTGTTTTATGAACTGACCATACCATTGCATCATGTTTTGTGCCCTTTTGAATATTGGCTAATGTTTGGCATTGTTTGACGTAAATTAGTATTTTGTTAGGTTGGTAACCTCCCAATATATTTCCTCGCACTCACGCACTACCCCAAAAATGTGCTCTCATAGATGTTTTCCCAATATATATATTCTACCCGCTTCTGCAAAACAAATAACAAAAAAAACTTAATAAAATTGAAAACTACAAATCAATATGATAAGTAAATATGAATCGCAAAATGGATAAGAAAAAAAAATCTAGAATGAATATGATAACTAAACATGAATTATGAATGAAAAAAGTAAACACAAATCAAGAATGGAAAAAAGAAAAGAAAAAATTAATCATGGATGAAGAAGATAAGTGAACGCGAATCAGAAATGGATAGAGAAAGAGATAGTAATGGTGAATGAAGAAGATAAGTAAATGTGAATCACTTATATAACCTAAAAATGCATAGCCCAGAGCATCATGCCCACTAGACAATTCAAAGGATTAGCCATCATGAGTCACGGTATAGGAGATGGTAGTAGATTAGGGGAAAGTCTTGTCAAAATCATCTTTATCAAACTTACTTAAATACAAATTTCCTATGTCGTCTAAATTCATTTCTCCTTGAGAAGAAGGCTGATTAGTAGCAGGAAACACTGGAGGGGGAGGATCAACATGTATCTCTTCTTGGGAAGGAATTTTGATGGAAGTAATAGAGGAAAGGACTTCGGGTCGGAGTATGATCTCCAAACCAATGACAACTTTTTTCTTATTTTCCACTCTATTATCACTACCCTCCATGCTCTTCTTCTACCCTTTATTCCTCTTAACTCTTGGAGAGTGTGGTGGCTTTTTACCTCACTTACAGTAACCGCAACAACATCCAATAATGCAACATTAATCTCTCCTGACAGTCCCAAACTACCCACACCAAGAAGCCCTTGAGAGGGATCATAACATTTTTTTCTTCTTCTTAATTTTGTCAAGATGGCTATGAGCCTTGTTCCCAATTGGTAAATAAAGCTTACCATATTTTTCCTATGTCCTTTTGAAGATATCAATAGCTTCAGGAGGATTTGTAAACTATTTCCACGAGAGCTCCTTGGTTGAGCTTGTTCTCCACAGATGGGCCCTCACCATGTTTGTTACAGAAATTTCTCTGTGGCCAACTGATTCAGCTTTGTAAAAGTGGTTCGTCCCTCCTCCAAATTTTTTGAGAACATCTTTGAAAACACTGAGATAAAATCCGATGTAAAATTTAATATCAATATCGGATGTGAAGTTTAATATCAATACACAGTAAAGAAAGTCGTGAAGTGTTTACCTGAACTTTTCCAATATCTGGTTAGCAAACTTGGGTTTTCCTTAGCTCTGATTTTCTTTCCATTTTCCCAAGCACCGCTGATGTAGAAGAATTAGATCCTCCAAGGCTTGTTAGCCTCCAGCAGGTCATCAAAAAATTTATAATTATTCCGCATGTTGAAATAATAAAATGAGATATGATGGTTCTGATGTAAACTGGCCACAACAACAAACTGCTCCAGAGACATCAGAATTTTAGACAAGCTTGAAGCTATGATGTTGGCTAATAATGTATACTAGGCATTTGGACTTAACTGACTTGGTCATAGCCTCACCAAATGGAAGTATCTCACAATCTTTAGGTCCAAAGAGTACCAAAATCCCCAGTTAAGCACTTCAGTATATACCACAAGTTCCCCAATTTTACTATCAATCAGAGTCTCATCGGAAAATATGATTCCTTACATTGACAGACTCTGGAAAACCTCATTTTTCCTGATTTAGTCCAACTCAGCTGTATGAGTATACACATATGGGATTTTTTGAAGATCCAGCAGATATCTAACACTGACCTTGGAGAAGTTAGACCCCCTAACCCCACAAGGCACTCCGGAAGCGGTTCGACATCTGACAGTCTTACTTTATCCTTCTTTTCCCAAACTATATTGGTGTTCCCAGTATGACCAAATGTCTCTACTGAGGTATCTTACACGCTATCCTACATATTTTCATTCATTATTTATGAACTTGAGTCTAGTATCCTCTTTTTCACTACGATAAGAATCAATGGGTGGAATTGATGGATTTGGATTCAAAGTAAGCAGCATTGGAGGCTTTGCCATTATGGAACCTTCAGCGGGTTTTTATATATCCATGGCAGATGAAGTTACATTTTTGGCTTTAGATAGCTTGGTAATCATTCGAGGTATGTTTTCTCATGCATCCGACCCCATAGAAATGAAAGGAGATGGAGCTTTACGACTGGTAACGACTTTAGTTTTGGTGAAATATTTTTCGATTAACTGAATCGGTGGTTCAAGATTCATTAAAGATAGAGCAAGAGAATGTTTTTTCTGGAATTTACTGATGGTCTATATGATGGTAAATTCATGTCCGGTTTTGGTATCTCTTGTATGATCAATCCACCGGGAGAAACATGTAGTATGACAACGATTATGGCATTTCTTTTCTCTTTTTTTCTAACTTAGACAGGTTGATCCAACCTCCGTTGATTAAGGAAATTCTTGTCGTGAACATACAAACTTCAGAGAAAATAGAAGAAATGAGAAAAGTTGAAAGATTATGGTGTTTTTTCTCTATCTAGCATCAGATTTTGATTTTTTGTTCTCACACTAGAAATAAAAACAGTGAAAAATCACACTTATATAGTTTAAAAAGTATTTGAGTGTTTTACCGAGGGGAGATGAAACTATAACCATGATTAAAGGTTAGTATATGTATCTCATTTAATGTTTAGATACAAGTACCCAGAAAAAGTAGTCGAATGCTCCAATTACCGTTTGACACATGTAAAAGAGAAATGATTATAAAGTCTCGACATTTGAGTTGTTTGATTGACTCTCCGAATTTGCTTCAAAGACAAATCAGACATTATATACCATGATTAACTCTTCTAATATTTTTTGAAAGCGCAAAAGAGGCTATATATGAAGGCATTTCAGACATGTTGAATGAAACTCAATGAGTGAACAATAACTTGAGTGGACAAATGACTCAGCCGTGTGCCTACCACATTGATTCTTGCGCTTGAGGGCTCATTGGATTGACCCAAATATAAAATCTGACTCAAGTGGCTCATGGATCCGAAAAAAATATATAAATACCCCAACTAACAACATTAACTGGGTTGGACTTTTTCTAGAAACATTAAATACAAGCATACACCTCAGTTCTCTCAGTACTCTCTATAAAAATATTTAATATCAGCCAGCTAAAAGATCTTCCGTTTTTTACCCATAAAATAGATATTTCCATCACCAAATTGGCGACCACAGTGGCAGCTAAGGGTACATGAATAGATTTATTCAAAATCTTACTTGTAATTCGAAGTTAAAAAAACTTTGGGATACAGATCTCAATATGAAAAAAGTGTTACCTCATGAGAATGAAGAAATAAGAGATGAGAATGAGCATGTTATTGTGTCTCATGTCAATCATAACACAGAGGAAAATCCATTCATTCAAGATGAACCTGATCAGTTGATGGCTGAAATTGAAGCTATGAGAGCCCAAAGTAAAGCTGAAAGATCATTGAAAGAAAAGTTGACGCGGGAGGTATATCTCCAAATGAGCTTGGGGACAATAACAAACAAGATGAAAATGAGTATTCCCCAAAGGCTCATATTAACTCTAAAAATGAGCATCGAAAAAAACAAGTAATGAGTGCATCGGATTCTTCTGATAGTTCAATCACTGCTTCTGACTATGATGGGTCTTCTTCATCCAGTAATGAGCAGGGTCATTAGAAAAAGAAAATAAGGATAACCAAGAAATATTCGAGGAAAAGAGACATGAAGGGCAAAATGAAAAATGATAAATATCAAGGATAAATAAACAGGTCGGCATATCACGGTATTGATCATCTACTGAGTGATCAATTTGCTACCCAGTCCAAACCATGTATATTTGTTATGCCTGATGAAGATACAATATTTAGCTGTGACCATAATTGGAGGGAAACACCTTTGTCCTCCAAGATACTCTCCGAACATTTGCTCATGTGGTTTGGAAATTTCAAAAATGAAAAAGTGTGATGGAAGTAAAGATCGTGATAACCACCTCAAGAAGTTCAAAACAATTATGATGACTTTGATGATGATGATAAACTTTTATGTCGAGCTTTCTCATAAACTTTCAAAGGGAATACCTTAAAATGGTATAATAGTTTACCACATGGATCTATAAATAACTTTGATTTGTTTTGGATGGTATTCCGGAGACAATTCATGGGGAGTAAGAAGCTTAAGGGGAATGGTGACACTATCATTCATTGTTCTCAAAAGTCGGATGAAACTTTGAAATAATATATAAGTTCTTTTGTAAATACGAAGAACAGATTGGTTGATTGTTTTGAACAAGTATTTATTACCTTTCTAAGACAAGGTTTAAACCCGGGTGAGTTAGTTGATTCGGTAACTCGGAAAAAAACGATGACACAGGGTGGATTATTAAATTAGGTCGGAAAATAGATTACAGTTGAAAAAACTTAAAAATCTGGAGTACTGTGCTAGAATAGGTCTGCTCATATATTATCAATCCCACAAGCCATTACTCAATCCCATGTTACAGTCAGTTACAAGCCTAAAGATTCCGAACATGGGTCACCTCGGTCATGACAGAATCAACCAGGTTAATCCCAAACATTTAAACCCAAGAGGGGTCCACGTATTCAAATTGAATGGTTTGCCAAACTGGGGGAAAATGTGGCTACCTTTATGATAAAACTAATAATGCTATGTATTTTAGAAGACCAACACCAATTTAATCTCCTATAGAGAATCAGAATAATTTCTTTTGTAAGCACGACAATGATGTGGGTCATGATTCCCAAGACTGCATCGCCCTAAAATAAGAAGTGCATAATTTAATTAAGAGAGAGAAGTTGTTAGCTTTTGTAAAAAAAAGGACAATAAACAAATTAATACTCACTCTCAATCTAATAAATAAAACCCAAACATCATCATCAACTGGTTTAGGGAATAGTATAGGAGCATCTAGACAAGAAGATGCTATGGTGATTATGGAAATCTTTGATGTGGATTCAGAATATCTAGATCCTGACCCTGATCAGAATCAAGTTGGGAGGATAGTAGAAAATATTTTAACAATATCTGATCCGTGTAACTTTTTTGAATCTCTAACCATTTTTGGAGGACATGTTGTGACTGCACCTTTAAGTTGTTCAACAAAATGCATGTTAATAGTCTAACACCTTAATTAGATGGAAAAATATCTACACATCTTTATCAATACCCTGACCCATTCATTGTTTTTGATGATGATGATTTAAGGGATATTACGGGCCCATACGAAGATGTTGTGGTGATAGGGGTATCCATTAGAGTCAATGATGTACGTCAGATTTTAATTGATAATGTAGTTCAACAAATATATTGTTCCTATCAACTTATAAGAAAATGAAGAATCCTTCGGTTATCCAGCGTTCAAACAGGACCATAGTAGGGATTAATGGAAGTATAACTGATGTAATTGGAGAATTTAAAGAAGACGTTGTGTTAGGAAAAGGACTATTTAGAAAGATGGTAAGAGTTTTGTTTGTAATAGTTAATTATGCGACATATTACAACTTTATTTTTGGTAGATCCTGGTTATCTGGATGAATGCGGTAGCTTCCACTGTCCACTAATGTTTGAAATATGTCGTGGGAAGATACGTGGGTGTCGTCAGAAGTAGCCAAAAGGTAGGTCGTGAATGTTATGTCTCTACTCTTCCATCGAAATCATTAGAATCAGTAAAGACTGATAAAGAATAGCAGTTAGTGGAGCCTTCTGCCAGCCAAAATGAGATAGATGATCCAAATGAGGCTCCTAGTATGGTAATCCCAGTTGAAGAAGTTGAAATTCATTGTTTGGCAGAAGGTAAAAGTGTCAAGGTCGGATCTAAACTCCCATTAAGCTAAAGGAAAAATCGTTATCTTTTTTATCTAATAATCTACATGTGTTTGCATGGTGCAATAAAGATGTGACTAGGGTGCCAACCAGTGTGATTACTCAAAAATTATCTATCTAATCTGATGTTGGGCCAGTGGTTTAGAAAATAAGAGTTTTTTTCATAGAAAACTCAGAAGCGGTTATTCAAGAAGTGGACCGGTTAACCAAAATAGGGCATATCAAATAATCTCAATACCCTATTTGGACAGCTAACCCGATATTAGTAAAAAATAATAATAGAAAATGGCGTATGTGCATTGACTTCACATATCTCAATATATTTTTCCCTAAAGATCATTTCCCAGTGCCCCATATAGATCAACTGGTGGACTCTACATCATGAAACAAGTTGTTGTAATTCATAGATGCCTTTTTTGGTATAATCAAATACAGATGAATCTGAATGATCAAAATCACACTACCTTCATAACTGATAGAGGACTCCATTGTTATAAGGTAATGCCATTTGGGTTGAAGAATGTTGGAGCTACTTATCAACGACTGGTGAATAAGGAATTTGTTAATCAAATCGGCCGAAATATAAAAGTTTACATTGATGACATGATGGTGAAATGCCCTAAGGATGAAGATCACGTATCTGATCTCCAAAAAACTTTTTCTAATTGATAGGGGGCTATATGATCATATCGGATATCATTGGAGGCATATCATAGTGATTATAATTTTCTAAGAAGGGCATTTTGGACAAGTTGAATGAAATTCAGTGAGTGAACAGTAACTTGAGTGGACAAATGACTCAGCTGTGTGCCTACCACATTGATTCTTGGGCTTGAGGGCTCACTGGATTGACCTGAATATAAGATCCGACCCAAATGGCCCATGGATCCGAGAAAAAAGTATAAATACCCCAACCAACAATATTAAATTGGTTGGACTTTTTTCTATAAACATTAAATACAAGCATAGACCTCATTTCTCTCACTATTCTCTATAAAAATACTTAATATAAACCAACTAAAAGATCTTCCATTTTTTACCTTTAAACCAGATTTTTCCATCACTAAACTTAATAACATCCACAATCCGCACATTATATCATAAAAAGGTTAAAAAAAATAGTAAACAAAACAATATTATCCATCAGAATAACATAAAAAGTAGAACATTGTTAGAAACAAAACAAGTCTAAAAAATGAAAAGCAATGTAGATCCCAAAATACAAATAAACTTCCATGGACAAGTGATATGCGATCCTTGTCTCGCGAACACTGTCTAGTTTACCTCATTGTTGTTATACGAAATCATATTGTTGATCCGCTGAACTGTCTCCAACAAGATTCTTCTATCACTAACACATTTATTGGTATAGTAAACAATTCGTACTTTCTTACATAGTTAACATATCAATATGTCATCGAATCATAGGATGATGCAAGATACTTTGTCAAACGGTTGGTGCTCAAGAAATGCCTAGGTCAATATGTCAAATAAACTATTCTGTTTGCAATCAGGGGCGGATCTAGGACCAAAATTTATGGTATGCCGAAGAAATATTATGAAAAAAATTCGTAAGATAAACACCTTAATATAACATATTAAAAATATGTAAATATTTCGATTACAACTAAAAAATGAAAATATCATATAGTCCAAACGAAAATGAATTCTCCTGTTACTCATACCTTGGAAGCATTTTAATAATATCTGTAGAAAATATTAATTGAGAAAAAAAATACATTAATATGCTTAAAATGAATGAGTACAATAATTTTATTAAATAAAAAATATTGTTTCCTTATAAAAGATTACAAAATATGATATAGATAATATTACAAATTCATCGATATGTAATTTGCAAATCCATCCATTATCCATATAAAAACAAAGTAATTTGCTTTAAAAAATCAATAAAATATATTTTTTAAATACAAAATATTGTTTCCATACAAATTATTAGAAATAAATCGACACAAAATATCCTAAAATGGCATAATAACAATAATTTTCTCAATCAAATCCTTTAAATTGGTCTAGTAAAATAATATTACCTGCTTAATTTTGGAAATTTCCAAATTTTTAATCAAATATGCAATCAAAGAACTATAAAATAAACCTTGAATTAAAGAACTATAAAATAAACCTTGATAGAATTCAATTAGGCTGAGAAAAATCCATAATTAAGTGTTTTGTTAAATAAGAGACAGAAATCAGAATTGTAATAAAATCCAATAAATATTTAATAATATATCTTTAGGTATCTAGTAAGATTTGAACTCATGATCTCTAGTATTTTAAAAGAGATTTTTACCACTATACTAAATTTATTTCATTGATTTAGGGTTGTCCTGGGCATACCCATATCCCCTCTAAATCCGCCTCTTTTCATTAGATGATATCATTTTCTTTTCTCACGATTTTGTGTAGAGACAATATAGGCACATCGTGTACCATTACAAAAAATTTCATAACTTTCTCCAACATATACACTTCGAACCGGTCAAGTTGACCAGTCAAGTTCATCTCATTCGCCTTTGAATCTTGACCCAATTTGTGATAAAGTAATGCCAATACAGATCCCCCTAAGCGTACTAATCTAGTCCATAAAAATTCTCTAAACGCAACAAATAGTATGTCTTAAGACACTTCTAACTACTATTGACAAATAATGTGCCATCCGAAAAAATACATGAGATATGCGCATACAACTTGGTGGACTTGAGCTCTCATCCTATTTATGTTTTAGTCAAGATTCTCATCACCATTAAAAGTTTTCTGTAAATATTTCAAATCGGACCCTAACCCTCTGTAAGTCTGAATCTCTTGAAGGATATAAAAGGTAACAATTGCGTACAACGACTTCAACAAAAAAACCTCCAACAGGAGGCTAATGATAACATAGACATCATCAAAATTGATAGATATATCTCAGAAACTAAATTGGAATGCTCAATGCTCCAGTCTCCTGGTGTCATCTTTCGAAGAAAACTTTCATCACCGTCGGATAAATAGTAACGGACCGAAATAACCTATCAAAAAATCCAAAAAAAATTCGACCAAAAATAGTTATATAAATCTTTGTCTAGACCACCTATAACACCTCATGTTCCTTGTAATATATATAGATATAATTATTAAAATATGTGTCCTTCCCATGAACGTTAAACGCCTCTGCATTCCTCCTAATTATTACATATATATATTATAGTCGGAGAATATCGCAAACTTGAGAGACTCCTTCAATGTTTAATGCTTTGAAAACAAATAAAATAAAGTCCTTGATTGAAAAGTTATGGAAGCGAAAGACCGAAATACTAAACTTAAATTTATTTAGAGGACCATACCCTCTGTTTCAAAAAGTTGGGTAAATTAAAGGTGAAAAATGTTACGTTGTGGTTGGTCGACCTCTCTCCGTTTTCTAATTCCGAGCAACAGAATCCACGGAGGAGGAGGAGGAGGAGGAAGAAGAAGAAGAAGTATCATGTCTCATGTTAATGTAAACCTTGATTTCACAGACGGAGGATTTCTCACGAAGAAACCCTACACTCCTCCTACTTGGGCTTCTCATCTCAAACCCCTTCCTTCTCATGTCTACTCTCTCGCTCATGTCAGTAATTTCTCAGCTCTCTCGCTCTAAAAATCAAACCTTTTGTTATATCATCAAGATTTTTACTTTTGATATTCGACTTGTGTTTATATGGCAGCTTCCTACTCCAATTCACAAATGGAACCTCCCTAATCTACCCCAAGGAACCCAGGTTTGGCTGAAGGTAATAAGCACTTTACATTTCTTTTAGTTTGATCATACGTTTCTGGTTTTGATTACTATGGTCTGATTCAGTTTATGATCAGTTTCTTCACTTTTTGCCTCAATCACACTGGACTATCAATTACTCTCATTCTCTATGTTGTTAATTATGCACCTGATGGCTATTAAAATGTTGGTAATTGCTTCCATTTGACAGAAAACCTTTGCTTTTATTGCAGCGCGACGACCTATCTGGAATGCAGTTGAGTGGTAACAAAGTTAGGAAACTTGAATTCCTGTTGGCAGATGCTGTAGAACAAGGTGCTGATTGTATTGTTACGATCGGAGGCATTCAAAGTAACCATTGCCGTGCGACTGCAGTGGCTGCCAAGTATCTAAATCTTGACTGCTATCTTATACTACGCACCTCAAAGGTTGCTCCCTCTCTCCTTTCATTTACTACATTAGTTAAAAGCTTGTGTTGTATTTTACGCTAGCCTGATACTGAATTGCCCCATACATGTCACAGGTTCTTGCTGATCAGGATCCTGGATTAGTAGGTAATCTACTAGTTGAACGATTGGTTGGAGCTCATGTCGATCTTATTTCAAAAGAAGAGTATGCGAAAATCGGAAGTGTGGTTAGTATGTTGCTTTCTCAGCTCAAGTTCACAAATATATGCGGTAATGCTTATATTTCTGTCTAGTCACTGTCAGTGCCTTTTGTATCTGCTTTCGACTATAGAAGCACATAATTTTGGTTTCGTGTCAGATGTAACAAGATGGGGATTTCCAGATGCCTTAGCTAGGGTTTAAGGCAATGAGAGAGATAAAGAGAGAAAGAATTGATCAAAAGAAGCAATGTAGTACAGATATGGTTCATCTTATGTACGATTAGGGTTTACATGTGCATGGGTAATTATGAACTTTCCCTAAAGAACAAAGATTTAGAATGATTGATTACATTGCGAGTGGTTAATTCTCTATTGAGTAAATATATCTGAGAGGGCTGATGCGTATATTAATCTTTTGCGCGACGCTGTTAGTTGGATGACGAAGCCCTTTTACTGAGGGCTCAATTGATTGTTGATCTCCAAATGATGCCGTTTCACGGGTCTTACGATATGAGCTTGGATAAGGGAGAATTATCGCTTATCAAATGGAAACACCCTAAAACTGTAAAAAATGTACAATCACTATCTTCCCAAGTAAGCTTTTTATAATATCATCTATGTATAAAAGAAATATTATACATAGATGAACTTAACCCAACTTTAGAGGCAACAACCTGAAAAATTAGTGAAAGAAGGTAACTAATAACAAGTCTTATTAGGGCAGTGTCGTATGAATGCATACCAAATCTTATTTGAAAATGAAACTAAAAACATAGAAATTTGACAGCATTCTGAGGCATTTAATTCTTATTTACATTCAAATCAGTCCCTTTTCTAACAAAAAAGTACAAGACCCATGTATTTCTAACAAATTGATTCCCTATTGTCATTAACCTGTCTCAGTGTTGCATGATTCCATCCTTGTGGGTTTGTTTAACTTTTTTATTTGCAATAGATGATAACATCTGGGCCATTTCTTTTTATAGGCTCTTACAAATCTTTTGAAAGAAAAGTTGCTAGGGGAAGGGAGAAAGCCGTATGTTATTCCTGTTGGTGGGTCCAACTCCTTAGGAACTTGGTGAGATTGGATTTATCATACTTAATTTTTCCTTAAAACTTGAAGCTAGGTTAAGCTTGATTGGATTTAATATATGTCTGCACCACTCTGATTGCTTGTTCTTGACTTGACCTCTTCATTTTTTATCTTTAAATCCATTTTAAATTGGTTTTTTAGTTAATTGTTCTATATTACTAGGTTTGCATGTAAAAGAAGTTTATAGGTGAAATATAGCGGCTGCGAATTGGGTTAAGGAGGGAGCACCCAGGGTTTCTGAATCAGGACTACATTGAGATGTTCTTGAAATAAGTGGGCTTGCTAGTTGTTCAGAGGTAGGAGAGATGATTCTGTCATAAGAAGTTTAGTACAAGTGGAACAATGACAAGCTAGGCGTCTAGCTACCATTAGGATCATGAAACTTGAAAGTACTCATGTGTTTGATAGGCGTGAGAACGCCAAATAGAAGAGCGGACTGAAATTTTGCAGGCATGATAATATAACAGAATAAGAATGTCTATTAAGGGTATTAATTCGCTGACGGGAATGCAAAATTCCTACCACTAGACAGACTCAAAAAATACTATCTCCTCTTCAACTTATGCATATTTCTCTATCTTCAATGTGGGGATGGGGGCTGAGGCTGTGTGAGATAGATTGTGCAGTTTTAGAGCTCAGATAGCTTTTAGTTTATTTCGTTTCAGACTCTTTCCATGAAAGTTCAGTTACATTATCTTTTCAGTGGATATTGGAATTCTTGCATCTTTTCTAGCCTATTGTGCTGCTGAAAATGTGCTCCATTACATTCAGGGGCTATGTCGAAGCAATAAGAGAGATCGAGGAACAGCTTCAGAGGAGTACAGCTGGAGTCAAATTTGATGACATCGTAATAGCATGTGGAAGGTTCCTCCTACACTCATCTTTGAACTATCTTGGCTAGATGTTTCTATCTATATGTATATTACTTTTGTCAAGATAGTTATAGCAATAACTGAAGTATCATCCAGATGTTTCACGACAGGGTTCCTGACTTTTAATTAGCACCCCTCTATTACATTGCAATTGGTCTTCAGCAGCCTTGTTTGATTTTCTTAGTCTGTTCTTCCATAGCTAATTGCATAATATGCTTACAGAGTTGCGTTCATTAACGACCTATAAAGAACAACATGGAGGTGGTAGGGGTTAGCATATCATTTGAGAGAGATTTACTCGAATGAATATCTTAAGGTGCTGAACTGTAATTGGGAAGGGATTGGGGATGATAAAATAAACTTAGAAATCTAACGTGTCTTTCAACCAATCCTTGAAATGGAAAAAGTGTTGATCGAGCCTTGATACGGAGTCCCATATTTAATTTTAGTTGATAGGATTCCCGTGGAAGATTAGCTAAGAGTTGCCACCTTGGTAATTAAGTAATGGCTGCTGGTCTGCCTCTAGTTTGTTGTAACTTTGTAATGTAGTCGAAAATTTATCGCCAACCCAAACTCTGATTATTGTTATCCATCATAACTAGTAAACTATTAATGTTTCAAAACATCTATAGATGTTTCAGGAGCTTATATAATCTATTGAAGGAGGTGCATAGCATACAGTTATTCCTTCCTGTGCGGTCCAAACTTGGAACTTTTCTCGAGGCATAGATATTTATGTCGGTCAAATTAAGTGTTGATTATATAGTGAACTGGCTGGAACTTCTAACATCTTCATCTCTTTACGTTCTAGTGGAGGTACAGTTGCGGGCCTTTCATTGGCATCTTGGCTGAGTACATTGAAGGCAAAAGTATGACTTCCTATATGTAGCGTTATATGCGAATTTTACTACGCATCAGCTTGATGAATTACGTTCGATCAAACCTGCAGGTTCATGCTTTCGCTGTTTGTGACGACCCTGATTACTTCTACGATTATGTTCAAGGCCTACTGGATGGACTTGAAGCTGGTATTAACTCGCGTGATATTGTTAGCATCAACAACGTAAGTATACGTAAAAGAATATATGGTTCCTTGTCCTGATATTTAATCCTATCATTTATTGTTTGTTTTTTTGTATACTTGTGTACCTCATCATATGTGCTGATAACATGACCCAACCTCTCTTATTTATTCGAGATCTGCATCTATCTATTCTCAAGTGGGTTTCATAGGCTGAACAATCAGCAAAACAATAATCAAACCTGAAACTTTTGCTGGTCTGAGATAAAGGGTTTATGAGATATCATTAATATTTTCCACTTGAGTGAAGTAAATTAGAAGTAATTGTACCTCAGTTTCCTGGATAATATTTGACTTTGTACAGGCAAAAGGTCTAGGCTATGCCATGAACACCTCTGAGGAACTTCAATTTGTAAAGGAAATTGCAAGAACCACTGGTGTTATTCTTGACCCTGTTTACAGGTAAGATCATACCTACTGAATCAACTAATTCATCCATATTTGATTAACTATACATTTGGATTCTCTCTTACTATTTTCTCGTTTCCTTATCATCAAACAATGGTTTCTTCCAAAGTACTTTCATGATGGAAAGCTGCACTTTGTAGGTTTCATACTGTCATTTGCTTAATGTGAGATAGTCGGAAGAAAATCATTACATTTTAGGATAGACTGATAATTGTTTTGTCATCTTTAAGGCTTTATATGGTTTAGTCTTGGAAGTGGAACATTAGGTTACAATAAACATACATCATATGTAGAAAAAATCGATATATATATTTTGAGCTCATTGACTTATACACTGAAATATGTATTCCTCTTTCAGGTTTACTTCTCGGACTTTTTTAACAGATATTTTACTTCACAGTTAAAGCGCAAAAACCAAAAGCATACACAATACCAGAGCCGACGAAATTCACAAATAAACTTATTCCAAAGGGGCCATAAGCATCTAGTCATACATGAGAGTGTAACATTCACTTGGTTTTGGTTTTGAATAAAATAAGCTTAGTTCTTGCTCAAGTGGCTAATAAATTAAGAGAAAACCATTGTTACCTCAGTTGCTTTGCATCTTATTTCGAGACACGGCCTGAGTTAGGGTGGAAAAATAAAGAAAAGAAACAGTAGCGAATGATCATCATCAATTATATAGTGTTTGGTCCATATAGTATTGACATTCATTATACTTTCTGTATGTGCATATATATATATATATTGACTGATTAGAATTTTTGTAGTGGGAAAGCTGCTTATGGAATGATTGCAGACATGGGTAACAATCCAGAGAAATGGGAGGGGAAGAATGTCCTCTTCATACACACTGGTGGCCTTCTAGGTTTGTACGATAAGGTCGACCAATTGACATCATCAGTCGAGAACTGGCGTAGGATGGATGTTAACGAATCCGTACCAAGACAAGATGGCATAGGAAAAATGTTCTAGATGATAAACGAACATCGCAAAGCACAAATGTTATAGAGCAGGAACTGAACTGTAATACTCGAGAGGGAAAGAAAGAACCCAAATCGTGTGTTGTGTTGTGTGTATTCATCAGTTATACTTGGCTTCAATTTTCGAAGTCCTCTAGAATGTCATAAAGCTCAATCATCGAAAACTTGTAAATTGGTCCTTTGATATAGGGTTCAATGTTGTTTAAGATTTAGCCGGTGGGATGCGGCTAAAGTGCTTCACAAGGGAGGCTTGTCGTTGATGGAGTGGAGAGCTAATAAATTTATAGGTTTTCTAGGACCCTTTTTAACCCTCAAAAGTACATTCGAACTGTGGAGTTTTGTGTTTGTGTTATGTTGCATTTGTGAGGTCAGATACGGCAATGACAGAAATTTGAGTAGACTTACCTCATATCAGTGGATAAACGCAAACGAGTCACATTTTTTACTCGGGTACTGATATGGTTGGAATTGATATTTAAATAGAACGTTTGGAAGAATCCACGACTGTCCAGACTTGACGTGACGGAGGCGAAAGCCTCATCATGAAAATTGGACTCTAAATTTCAAATGTTAAAGATTTAAATATGCTACATTTTTCTATTCCTTTATTTTTTTGGTGTAAATAAAGCTTTAAATTAAATGAAAGGGTTCATATATAGATTTGGGACATATCCCGTGGTAATACAACAACTAGAGGATGTCAATAATATGACTATAGAGATCTAAATAGGACAGTGATTAAATGCTTAATAAGGAGGATGTCGCACAAATGATATGACATAGCATAACAAAACTAATTGAGGAGATAATGCAGCTGCGGGGACTTCCAGTTTGAATCCACACTCCAGTCCTGCAGGAAGATCACCTGAAAACAATTTACGATAAAGTAAGTTAGTAAGTTAATTATGTTGCAGGTCATGCAATCTTGGTACCATGGAATCTGTATCGGAGGTCCGATAAGATTTGGTGAGAGATCGAGGAGGCTAAAGCGGGAGGAGATCCAAAGATTCTTGAATTCCGCTCCTTCCAGACGTGGTAGATTACCGCGTTGAAACAAGTGCGCCAAATAAAATGGTCTCGCGAGAGTGACCATTTTGAAGCCTCAAGAATCCAAGATTGCCAGTTCATGGATTGAAAGGGGAACCGAAGTTTAATACTTGCGGCAATCCAGATACTCTGGGTGAAATTACATTCAAAGAGAATATGAGATGTAGATACCAGCTCAGAGGAGCAGAGAGGGCACTCAGTTGGGGTATGGTAACCCCAACTAATGAGTTTATCTCTGGTGGATAGCTTGCCCTGAATAGCAAGCCAAGAAATGAAAGAATGACGCGGAATGTTGTATTTATTCCAAACTAATCCCGCCCACCCCACAAATTGGGCAGGCGTACGAATAGCGTTGTACGTGTCCTTGATTGTAAAATGAATGCATCCGTCCTTAGCCGTCCAGTAAGGAACATCCCTCAGGAGAGAGTGAGGTTGGGGAAGAGAGAGGATTGTTGATTTCGCCCAGATGATTCCGACTGCGAGCTCGAGCCGATCTCAACTTGGTTGGCTAGTTCCATTCTCCATTGCTTATGATGTCAGCAACCATAAGATTATTACCCATTCGAGAGTCAGAAATAATGCCAGGACCGTAATGGTCTGCAATCGACGAGGAGAGGAGCCACGGGTCGTGCCAGAAGGAGGTGGTCCGACCATTTCCAATAGCAACCCTAAATAAATTACGAGCCAAAGGGCGAAGACGGAGAATTTTCCTCCAGATCTAAGAGGGGGATGATCCAATGGAAACGTCCCAAAAACTTTTACTTTTAATTTTTCCCGATTTAATCCAATCACACCAGATAGATTGGGTCTTATTACTTACTATAGACCAAAGGCGCTTAAGGACGGCCCTTTCAAATACTCTAAAGATTTGTATTTATAATATAAAAATATATAATAAAAAATATATTTATTAAAAAACAGTCTAGAAAATAGTGTACGAGATGACTGAATCGTGGAAAACGAAAATCCCAAAATATAAAAATAATATGCACGAATCAAAATGAAATTATATCAAACCCGAATGGGATCGAATTCATTTAGTAACTAAAATAAAATTTTAAAGTATTGAAAAATAAGTAAAGAACGTAATAAAATAAATATTTACAGTTAAAAATTTAGAATTTAATATCCAAACTTCGCTATAGAGCTTCAAGTAAAATTATTATCAAATTTTAGCGATTTCCATATTATTTTTAACTGATCGTATTTAAAGATTTTATTTTTAAAAGTTTGTATGTGAATATTAGTGTTTATCGTGAAAAAAGAATATTTTATACGGTCATATTAATAATATTAAATCTCAAAAACCACAACCTTTACAAGTTGCATCTACCCGAATATCATCAATGCTCAATAGTTATACCTCCTAACCATTATAATCATAATATGCATGACCAATGTGATTAATTATATCTTTTAAAACTATCATGATCAACATTTTTTTTAAAAATAAGAGTTGAAAGGAAGAAACAATAAAATTAAAAATCACATTTTTCCTTTTTAAAGTTAAAAGAAAGCAATAATAATAAAAAGATAAGAAAAAATAAAAAAAACAAGTCCAAAAGAACTCAAACTTTTTATGGACAAATAAATTGCTGCGAGTGATCTTTTTACGATTTTGAAAGAGGATCATAATTATTTTAAATAGTTCGGTCAGGGATCACCGACCAACGGAATAGCAAGTGTGTTTCGTAAATGATAGTGATATAGTGATAAAAAAAGAATGAATTTGAGAGAATGTAATACACAGAAAATATGAAAGCAAAACTAGAAATAATATAAAAAAACTACCCTTTTGTCACTTGAGGTTAGTTATTATTATTATATTTTACTATTGGGTTTATTGTTTTATATCTAATATTAATTATAAATCATAGAGGTAGTAGGCTGCACGAACCCATAATATGAAAAATCTATCTTAGGATCTGACAACTGATCCGGGTCCAAAGTGATACATACAATGAAGGTGTTTTAGGGGTCCAGGTTGGTTAACTTTGTGTAAGAACATAAAAAAAACTAATATCAATGCATTATGTTTTAGTTATAAATAAATTCGACAGTTCGGCAAGTATGCCCATGATAGGCTTGGAGGTGGCTAAGCCGAAAACAACGTGAGGTCTCCATTTCTACTAAAATCTTGTTAAAGATCAAACAAGTATGAAGTCGATGATAAGAATGACTAGTTCGTCCTAAATTTACATGTTATATTTTACAAATTTTAACTTAGATGGATTAAAGAGTATGTGTTCCGTGCTTAGTTGTAAAAGGAATAGTTAGGCTATTTTGGTGGTTAATGAAAAATATCGGACCAGATAAAAAGTCGAAAGTGAGGCTGAATAAATTCGGTTATTATTATTATTATTTATATGTCTTAGTGTATGGTCAATTTTATATGATATATTACTGTAATTGGATTGACTAGTCGAACAATGTAATCATAATATATTATTGAATAAGTTGGAGAGTACAGAGTGCACACTTAATTGAAGATGAAATTGTTAAGGAGTCAGGTGAACCGCAAAATCCACCAAGGCCCTCTAAAAAGGACCGAAAAGAGGGGAGCAAGCAGCGATGAGAGGAATGCTAAGAAAAAAAAAGGTCACCTTAGGAGAAAAAGTAATCATTCGCCCTTCGGAGCCTCTTCCTCCAGCAGACCCAATTGATCCCACCTTAGCAGAGAAGATTCCCACCGTACTGCAATCCGGAGAAGGTACCGGAGGAGTGATTGATGGAGTAGACATCAGTGCCTTCAAAGACATTGATCTTTATTTCAATGATTCTGAGAAAGACGACTTCGCTGGCCCCTACCGTTCTTCAAGCTCTTCTAATATAGTGACCTACAATGGTAAGTCCTATACTGTCTCCGTGGAGAACGATGTGGTGGCTCATTCTCTTCTGGGTCATATTCAACCAATACTCAACTTGGAAAGGCAAGTGAAAAATCAGTCTGCCCTCATCAACACCTTCAACACAGACAAGGAGACTTTGTCAACTAATCTTCTCAACACTAACCAGAGCATTGAGGCAATGAAGAAAAAGCTTGGAGAGTTGAAGAAGGACAAGGAAGATCTATCAACCAAGCTGGCCACTTCGGAGAAAGCTAACACAGAGCTCCAAACTAAGTGCTCCAGTTTAAAGAAAGCTCTCTCCACCTTGAAGGAAGATGTGAAGACTAAAGATGATGTCATTCAAACCTTGTCTGGTGATAAGACTTCCCTTGAAGAGGTTGTGTCCAAGACAACTAAGGAGAAAGAAGACTTGGTGAAAGATAAGGATCAAAGAATTCAGGCCCGCATCGATGAATAGACCAACGGGGTGATAGATTCCCTAGAAAAAAGGTATGCCGAAGTGAAGTCTGACATAGTACTGCTTTTCCACCAAACGTTTCTGAAGATGACACTTGGTACCTTGTGGCAATATGTAGAGTATGAAGACATCTCATTCCATACAATGGTAGATAGTGATAAAAAGAACTAATCTAGTGGAATTGATGACACTACTAATGAAGAAGAAGGAACCGGGGAGAGTTCAAGTGCTGAGCTCAAAGGCCCTAAGAAAAGAGATGACGCAGGAACATCCGAAGGGAATAATCCCTGAGGTTTTTAACTATCTTTTTTTGTGTTTCTTAATTTTGTGAGCTACTAAAGTCCTTGGACGGCCAATGCATTTTTGTAATTGTGTCCGGTTTGAGTCCGGTTAAGCCTTTCTTAAAACTTAAAGTCCTTGGATGGCCAAGGCATATTTTGTGTTCTAATATTATTATCTGGTTTTTACCCGGACGAGTTTATCTTACTCAACTTTTGCTCTATTTCATACTTGCTTTCAATTACAATGGCTAATTACTTTACAAATATTAAAGATGAGAGTGTTTAAAATCTCCGATGACATGTGTTTAAGGGTCATCATTCAACCAAATTAATCTGATCTGTCAAAGATCCTTAGTAAAACTGAAGACTTGAAATGAATTATAATCAAATCACTCAGAATATTTTAAGAAGGCATCATATTTTATTGAAAAAACCAGATACCTCATTAAAACCTCCCCGCGCCACCAGGGTAGGAAAGAGTATGCCCCATACTATTTACATGGACTTTAAACAAGTAAATATTTACACAACTTTCACTCCAGATATAACCGGAGGTGTTCAATATTCCATGGGTGCTTTAGGATTCTTCCATCTTTGTCTTGAAGCCTATATGTCCAAGGCTTAAGTTTTTCGGAGACCTTATAAGGGCCTTCCCAGTTCGGGGCTAGTTTGTCGAACTACTTCTCCTTAGTATGCAAGAAAACCTTTCTTAATACTTTATCCCCTAACTGAAAATCCCTTATCTTGATTTTGGAAGCAAATCTGCTTCTCATCAAGCCTTGGTAATAGGTGGTTCTAAGATGAGCCTTAACTTTTCTTTCTTCTATTAAGTCCAACTGACTTTTAATTGCCAAATCATTGGCATGTTCGAAATA
Organism: Limnanthes douglasii subsp. nivea; assembly: GCA_036936605.1. NCBI lineage: Eukaryota > Viridiplantae > Streptophyta > Magnoliopsida > Brassicales > Limnanthaceae > Limnanthes > Limnanthes douglasii. Next base: position 43,330,548 of record JAUPFV010000005.1, on the reverse strand, counting down.
ATTGTGGACTCTGTATGATGGAAGAGTTGCCTCTATAAGAGCAATTGCATCCATCCCATACACCAAGGCAAAAGGAGATTCTGGTGTAGCAGCTCTATGAGTAGTCCGGTATGCCCACAATACTTCTTGCAAATAGCTTGGCCACTTGCCTGCAACCCCTTCTGAATTATTTTTCAGACCGGACAGGATGGTCCTGTTTGCCACTTCAACTTGACCATTTTCTTGTGGGTGGAAAGGAGAAGAGAATCAATGCTGAATGCCCCTGGAGGCACAAAAATTCTACATTTTCTTATTATCAAATTGTGGCCCATTATATGTGGTTATCTTTTGTGGAACCCCAAATCTGCAACAAATGTTAGACAAGATAAATTTTATAATAGCTTTCGAAGTAGTTCCTGCCAGTGGGGCTGCTTCTATCCACTTTGAGAAATAATCAATGGCTACAATAATAGTCCTGCACTCTCTGGACGCCATTGTAGAGGCCCAACTAAATCCAGTCCCCAACGAGCAAAAGGAACTGGCTCAGAAATCGACTCCATATGAACAACTGGAATATCAATTTCGTTACCATATATTTGGCACGGGTCACATTTCTTTATCAACTCCCTGACATCCAACATTATGGATGGCCAATAGTATCCGGTCAACAAAACCCTCCGGGTTAGAGCTCTATAGCCACAATGTGCTGGTCCCTCTCCATCATGTAGTTTGGATAAGACGATTTGGGAGTCTTCAGCCCCCAAACAACGCAGGAAAGGTCTACTGAACGAATTCTTATAAAGAACCTCTCTTATGATTTGAAACCACGAGCCTTGTGTTTTATTTTCCTTACCATAGCCTTCTCCGGAGGCAAAATCCCATCAGAGATGTATTGAAGAAGATGAAATCTCCAGTCTTTGGGTTAAACCACTTGTACACTTAAGCTCTCCTCCTCTTCCTTGCTTAGATTTGGTTGTATAGATGTGCATTCTTGTACATGAATCCATGGGTATGAATCAGAGTATGTTATGGTTGCTAAGGAGTCTGCCAGCGTGTTTTCCGGTCTAAGAATATGCTCATAGCTAACATTTTTGAAGTTGGCTGCCACTTCTTTAAGAATAAACAAGTATTTGATCAACTACTCCTTATTGGCCTCAGATTAACCTTGATCATGATGGATAAGAAGCTGCGAATCACTCATTAATCTGATTCTTTTAGCCCCACACAGAAAAACTAACTTTATATCAGCTATAACGGCCTCATATTCGGACTCATTGTTAGAAGCCCTAAAAGCAAAGCATATAGCATGGTATAATTTATCACCATACGGAGAGGTTAAACATATCCCAGCCCCACAACCCATTGTACTTGATCCACCATCTGTCCGGACAACCCACTTTTTTTAGTTTTCTCTTTTGTAGCTTGTTTAGTACTTCTGTCCGAATGAAACTCTACCAAGAAATCAGCAATAGATTGAGCTTTCATTGCAGTTCGTGAGGTAAAATAAATACCATAATTACCCAACTCTACTGACCATTTGGTCATCCTGCTTGATATGTCGGCCTTCTGAAGAACATTCTTCAAAGAAAAAGACGTCCGGACAATGATAGAATGAGACTGAAAATACGGTCTTATTTTTCTGGCAGCAATCACCAAGGCTAGTGCATTTTTTCAAGTTTTAGGTACCTCTTTTCATCATCCATCAGACTCTTGCTGATGTAGTACACCGGACGAGGATAATTATCCACTTCTCTTACCAGTACTGCACTTATAGCACATTCTGACACAGATAAGTATATATACAGTGTTACTCCATCAACAGGTTTAAAAAGAGTTTTGGGAGAAGACAAATGCTTCTTTATTTCATCAAACTCCTGGTCGAATTGTGGAGACTGGTGTGGATAAAAGTAGCCTGAGGGTAGGCTGGTAATTTCAAGTGGAGTTTTAAGACGGTGTAAGGGTGTTTCACGGTGGTATGGTGGTGTTTAAAGGTGTTTCAAAGTGTTTCAGGGTGTTTTAAGGGTGGAGAGAGAATTAAGCAGCCTGGCAGCAGTTAATTTTTCTTACCCATAGTTAATGCTGGTGGTTGGGTATTTATAGTGTGAAATTTGGGCCCTTATGGGCTTTCGGGTCAAGTTTAATGGACCCGGGTCATGTTTAAAGACCCACAAGTTTTAAGCAGATGTGCAGGTAGCTTAGTCAGATAGTGTTTAGGTTTTTTTAGTACTTTAGTCATAATTCGAACTGCCTTAGGTTTATAGTGTTCGAATTTATCTGTCCGGTGAAAAAGTCCTGTTCGAATTAATATGCTTGGAGTCTGTCCGAATTTTACGGGGAGATTTACCTTGGACCGCCCTTCCGGGGAGCACTTCGAATTCGGACTCATCAGGAGCCCCTTTTTTAGGTATTTGAACAAGTGTCCTTGTTTAAAGAACTGAAAAACAGTCCGACTTAGGAAGTGGTCTTCTAATTCGAAGAGTTGAAGATGGACCCGGACAGAGCAATCGTTACAAATTCCAAACGGTTCTTTGTCAGAGGTAGTGGGACACGTGTCACTCTCTGGTTGGTTACTTTTAGCCGTTTTTTCACCTTGAAAGTTGCACCACTTTCTCGAATAAGTTACTTCTTTAAATGCTATTGATGACGTCAGCGCCGTTTTTAATCATTGCCCAACTTTTCGGATTCTCCTAGGAATCAAACCCTTTTTTACATTTACTATAAATTCCATTTGTCTTTCACAGTCTCATTTTCACTTTCACTTTGCCATTTCACTCAAAATTTCATCTCTCTAAAACTTCAAACTTTCCTTAGTTGTTTTATGTTCACAGCAAGAACAGCTCTAATCAAGGGTGGCTGGCTTAATCTCTCAGAATTGGAGAAAGCTCAACGGGTTGAAAAAGAGAAAAGACTTGCAGCAGGGCTTCCAGCGTCTCCTGTCGAGAAACCAGCCCCTTCAATCGAAGAATCTGATAGAGGTTCGTCTTCTTCGAAAGGTACGAAACCTAGAAAACTTTTTCAATCAACACTCTCCCCTATAGTTTCTGGCTCATCAGTCCAAGAGTCAATCCCCATTGTCGAACCGGGGGTCGTTGTCACAAGTGTCAGGAAGAAATCCACTTTTATTGCCATGGGGTCCGACTCCGACCATTCTCCAGACAAACTAATCATGAAAAGACCAAGCAGATTGGTTAAGGGACTTTCTTCAAAAAATACCAGCGATTCAGGGTCCGGGGCAACTGTTAGGACTCTCCGGGAAAGGCCGGTTGGTCCGGAGGCTAGCAGTCCACTACCTCCCAAGGAAATTTCGACCTCAGAAACTCAAACTGAGGTGAGAACTCAAAAACATACATCGAGCCATCAGTCCGGAGGATCAGCTGTGCCAAGCTTTATCCCTCCCCGGGCTGTTTCTGCAGAAGCTCCCCCAACAATAATGGAGGAGAGGATGGAAGACTCCACTGAGGAGGTTAGGTTTGAGTCCGAGTCTTCCGGACAAGCTGACACTGCTATAGTTGTTGCCAAGAAGGGCAAAGAGGACTTATATCTGAGGCGTCCGGATCTGCCGGAGAGCCTCGAAGGGAGAGTAGGGCCCTGCTTTCACAAGGTAGAGTTCAAGTATCTTTTGTCTCTGTTAAAGACCAAGTATGCGTTTATCCATACTAGAGATTTGGGACGGTTTCGCACCAAGTGGGGGATCCCTGAAAACGTTAAAATCCGAATTCCCATCGATCCGGAGACCCCAATGGATTGTAAAAGGAACGAGATAGTCTTCTTTACGGAGCTATTCAACTGGGAACTTAGGTTCCCACTGGATCCAGAGATAGTGCGCTATTTCCACCTAGTCAAGCTATGTCCATCACAGCTAAGCCCTAACGGATGGTACACCTTGATGTCATGCATTATGGCATCTAGGTTGTCCGGAATTCCTCTTCCAATGGAAGAGTTCGCTGCTGTTGCTAGTTTGTGCAAACACCATCAGTTCCCTTTCTATCACTTTAATATGGGGAATGACTTGAAAGCCGTCGATGATCTCCTGGAGTCGGAGAGTAAGTGGAGGAGCCAGTTTTTGTTTGTAAGTGGCTCATGGGAGAATGGCAATAAAATCAAGGTCGGGGAGAATCCTAGCCTTCTTCGAAGTAGATGGAGGAGCGATCGTAAGTTTTCCTTTAAGTTTCTGTTCGAATTTATCTTTTCATTAACTTTATGCTAACTAGCTACTTTCTTGTTTCATTAGAGCTGCCAAAAGAATTTGGAGACTACCTAAAAGCCGGACAGGTCACCTGTGGCAAGATAAATGCATGGGCCGCAGAGAACTGGGAGAACCGGTTTCACAAGGCTTTTACCCCTGGGAATTTAGCGAGATCCCATCTGTGGAACACCACAGGTCGGAGGGATCTATCCTGGGAGGAGTTCTCCACCCCACCTGATGAGGATGTAGTTCTGAGAAGGTCTCATGAGTTAGATGGGACCCTCTTCCTTCCTGTCCGGGCCAAAGCCCCAAGTAAAATGAAGGGCAAGAAGAAGAAAAGTAGGAAAGCGGTAGAGGATGCTGAGAAAGAGGTCCCAACAGGCTCAGAGGTGCCAGCTCAGGCTCAAGTCGATGCAAACCTTCTACAAGTGGTAGAACAGGAGAGCGAGAAACAAAGAGCGAAGTCCCCAAAACCCTCAAGGGCTTCTAAACGGACTCGTAAGCAAGCGAGTGACAGTGCTGATAGGGAGGTCAAAAAGAAGAAGATTTCCCAAGGAGAGGAGCTTGCTCTCCGAGACCCGGAGCCCACTTTCCCAACTGATCCAACCTTAGCCGAAGAGATCCCAGGGAATCTTAATGAAGGGATTCCAATGGAATTTCACACTGATGAAGTGGATAGGGGAGAGATTAATATGGATGAAGTGGACGTCACCGGTCTGGCCCCCCTAGGTGATTACTTCCTTGGCCTGTCAAGAGATGAGTTCGCAGGGACATATGTTCCTCCCAGTAGTTCCAACACAGTAAACTTCAATGGTAAAACTTTCTTGGTCTCCAGCGAGAGGGATGTTATAGCTCATTCCCTCCTTAGCAACGTATAACCAGTACTCACCCTGGAAAGACAAGTCCGGAGTCAGGCAGAAACCATCAAAGAACTTAAGTCTGAGAAGGAGAAACTGTCCGATGACCTCAGGACTGCCACTACTAAGGTTGACTTGCTTAAGGAGTCGAACGAACAGCTAAAGATGAATCAAGAGAAAAGCAACACAAAAGTTGCTTCTTTAGAAGAGACCGTGAAAGATCTCCAGGCTAAGCTATCTGGATTGGAGAAGGACTTAACAGCCTCAAGAGGAGAGACTGCAGCACAGGAGAAGCTTGTCACCAACCTGACTACTGACAAACTTGCTTTAGAGAATGCAGTGACTCAGGCTGTTGAGGAGAAAGCTGCTTTGGTGAAGGATCAAGAGGCCATGATCAAGGCCAAAATTAACGCTTATGCCAGGGAGATGATACGGAGTGAAGAATTAATGGTTGAGAAAGTGAAGTCCGACATGGTCCTCTTGTTTCACGAGAAGTTCCCGAAGAGGAGACTATGGGACTTATGGCGTTATGTGGATGACGATGATCTCCCCTACTGGACCATGGTTGATGAAGGGTACACTGATATATCCTCGTCTGGTGATGAAGAGGAAACCGGAGAGAGTCCGGGTGAGGAAGAGGTTGACCCCAAGGGAAAAAAGATAGTCGAAGAGAAAAGCGATATCAAGGGCAAGAAAGCAAATGAGGGTGAGCCATCTTCAAAGGCTCAACCTTAACCTATAATTTATTTTGTTTATCTTTTGTTCGAACTAAAGTCCTTGGAAGGCCAAGGCACTTTTTTTTGTGATGTTGTCCGTATTATTCGGACAGATTTTTGTACTGTGTCCAAACTTACTCAAAAAGTCCTTGGAAGGCCAAGGCAGTTTTTAAATTGTTGAATGAATATCTTATTTTGCTCAACCATCCTCTTCTTTCATTGTTTGTTTAAATAGCTGGAGTTTAAATAATTTCATTGTATTGTGAGAGTATTAAGACTTTCCGGCTAGAATTTAAATAGCCCTTAGATCTTTTAACTTGGGTAGTATGATAAGAGACAAAATGTTTAAAAATACTTAGAGAATTTTGAAGAAGGCACCAAATTTCATTGAAAACTCTCCGTGCCACCGAAGAGGGGAAGGTATGCCCCCAAATATTTACATGGATGTTTAAACAAGTAAATATTTACATAAGTTTTATTCCAAGTACATTCGAAGGTGTTCAATATTCCAAGGGTGAGTTAAAACCCTGCCATCTTTGTCTTCCAACCAGTATGTCCCAGGCTTGATTCTTTCAACCATAGTGTACGGACCCTCCCAAGTCGGGGCCAGTTTTCCGAAGAGCTTTTCCTTAGTATGCAAGAAAACTTTCCTTAATATTTTATCTCCTGGTTGAAAATCTCTTCTTTTAACTTTAGAAGCAAACCTGCTTCTCATCAAGCCCTGATAGTGTGCCATTCTAAGATGAGCTTTCACCCGTCTTTCTTCGATCAAATCAAGCTGATTTCTAATTGCCATCTCATTAGCCTGTCCGGAGAAGTTATGAACACGAAAGGAGGGGAGTGTCTTCTCTATGGGGGCTACTGCATCCATTCCATAGACCAAGGCAAAAGGGGATTCTTGTGTTGCAGCCCCAGGTGTTGTTCGGTGAGCCCATAAGACTTCTTGTAGATAACTAGGCCACTTCCCAGCAGCCCCTTCTAAATTCTTCTTTAAACCGGACAGTATCGTTCTATTAGCCACTTCAACTTGCCCATTGGCTTGAGGGTGGAAAGGTGAAGAAAAGCAGTGCTGAATACCCCTTGAGGCACAGAAGCTTTCCATTTCTCTGTTGTCAAACTGTGGCCCATTGTCTGTTGTTATTTTCTGGGGGACACCAAATCTGCAACATATGTTGGATAGAATGAATTTTATAACAGCTTTTGAGGTTGTCCCTGCCAAGGGGGCTGCTTCTATCCACTTCGAGAAGTAGTCAATGGCTACAATTATGGTTTTACGCCCTCCGGACGCCACAGGGAGAGGCCCAACTAAGTCCAATCCCTATCGAGCAAAAGGGATGGGCTCAGAAATTGATTCCAAAGGAATGGCTGGTACATGAATTTCATTGTTGTACCTCTGGCATGGGTCACACCTTCTTACCAGCTCCTTAGCATCTTTCATAATCGATGGCCAATAGTATCCGGAGAGTAACACTCTTCTTGTCAAAGCTCTAAATCCACAATGGGCTGATCCCTCACCATCATGCAATTCGGAGAGAACCATTTGTGACTCATGATCCCCTAAACAACGTAGGAGAGGTTTGTTGTAGGAATTTTTGTACAAGAATTCTCTAATCATAATGAAACCACGAGCCCTGTGTTTCAATGTTCTGGCTTGTAATTTATCCAAGGGCACGATGCCATCGGACATATATTGTATAAGAGGAGACCTCCAGTCTTGAGGCTGCTTTACTTGTACTTCAAAGACTTCCTCTTTTATACCTTCATTGAGTTGAATAGAAGGGCTTTCAAGCACATGGATCCATGGGTAGGACTCCGTATATGCTATCGTTGCTAGTGAGTCTGCTAGCTCATTTTCTGCCGGGGGGATGTGCTCATAGATAACAGCTTTAAATTTCAACGCTTCATTTTTTAGGAGGAGTAAATACTTGACCAACTGTTCCTTTCTAGCTTCTGATAGGCCCAAGGCATGGTGGACTAGCAACTGGGAGTCACTTAGTAGCTTGACTCTTTTAGCTCCACAAATGTAGGCCAATTTTAACCCAGCTATAGCTGCTTCGTATTCGGACTCATTATTGGATGCCCTGAAAGCAAAACAAATAGCTTGGAACATGTTGTCCCCGTATGGGGAAGTGAGGCATATTCCTGCCCCATATCCCATGGTACTGGATCCTCCGTCTGTTCGGACAATTCACACTTTCTTGTCTTTTGAATCAGCAGGTTGTTCGGAATCCCTATCAGAATGGAATTCAACCAGAAAGTCAGCCACAGCTTGAGCTTTTACCGCTGTTCGGGGAGCAAAGTCTTTGTCGAAGTCCCCCAACTCTACTGACCACTTTGTCATTCTGCTCGAAATGTCTGCTTTTTGAAGGACATTCTTTAAAGGGAAAGAAGTCCGGACAACGATAGGATGAGCCTGGAAGTAGGGCCTCATTTTTCTTGCAGCTATTACCAAGGCCAACGCCAGTTTTTCGAGTTTCAAGTAACGCCTCTCAGCATCAATCAAACTTTTGCTAATGTAGTACACTGGGTGAGGATGCCCATCAACCTCCCTTACTAGCACAGCACTGATGGCACAACTTGAAACAGCCAGATATACAAAGAGAGTCTCCCCATCAACTGGTTTGAACAAAGTCTTGGGAGAGGAAAGATGTTTCTTAATTTCATTAAACGCTTCGTTACACTGTGGCGTCCATTCAAACCCCTTTGCACCCTTCAAGGTTTGAAAGAAAGGAGCACACCTGTCCGAAGACCTGGAGATGAATCGGTTCAAGGCAGCCAACCTCCCCGTTAATCGTTGTACTTCTTTAATGTTTCGAGGAGGCTCCATTTGGAACAAAGCATTGAGTTGGTCCGGGTCGGGCTGTATTCCATGCTCACTTATGATATACCCTAAGAACTTCCCGGACTGCACTCCGAACACACACTTTTCAGGGTTTAGCTTCAAATTTACTTTGGTCAAGTTGGCGAAAGTCTCTTGGAGGTCGGACAAGTGCAACTGCTCATCCACGCTTTTCACCATCATATCGTCAATGTAAACCTCCATGTTTCTTCCAATTTGATCAGCAAATGCCTTGTTGACTAACCTTTGATAAGTAGCCCCAGCGTTTTTCAAGCCAAAGGGCATCACCTTGTAGCAATGTAGACCCCTATCAGTGACAAATGTAGTATGCTCTTGATCTTTTGGATATACTTGGATCTGATTGTACCCGGAGAAGGCATCCATGAAGGAGAGGAGCTTGTTCCCAGAAGTAGAGTCCACTAACTGATCTATCCGGGGGATCGGATACAAATCTTTTGGACAAGCTCGATTGAGGTCTGTGAAGTCAATGCACATACGCCATTTGCCATTCTTCTTTTTTACTAAGACAGGATTGGCAGTCCACAAAAGGGTATTGAGATTCTTTAATGTGCCCCATCTTTGTGAGTCTATCAACCTCTTGTACAATGACATCTGCTTTTTCTTTTGAGAAAGCTCTCCTCTTTTTTACTACTGGTGCCACATCTCTCCGGACAGACAGGCGATGGGAAATCACCTCTGATGGAACTCCAGTAACATCAGCGTTGCACCAAGAAAAAACATGCTGGTGGTCTTTCAAGAATTTCAACATTCCTTCTTTCAGCATTGGTGGCATTTTGGATCCTATCTTGACGCTTTTTCCTTCTTCCAAGCAGTGTGTTTCAACCTCTTCAATCGGAATCAATACTCCAGGGGTCTCTCTGGGGTCATCAATTTCACCCTCACCCCCAGAAAGGCCCTCAAACTGCTATTGATTATTTATACGGACTGCCCCCAGCGTTCGTGGAGCCAAGGCAGTGGCATAGCATTCTCTTGCAACCTTTTGGCTGCTCCGGACAACCCCAACCTGCCCCTGAACAGCATACTTTAGACACTGATGGACTGTCGAAGCCACTGCATGCATCCTAGAGAGCCAAGATCTCCCTAGAATAGCATTGTAGCAGGTGGGACAATCCACCACAATGAAGAGTATTCTGACCGTTTTCTTGAAAAGGCCCCTGCCCAACAACACTTCTTCTTCAAACTCCCCGATCACATCGGCTGAGCTGCCCGTGAAGCCCACGATTGACCTGTCTGACTTTTGAATCACAGCTGGATTTTTCATTTTCTTGTAAGTGTCTAGGAAAAGGATATTGGCAGAGCTTCCAGTATCTACCAGAATTCGCCTTATCTCCTTGCCCCCTACTGATGCTCCTATAACAACAGCATCCTCATGAGGGCCAGCAATGTCTCTTAAATCATCCCCATCAAAGACAATGAATGGGAATGAATTTGATGATTGATAAGAGGTCATGCCCCCTTCTAGCTGGGAAGCCAAATTATGAACATGCCTTTTTCTTGATGAAGTAGTAGGAGCTGTCACAGTGTCCCCTCCGAAAATTGTCAGTGACTCGAAGAATTTAATGAGCCCGGAGACCGATCTAGAACGTTCCTCTATAGCACCCACTCTGTTTCTTGTTGGATCAGGATCCAAGTATTCAGATTCTACATCAAACCTTTCAACTATTACCATAGCCCCCTCCGGGGCAGCATTAACCGGACCAGCTCGGTGAGTGTTGTCAGGCCTGTTGCCTCCTTTTCTTTTAACGTATGCACCCAACTTCCCCCTTTCAATCAAATTTTGTACCTCTTGTTTCAACGCTATGCAATCATCAGTGGTATGGCCAATATCATTGTGGTATTGGCAAAAGGAGTTGTTACGATGCTCTCTAGGAGACTGCAAGGTTGTCGGTCTCCGGTAGTGTACCTCATCTTTTGTTTTATCCAAAATGGTGGCCACGCTTTCTTTAAGTTCTGCGAACCACTCCGGTTGGACCCATGGCCCTCTTTTGTTTCTGGATTGCTGACTTTGAGCAGGAGCAGCTGGCTGGGACTGAGCTTTTCCCCTACCATGCCCCTGTCCGGTTTCTCTTGCTCTATTCCCGGACTGGTTTTGATTTGGAGTTGGTGCCACCGGGGTGGATCTCACCTGTCTATGCACCCTGGTCTTTTTTGTTTCATCAACGTTTATTTGCTTGCCAACTTGATTTAGCAATCCTCCCCAGGTCATGGCTTTCTTCCTGGTCACCGAATCAGCCAGGTTGCCTGGGTTCAAACCTTGTCTTAGGGATGATATTGCCACCTGTTCGAAGCAATCAGCCAACCCATTCTTTGTGTTTACAAAACGACTTATGTACTCCTTTAACGACTCATTTGGCTCTTGGGCACAATGGATTATTGTGTCTCCATTGCCCTTCAGCTTCTTACTCCCCACAAACTGCCTTCGAAAGGCCACCCAAAAAGTATCAAAGTCTTTAATACAACCCTGAGGTAGGCTGTTGTACCATTTCAGAGCACTCCCCGTAAAAGATTGGGAGAATGCCCTACAGAGTAGTTTATCATCATCATTAAAGTTCATCATGAAGTTCTTGAATTGCTCCAGATGATTGTCCGGATCAGTACTGCCATCATACTTCTCCATCTTAGTACTGTCAAACCTCTTAGGGAGGTTTCCGGACAGGATTTTAGAAGACAGTGGAGACTGCCTCCAATTCCTTCCACGACTGAACACGGTATCCTCATTAGGAGTTGCAAAGATACCTGGCTCATCGTGGAAAGCAAAAGGATCCATCAACATCTTGTCCGTATACCTCCGGTGGTGAGATGACCCCTTTCCAATATGCCTTTTCATTCTTCCATGGTGATCTCTTTTTCTCGAATACTTCTTAACTTGCTTTTGTTTCTTCTTGGTTCGACCCTCATCACTGCTAGAGGACAAGGATTTTTCGTTTCCCTCACTGTCCGAAGAGCTGCCCGAAGATTCTGAACTTGAGTCAGAGCTCTCCACAGGCTTGGACCGGTGAGACTTTTTAGAGCTGGCATGTGTCTTTTTAGTGCTCACACGAGTTTTCGAAGCCTCAGGCTCTCGAGGGTTGTCAGTGTGATGAGCAGCTGACGCTTTGGATTTCTCTTTCATGCCCATCTTTGCCTTTTCAGCCCTCAGAGCCTCTATCTCAAGCTTTAACCTGTCGCGCTCTTGGACAGTATACTCATCGTTCTCCTCCACCACTTCGAGCAAAGCTGGTGGAAGTTCTGGATTATCCGAATTCATTCGGACAGAAATTCTTTGCTTGGTTTCGAATACTTGATTCAGGCACCGTCGCCTCCCACTGTGGTCGCCAATTTGGTGTGGATAAAAATGGCCTAGGGGTAGGCAAGTAATTTCAAGTGGAGTTTTAAGGCGGTGTAAGGGTGTTTCAAGGTGGTGTGAGGGTGTTTAAGGGTGTTTCAAAGTGTTTCAATGTGGAGAGAGAATTAAGCAGCTTGGCAGCATTTAATTTTTCTTACCCATAGTTAATGCTGGTGGTTGGGTATTTATAGTATGAAATTTGGGCCCTTATGGGCTTTCGGGTCAAGTTTAATGGACCCGGGTCATGTTTAAAGACCCATGAGTTCTAAGCAGGAGGACAGGTAGCTTAGTCAAGAAGTGTTTAGGTTTTTTAGTACTTTTGTCATAGTTCGAACAGCCTTAGGCTCACATTGGTTCGAAGTGATCTGTCCGGTCCAAAAGTTCTGTCCGGATTTCGGAGAGAATTACACTGATCTGCCCTTCCGGGGAGTATTCTGAATTCGGACTCATCAATATTAAATATTAAATACATCATGAATAAGCCAATGATACTGAATACTAAGATGAACCTAAGCCTAAACCTAGACCTAAACCTAAATCTAAAGAATCATTTAGAAGAGAACATAGAGGTGCAATAGTTGGGGTTATATGTTTTTCACTATAGAAAATTAGAGAGGGAAATTTAGTAGCAAACAAATTACTGAGAAGTCTTCTCATGTTTTTCGGTTAAGATGACAAAAATGAATCCTATGGTTGGTTTTCTACATGGAGAAAACGAGATACAGTTGTAGTACCAATGGTTACGAGAGTTTAATGGAGTTGAAATAGCTTCATTCGTCAATGGAAACCTCATCTGTTGTACCGATGTTTACGAGAGTTTTAGACATGTTTTTTTTAAAAATTCATGTTTAAGATTTTGAATCATAGTTTTAATTTTTTTATATTTTTTTAAAAATAAATTTTTAAAATTTATTTTAAGTTTCATTTATTATTTAATCTAGTTATGATCTATCTTTACGTATTTGAAATTGTGATTCAGAATTTGGGCGATGGTTCGTCGATGTTTTTTTTGCAGACTCGTATTTGACACGGAGGCTAAAAACTCACAGTTGCAGCTGCAGCTGAATATTTGGTTTGGTTAATTATTTTATTTTTGTTGATTATGTGATGGATATTTATTTGTTGGTTTTGGTTATTAGCGGCTTAATGAACCACATACTCATATACACCATCACCTTGTTGTCAACTATGAGACGTGTTATTAGAGCAAATTTATCATAATCCTCATAGAATAATATTTTTGAAGCAACTTTAATATGGTCGAAAGTCTCATAACTTGTTATGGTATGATAAAACGCATAAGATATCATATTTTTTATTATGGTACTTGATGAGTCCGGACGAATCCACCACTGCTCACTAAGAAATCCAGACAAGGGCACTTCGGACAATAAGTGCCTACTAAACTATCTGAACACGACAAAAGTATTAAATAATTAAACACCTTTTAACTAAGCTAGGTGCTAATCAACTTATTAAGTAAATGGGTCCTTAAACTTGACCCAATTTCATAACTTGACCTGAAAGCCCATGGGTCCATAATTAAAGGTATAAATACCCAAATACTTTCATTAATGAGGGTAATGAACATTTAATACAACCAGAAAACTTAAATATCTCACTACAAAACACCCAAACATTTAATAATCTTAAAACTCTCCAAAGCACTTGACAAAATTACCCTCAGCTTGAAATAAACCACACCAAATTGGCGACCACAGTGGGAGGAGAAGATGTCTGAAACTAGTATTCAAAACCAGCAAGAAAAACCAGTTGTGATGAATCCGAACGAGCCATCAATTCCACCAACTTTGGTGGAGGTGGTGGGAGAAACCAATGAGTACGTGACCGAAGAGCGAGACAGGTTGAAAGCTAAAATAGAAGCATTGAGGGCTACTAAAAAGACAGAGATGGGTTTAAAGGAAAAGGAAAAAGCGTCAACCATTCACCATACTGACAACCTAAGGGAGAACGACCCATCAGCAAAGACTCATTTGAGCACGAAAAATACCCATGTCAGTTCCGGTAAAAATATCACCGGTCTAAGCTGGTGGAAAGCTCAGAATCTGAGTCCTCTAGTAGCTCCTCGAATGAATATGAGCTTGAGAAGTCTTTGTCATCAATCAGTGATGAAGGAAGGTCCAGAAAGAAACAAAATCTAGTTAAAAATATTCATGAAAAAGGGATAGACATGGGAGAATAAAGAGGCATATGGGAAAAGGATCGTCTCACAGCCACAGCCATAGTCACAGCATGTGGATAAATTGCTGATGGATCTTTTTGCTTTCCATGATGAGCCAAGTATTTTTGCAACACCTAATGAAGACACAGTATTTAGTCGTGGTCGAAATTGGAGGTAATTGTTATTGTTATCCGAGATACTGTCCGGAAACCTTCCTAAGAGGTTTGACAATACTAAAATGGAGAAGTACGATGGGAGCAAATATCTGAACAACCATCTGGAACTGTTTAAAAAATTTATGATGAATTTTGATGATGATGACAAACTTTTTTGTAGAGCCTTCTCACAGTCTTTTATGGGAAGTGCTTTGAAATGGTACAACAGCTTACCACAAGGTTGTATAAGAAACTTTGATACATTTTGGGTGGCCTTCCGAAGGCAGTTTGTGGGGAGTAAGGAGGTGAAGGGCAATTGAGATAGTATTATCCATTGTGCCCAATAGTCAAATAAGTCACTGAAAGACTATATAAGTCGGTTCGTAAACACTAAGAATGGGTTAGCTGATTGCTTTGAGCAGGTAGCAATAACTTCTTTAAGACAAGGGTTAAACCCTGAGAATCTGGCTGATTCAGTAACCAGGAAGAAGGCCATGACCTGGGGCGGTTTGCTGAATCAGGTGGGAAAACAAATCAATGTAGATAAAACAAAGAAGACTAGGGTACATAGGCAAGTGAGTTCTGCCCCAGCTGCTCCAAACCAGAACCAGTCCGGATACAAGGCCAAAGAAATCGGACAGGGGCCCAATATGGCCAAACAGACTCAATCCCACCCAATTCCAGCTCAGAGCCAGCAGTCTAGAAATAAACGAGGACATTGGGTCCAGCCGGAGTGGTTTGCTGAGTTAAAAGAGAATGTGGCAACCATCTATGACAAAACAAAAGATGAAGTGCATTTTAAGAAGTCGACAACGCTTCAATCTCCTAGGGAAAGTCGTAATACTTATTTTTGCCAATATCATCATGATATTGGCCATAACACCGAAGATTGCATCACTTTGAAACAAGAAGTGCATAATCTTTTTGAAAGGGGGAAGCTGGGAGCTTATGTTAAGAGAAGAAGTGGAAACAGGCCTGACAATGCTCACCAGACTAGCCCAACAAACAATGCGGGGACGTTTGCTCCGGACCAGGCTATGGTAATCCTTGAAAGATTTGATATCAAATTAGAGTATTTGGATCCTGATCCAACCCGGAATAAAGTGGAGGTTATAACAGAACATACTAAGACAGTGTCTGGACTCATAAGATTTTTTAATTCATTTACTATATTCGGAGGGGACACTATGATTGCGCTAACTCCTTCTTCAAGGAAGAGGCATGTTCACATTCTAGCTACTCAGTTAGAGGCAGGCATGTCTTCTTATCAATCCCAAATTCATTTTTCCTTCATTTTTTTTGATGAAGATGATCTAAGAGACATAACTGGGCCTTATGAGGATGTTGTGGTGATATGAGCTTCAATTGGGGGCAACGACATCGGGCAAATTTTGATTGACACTGGTAGCTCAGCCAATATTCTATTTTTAAGCTCTTATAAACAGATGAAAAATCCAACAGTGATTCAGCGTTCGAACAGATTCATTGTGGGCTTCACAGGGAGCTCCGCGGATGTAATCGGAGAATTTGAGAATGAGGTATTGTTGGGCAAAGGCCCTTTCAAGAAGATGGTCAGGGTACTATTTGTTGTGGTGGATTGCCCCACATATTACAATGCGATATTTGGAAGGTACTGGCTCTCCAGGATGCATGTTGTGGCTTCAACAGTCCATCAATGTTTAAAGTACGTTGTTCAAGTACAAGTGGGAGTTGTCCGGAGTAGCCAAAAAGTAGCAAGAGAATGTTATGCAACTTCACTTGCCCCTAAAAATCTGGGGGCAATTCGAATTAATGAAGATTAGCAGTTTTTGGGGCCCTCTGAGGGTGAGGGTGAAATTGATGACCCTAGAGAGACCCCTAGTGTTTTGATACCAATCGAAGAAGTTGAAACCCACTCTCTGGCTGAAGGAATGAGTGTTAAAATTGGCTCCAAGATGGCACCAGAATTAAAGAAAAAATTGTTGTCATTTTTGGCAAATCACCAACATGTTTTTATTTGGTGCAATGTTGACGTGACCGGAGTACCCGCAAGTGTTATATCACACCAGCTATCTATTCGGAGAGATGTTGCACCTGTGGTGCAAAAAAAAGAGCTTTTTCAAAGGAGAAAGCTGATGTAATAGTTCAAGAAGTTGACCGGCTTACCAAGATGGGACACATAAAGGAGTCTCAATATCCTTTATGGACAGCCAACCCAGTGTTAGTAAAGAAAAATAATGGGAAATGGCGTATGTGTATCAACTTTACTGACCTCAATAGAGTTTGCCCAAAAGATCTCTATCCAGTCCCCCGGATAGATCACTTGGTAGACTTCACATCTGGAAAAAAGTTATTGTCATTCATGGATGCTTTTTCCGGTTATCACCAGATACAGGTGGATCCGAAGGACCAGGAACACACTACCTTTGTTACGGATAGGGGTCTCCATTGTTACAAGGTGATGCATTTTGGGTTGAAAAATATTGGGGCTACTTATCAGAGGTTGGTGAACAAAGCATTTGCTGATCATATTGGGAGAAATATGGAATTATATATTAATGATATGATGGTGAAAAGCTTAGAAGAAGATTTGCACCTAACTGATCTTCAAGAAACTTTTGCCAACTTGGCAAAGGTTAATTTAAAATTGAATCCGGAAAAATGTGTGTTTGGGGCGCAGTCCGGAATGTTTTTAGGTTATGTGATAAGTGAGAAAGGGATACAACTTGATCCGGACCAACTCGATGCCTTATTAAAAATGGACCCTCCTCGAAATGTTAAAGAAGTACAAAGGTTGACAGGAAGATTGGTTGCATTAAATTGTTATATTTCAAGGTCTTCGCACAGATGTGCCCTGTTTTTTAAACCTTGAAGGGTGTTAAAGACTTCAACTAGTCTCTGATGAGTCCGAATTCGAAGTGCTCCCCGGAAGGGCGGTCCAAGGTAAATCTCCCCGTAAAATTCGGACAGACTCCAAGCATATTAATTCGAACAGGACTTTTTCACCGGACAGATAAATTCGAACACTATAAACCTAAGGCAGTTCGAATTATGACTAAAGTACTAAAAAACCTAAACACTATCTGACTAAGCTACCTGCACATCTGCTTAAAACTTGTGGGTCTTTAAACATGACCCGGGTCCATTAAACTTGACCCGAAAGCCCATAAGGGCCCAAATTTCACACTATAAATACCCAACCACCAGCATTAACTATGGGTAAGAAAAATTAACTGCTGCCAGGCTGCTTAATTCTCTCTCCACCCTTAAAACACCCTGAAACACTTTGAAACACCTTTAAACACCACCATACCACCGTGAAACACCCTTACACCGTCTTAAAACTCCACTTGAAATTACCAGCCTACCCTCAGGCTACTTTTATCCACACCAAATTGGCGACCACAGTGGGAGGCGACGGTGCCTGAATCAAGCATTCAAAACCAAGTAAGGAAATTCTGTCCGAATGAATCCGGATAATCCAGAGCTTCCACCAGCTTTGCTCGAAGTGGTGGAAGAGAACGATGAATATACTGTCCAAGAGCGTGACAAGTTGAGGGCTGAAATAGAAGCTCTGAGGGCTAAAAATGCCAAGATGGGCATGAAGGAGAAATCCAAAGCGTCAGTTGCTCATCGCTCTGATAACCCTCGAGAGCATGAGGCTTCAAAAACTCATGTGAGCACTAAAAAGACACATGCCAGTTCTAAAAAGTCTCACCGGTCCAAGCCTGTGGAGAGTTCTGACTCAAGCTCAGAATCTTCGGACAGCTCTTCGGACAGTGAGGGAAATGAAAAGTCCTTGTCCTCCAGTAGTGATGAGGGGCGAACCAGGAAAAAACAGAAGCAAGTTAAAAAGTATTCCAGAAAAAGAGATCACCACGGAAGAATGAAAAGGCACATTGGGAAAGGATCATCTCACAGCCGGAGGCATATAGACCGGATGCTGGTGGATCCTTTTGCCTTCCATGATGAGCCAGGTATCTTTGCAACACCTAATGAGGATACTGCGTTCAGTCGTGGGAGGAATTGGAGGCAATCGCCATTGTCTTCCAAAATATTGTCCGGAAACCTCCCCAAGAGGTTTGATAGCACCAAGATGGAGAAGTACGATGGCAGTACTGATCCAGACAATCATCTGGAGCAATTCAAGAACTTCATGATGAACTTTGATGATGATGATAAACTACTCTGCAGGGCATTCTCCCAATCCTTCACAGGGAGTGCTCTGAAGTGGTACAACAGCCTTCCTCAGGGTTGTATCAGAGACTTTGATACTTTTTGGGTGGCCTTTCGAAGGCAATTTGTGGGGAGTAAGGAGCTAAAGGGTAATGGAGATACCATAATCCATTGTGCCCAGGAACCAAACGAATCATTAAAGGAGTACATAAGTCGTTTTGTGAACACAAAAAACGGGCTGGCTGATTGCTTTGAACAAGTGGCAATAGCCTCTCTGAGACAAGGTTTGAACCCGGGCAACCTGGCCGATTCAGTAACCAGAAAGAAGGCCATGACCTGGGGGGATTGCTAAATCAAGTTGGCAAACAAATAAATGTTGATGAAACAAAGAAGACCAGGGTGCAAAGACAGGTGAGATCCACCCCGGTGGCACCAACTCCAAATCAAAACCAGTCCGGAAACAAAGCTAGAGAAACCGGACAGGGGCATGGTAGGGGAAAAGCTCAGTCCCAGCCAGCTGCTCCTGCTCAAAGTCAGCAATCCAGAAACAAAAGAGGGCCATGGGTCCAGCCGGAGTGGTTTGCAGAACTCAAAGAAAGCGTGGCAACCATTTTCGATAAAACAAAAGATGAAGTACACTACCGGAGACCGACAACCTTGCAGTCTCCTAGAGAGCATCGTAACAACTCCTTTTGCCAATACCACAATGATATTGGCCATACCACTGATGATTGCATAGCGTTGAAACAAGAGGTACAAAATTTGATTGAAAGGGGGAAGTTGGGTGCATACGTTAAAAGAAAAGGAGGCAACAGGCCTGACAACACTCACCGAGCTGGTCCGGTTAATGCTGCCCCGGAGGGGGCTATGGTAATAGTTGAAAGGTTTGATGTAGAATCTGAATACTTGGATCCTGATCCAACAAGAAACAGAGTGGGTGCTATAGAGGAACGTTCTAGATCGGTCTCCGGGCTCATTAAATTCTTCGAGTCACTGACAATTTTCGGAGGGGACACTGTGACAGCTCCTACTACTTCATCAAGAAAAAGGCATGTTCATAATTTGGCTTCCCAGCTAGAAGGGGGCATGACCTCTTATCAATCATCAAATTCATTCCCATTCATTGTCTTTGATGGGGATGATTTAAGAGACATTGCTGGCCCTCATGAGGATGCTGTTGTTATAGGAGCATCAGTAGGGGGCAAGGAGATAAGGCGAATTCTGGTAGATACTGGAAGCTCTGCCAATATCCTTTTCCTAGACACTTACAAGAAAATGAAAAATCCAGCTGTGATTCAAAAGTCAGACAGGTCAATCGTGGGCTTCACGGGCAGCTCAGCCGATGTGATCGGGGAGTTTGAAGAAGAAGTGTTGTTGGGCAGGGGCCTTTTCAAGAAAACGGTCAGAATACTCTTCATTGTGGTGGATTGTCCCACCTGCTACAATGCTATTCTAGGGAGATCTTGGCTCTCTAGGATGCATGCAGTGGCTTCGACAGTCCATCAGTGTCTAAAGTATGCTGTTCAGGGGCAGGTTGGGGTTGTCCGGAGCAGCCAAAAGGTTGCAAGAGAATGCTATGCCACTGCCTTGGCTCCACGAACGCTGGGGGCAGTCCGTATAAATAATCAATAGCAGTTTGAGGGCCTTTCTGGGGGTAAGGGTGAAATTGATGACCCCAGAGAGACCCCTGGAGTATTGATTCCGATTGAAGAGGTTGAAACACACTGCTTGGAAGAAGGAAAAAGCGTCAAGATAGGATCCAAAATGCCACCAATGCTGAAAGAAGGAATGTTGAAATTCTTGAAAGACCACCAGCATGTTTTTTCTTGGTGCAACGCTGATGTTACTGGAGTTCCATCAGAGGTGATTTCCCATCGCCTGTCTGTCCGGAGAGATGTGGCACCAGTAGTAAAAAAGAGGAGAGCTTTCTCAAAAGAAAAAGCAGATGTCATTGTACAAGAGGTTGATAGACTCACAAAGATGGGGCACATTAAAGAATCTCAATACCCTTTTGTGGACTGCCAATCCTGTCTTAGTAAAAAAGAAGAATGGCAAATGGCGTATGTGCATTGACTTCACAGACCTCAATCGAGCTTGTCCAAAAGATTTGTATCCGATCCCCCGGATAGATCAGTTAGTGGACTCTACTTCTGGGAACAAGCTCCTCTCCTTCATGGATGCCTTCTCCGGGTACAATCAGATCCAAGTATATCCAAAAGATCAAGAGCATACTACATTTGTCACTGATAGGGGTCTACATTGCTACAAGGTGATGCCCTTTGGCTTGAAAAACGCTGGGGCTACTTATCAAAGGTTAGTCAACAAGGCATTTGCTGATCAAATTGGAAGAAACATGGAGGTTTACATTGACGATATGATGGTGAAAAGCGTGGATGAGCAGTTGCACTTGTCCGACCTCCAAGAGACTTTCGCCAACTTGACCAAAGTAAATTTGAAGCTAAACCCTGAAAAGTGTGTGTTCGGAGTGCAGTCCGGGAAGTTCTTAGGGTATATCATAAGTGAGCATGGAATACAGCCCGACCCGGACCAACTCAATGCTTTGTTCCAAATGGAGCCTCCTCGAAACATTAAAGAAGTACAACGATTAACGGGGAGGTTGGCTGCCTTGAACCGATTCATCTCCAGGTCTTCGGACAGGTGTGCTCCTTTCTTTCAAACCTTGAAGGGTGCAAAGGGGTTTGAATGGACGCCACAGTGTAACGAAGCGTTTAATGAAATTAAGAAACATCTTTCCTCTCCCAAGACTTTGTTCAAACCAGTTGATGGGGAGACTCTCTTTGTATATCTGGCTGTTTCAAGTTGTGCCATCAGTGCTGTGCTAGTAAGGGAGGTTGATGGGCATCCTCACCCAGTGTACTACATTAGCAAAAGTTTGATTGATGCTGAGAGGCGTTACTTGAAACTCGAAAAACTGGCGTTGGCCTTGGTAATAGCTGCAAGAAAAATGAGGCCCTACTTCCAGGCTCATCCTATCGTTGTCCGGACTTCTTTCCCTTTAAAGAATGTCCTTCAAAAAGCAGACATTTCGAGCAGAATGACAAAGTGGTCAGTAGAGTTGGGGGACTTCGACAAAGACTTTGCTCCCCGAACAGCGGTAAAAGCTCAAGCTGTGGCTGACTTTCTGGTTGAATTCCATTCTGATAGGGATTCCGAACAACATGCTGATTCAAAAGACAAGAAAGTGTGAATTGTCCGAACAGACGGAGGATCCAGTACCATGGGATATGGGGCAGGAATATGCCTCACTTCCCCATACGGGGACAACATGTTCCAAGCTATTTGTTTTGCTTTCAGGGCATCCAATAATGAGTCCGAATACGAAGCAGCTATAGCTGGGTTAAAATTGGCCTACATTTGTGGAGCTAAAAGAGTCAAGCTACTAAGTGACTCCCAGTTGCTAGTCCACCATGCCTTGGGCCTATCAGAAGCTAGAAAGGAACAGTTGGTCAAGTATTTACTCCTCCTAAAAAATGAAGCGTTGAAATTTAAAGCTGTTATCTATGAGCACATCCCCCCGGCAGAAAATGAGCTAGCAGACTCACTAGCAACGATAGCATATACGGAGTCCTACCCATGGATCCATGTGCTTGAAAGCCCTTCTATTCAACTCAATGAAGGTATAAAAGAGGAAGTCTTTGAAGTACAAGTAAAGCAGCCTCAAGACTGGAGGTCTCCTCTTATACAATATATGTCCGATGGCATCGTGCCCTTGGATAAATTACAAGCCAGAACATTGAAACACAGGGCTCGTGGTTTCATTATGATTAGAGAATTCTTGTACAAAAATTCCTACAACAAACCTCTCCTACGTTGTTTAGGGGATCATGAGTCACAAATGGTTCTCTCCGAATTGCATGATGGTGAGGGATCAGCCCATTGTGGATTTAGAGCTTTGACAAGAAGAGTGTTACTCTCCGGATACTATTGGCCATCGATTATGAAAGATGCTAAGGAGCTGGTAAGAAGGTGTGACCCATGCCAGAGGTACAACAATGAAATTCATGTACCAGCCATTCCTTTGGAATCAATTTCTGAGCCCATCCCTTTTGCTCGATAGGGATTGGACTTAGTTGGGCCTCTCCCTGTGGCGTCCGGAGGGCGTAAAACCATAATTGTAGCCATTGACTACTTCTCGAAGTGGATAGAAGCAGCCCCCTTGGCAGGGACAACCTCAAAAGCTGTTATAAAATTCATTCTATCCAACATATGTTGCAGATTTGGTGTCCCCCAGAAAATAACAACAGACAATGGGCCACAGTTTGACAACAGAGAAATGGAAAGCTTCTGTGCCTCAAGGGGTATTCAGCACTGCTTTTCTTCACCTTTCCACCCTCAAGCCAATGGGCAAGTTGAAGTGGCTAATAGAACGATACTGTCCGGTTTAAAGAAGAATTTAGAAGGGGCTGCTGGGAAGTGGCCTAGTTATCTACAAGAAGTCTTATGGGCTCACCGAACAACACCTGGGGCTGCAACACAAGAATCCCCTTTTGCCTTGGTCTATGGAATGGATGCAGTAGCCCCCATAGAGAAGACACTCCCCTCCTTTCGTGTTCATAACTTCTCCGGACAGGCTAATGAGATGGCAATTAGAAATCAGCTTGATTTGATCGAAGAAAGACGGGTGAAAGCTCATCTTAGAATGGCACACTATCAGGGCTTGATGAGAAGCAGGTTTGCTTCTAAAGTTAAAAGAAGAGATTTTCAACCAGGAGATAAAATATTAAGGAAAGTTTTCTTGCATACTAAGGAAAAGCTCTTCGGAAAACTGGCCCCGACTTGGGAGGGTCCGTACACTATGGTTGAAAGAATCAAGCCTGGGACATACTGGTTGGAAGACAAAGATGGCAGGGTTTTAACTCACCCTTGGAATATTGAACACCTTCGAATGTACTTGGAATAAAACTTATGTAAATATTTACTTGTTTAAACATCCATGTAAATATTTGGGGGCATACCTTCCCCTCTTCGGTGGCACGGAGAGTTTTCAATGAAATTTGGTGCCTTCTTCAAAATTCTCTAAGTATTTTTAAACATTTTGTCTCTTATCATACTACCCAAGTTAAAAGATCTAAGGGCTATTTAAATTCTAGCCGGAAAGTCTTAATACTCTCACAATACAATGAAATTATTTAAACTCCAGCTATTTAAACAAACAATGAAAGAAGAGGATGGTTGAGCAAAATAAGATATTCATTCAACAATTTAAAAACTGCCTTGGCCTTCCAAGGACTTTTTGAGTAAGTTTGGACACAGTACAAAAATCTGTCCGAATAATACGGACAACATCACAAAAAAAAGTGCCTTGGCCTTCCAAGGACTTTAGTTCGAACAAAAGATAAACAAAATAAATTATAGGTTAAGGTTGAGCCTTTGAAGATGGCTCACCCTCATTTGCTTTCTTGCCCTTGATATCGCTTTTCTCTTCGACTATCTTTTTTCCCTTGGGGTCAATCTCTTCCTCACCTGGGCTCTCTCCGGTTTCCTCTTCTTCACCGGACGAAGACTCACCGGAGTACCCCTCATCAACCATGGTCCAGTATGGGAGATCATCATCATCCACATAGCGCCATAATTCCCATAGTCTCCTCTTCGAGAATTTCTCATGAAACAGGAGGACCATATCAGACTTTACCTTTTGGATCATTAGCTCCTCGCTTTGGATCATCTCCCTGGCATAGGCGTTGATCCTGGCTTTCATCATGGCCTCTTGATCCCTCACCAAAGCAGCTTTCTCTTCAACAGCCTGAGTCACTGCATTCTCCAAAGAAATTTTGTCAGTGGTCAGGTTGGTGACGAGCTTCTCCTTTGCTGCAGTTTCTCCTCTTGAGGCTGTCAGGTCCTTCTCCAGTTCGGACAGCTTAGCCCGGAGATCTTTTACGGTCTCTTCCAAGGAAGCAGCTTTTGTGTTGCTTTCATCTTGATTCTTCTTTAGCTGATCATTTGCCTCCTTGAGCAAATCAACCTTATTGGCAGCAGTCCGGAGGTCCTCGGACAGTTTTTCCTTCTCCGACTTGAGGTCTTTGATGGTGTCTGCCTGACTTTGGACTTGCCTTTCCAAAGTAAGTATTGGCTGCACGTTGCTAAGGATAGAATGGGCTATAACATCCCTCTCACTGGAAACCATAAAAGTCTTACCGTTGAAGTTAACTGTGTTGGAGCTGCTTGGAGGGACATAGGGCCCTGCGAACTCGTCTCTGGGCAGCCCAAGAAAATATTCACCAAGTCCACCCAGACCGGTGATGTCCATTTCGTCTAAGTTAAGCTCTCCCCCCTCAACTTCATCTGTGTGGAATTCCCTTGGGATCTCTTCTTGAAAGTCTCTTGGGATCTCTTCGGCCAGTGTAGGGTCAGTAGGGAAAGAAGGCTCCGGGTCCCGGAGAGCAACCTCATCTCCTTGGGAAGTCTTCTTCTTCTTAGCCTCCCTATCAGCACTCTCACTGGTTTGCTTGCGAGTCCTCTTAGAAGCCCTTGAGGGCTTAGGGAGGTTCACTTCTTGCTTCTCGCTCTCCTGTTCCACCACTTGTAAAAGGGCTGCATCAATTTGAACCTGTGCCAGTCCTTCTGTGTCTGTTGGGGCCTCCTTCTCATCGTCACCTGCCGCCCTCTTGCCTTTCTTCTTCTTGCCCTTCATTTTACTTGGGGCTCTGGCCCGGGCAGGCAGGAAGAGAGTCCCATCTAGTTCATGAGACCTTCTCAGCACGATGTCTTCATCAGGTTGGGTGGAGAACTCCTCCCAAGTTAGGTCTCTTCGACCTGTGGTGTTCCACAGGTGAGACCTTGCTAAGTTCCCAGAAGTGAATGCTTTATGGAACCGGTTCTCCCAGTTCTCTGCGGCCCAAGCGTTGATTTTGCCACAGGTGACCTGTCCGGCCTTCAGGTAGTCTCCGAACTCCTTTGGCAGCTCTGATAAAACAAAAGAGAAACTAATTAGCATAAACTTAAAATAAAAGAGAAATTCGAACAGAGACTTAAGATGGGAAGCTTACGGTCACTCCTCCATCTATTCCTGAGGAGGCTTGGATTCTCTCCGGTCTTAATTTTCTTGCCATTCTCCCATGAGCCACTGACAAATAAGAATTGGCTCCTCCATTTGCTCTCCGATTCCAGGAGATCATCGACAGCTTTAAGATCGTTCCCCATGTTGAAATGGTAGAAGGGGAACTGATGATGTTTGCACAAGTTGGCCACAGCTGCAAACTCTTCCATAGGAAGAGAGATTCCAGATAACCTAGACGCCATAATACATGACATCAAGGTGAACCAACCATTGGGGCTTAACTGTGATGGGCAGAGTTTGACCAAGTGAAAATAGCGCACTATCTCCGGGTCCAGTGGGAACCTGAGTCCCCAGTTGAATAGCTCCGTGAAGAAGACTATCTCATTCCTTTTGCAATCCATCGGGGTCTCCGGATCGATGGGAATCCTTATCTTTACGTTCTCAGGGATCCCTCACTTTGTGCGCAATCTACCCAGATCTGAAGTATGGATGAACGCGTACTTGGGCTTCAACAAAGCCAAAAGATACTTGAACTCCACTTTATGAAAGCATGGCCCCACTCTCCCTTCAAGGCTCTCCGGCAGATCCTGACGCCTCAGATACAAGTCCTCTTTGCCCTTCTTGGCAACAACGATAGCAGTATCAGCCTGTCCGGAGGACTCGGACTCAAATCTAACCTCCTCAGTGGAGTCCTCCATCCTCTCCTCCATAATCGTTGGGGGAGCTTCAGTAGAAATAGTTCGGGGAGGATTGAGGCTTGGCAGAGCTGATCCTCCGGACTGTTGGCTGTCCGTATTTACTCGACTTCTCACCTCAATTTGAGTTTCTGAAGTAGAAGATTCCTTGGGGGGTAGTGGGCTGCTGGCCTCTAGTCCTGACAGCCTCTCCCGGGGAGCCCTTATAGTTGCCCCAGACCCTGATACACTATCTTTTGCCCCCGATTTCGAGGGTGTGTTTTTAGAAGAAAGCCCTTTGACCAACCGACTTGGCCTTTTCGTGATTGGCTTGTCCGGGGAATGGTCAGAATCAGACCCCATAGCAATGAAAGAAGATTTTTTCCTAACACTTGTGACAGTAACTCCCGGTTCAACAGCAGGGATCGACTCCTGAACTGAGGAGCCAGATACTATGGGGGAGAGCGTTGATTGAAAAAGCCTTTTTGGCTTGGTACCTTTAGAAGAAGATGAGCCTCTGTCAGATTCTTCGATTGAAGGGGCTGGTTTTTCAACAGGCGACGATGGTAGCCCTGCTGCAAGTCTTTTTTCCTTCTCAACTCTTTGAGCTTTCTCCAATTCCGAGAGATTAAGCCAGCCGCCCTTGATCAGTGCTGTTCTTGCTGTAAACATAAACAGCCAAGAAAGTTTTGAAGATTCTAGAGAGATAAAGCTCTGAGTAAAATGGCAGAGTGAAATTTGAAAGAGATAATGAGATAGTGAAAAGTGAATTAGAATTTATAGTAAAAGTGAAAAAAGGAGTTGATTCCTAGGAGAATCCGAAAAGTTGGGCAATGATTAAAAGACGGCGCTGATGTCATTAATGGCATTTAAAAGAGGTAACTTGTTCGAGAAAGTGGTGCGAAGTTCAAGGTGAAAAAACGGCTAAAGTGACCAATCAGAGAATGACACGTGTCCCATTAACTCTGGCAAGAACCGTTTAGAATTCGTAACGTTCGGTCTGTCCGGGTTTATCCACAACTCTCTCCGGATTGAAAAACCACTTCCTATAATCGGACTGTTTTTCAGTTCTTTGACAAGGACACTTGTTCAAACATCTAAAAAAGGGGCTCCTGATGAGTCCGAATTCAGAATACTCCCTGGAAGGGCAGATCAGTGTAATTCTCTCCGAAATCCGGACAGAACTTTTGGACCGGACAGATCACTTCGAACCAATGTGAGCCTAAGGCTGTTCGAACTATGACAAAAGTACTAAAAAACCTAAACACTTCTTGACTAAGCTACCTGTCCTCCTGCTTAGAACTCATGGGTCTTTAAACATGACCCGGGTCCATTAAACTTGACCCGAAAGCCCATAAGGGCCCAAATTTCATACTATAAATACCCAACCACCATCATTAACTATGGGTAAGAAAAACTAAATGCTGCCAAGCTGCTTAATTCTCTCTCCACATTGAAACACTTTGAAACACCCTTAAACACCCTCACACCACCTTGAAACACCCTTACACCGCCTTAAAACTCCACTTGAAATTACTTGCCTACCCCTAGGCCATTTTTATCCACACCAAATATTAAACTTCATAGTGAAAAACATCCACGTTTATGTTATAAATGAACATTTTCGAATTCCAAAATTATGTCGACAAACAATTTAATATTTTTCCGTTAAATACATAAAAAGGTTTGCCCAAATTTATTTGAAATATTATAGCTTAACAACTCGTTTTAAGATTGACTTAGAAAACATACATCAAAATATAACAAAACAGAATTACAATCTATATTTTGTGACTTCCATCCGTTTGAATCTTCAAGTTGGTTATACTCGGAAATGCACATTTTTTCCTCTCCCTTATGAATGATGTTATTCAAATGTGGTTCATTAATATTATCAATAATACTTAAATATAACAACTCGAATACATATTGTATGGCTTCGTATGAGAGATCCAAAACCTGATACATAAATATCGACCTCAAATAATTCCACTTGATAAAGACTTCTTACCGTCCACTTGTATGCAACATCGGAGTGACACGGTTC
Organism: Limnanthes douglasii subsp. nivea; assembly: GCA_036936605.1. Lineage (NCBI taxonomy): Eukaryota > Viridiplantae > Streptophyta > Magnoliopsida > Brassicales > Limnanthaceae > Limnanthes > Limnanthes douglasii. The sequence continues at coordinate 43,302,394 of JAUPFV010000005.1, read as the reverse complement.
ATGTCGAACATGTAGTATATTTTGCAATTAACTTCTTAAAAAGAACTATGATTCTTCATCTACCCGTGCTGATTTTGCTATGTTTCAAAATTGGAGAAAAATTGAATCTATAGTCGTAAGCCACTCCATATTGTAAATCTAATATATTTGTGTTAGAATATTCAGTGTATTAAGTTTCCTTGTATAGGCCTCTAAGTTCTCTATATATTGAGAGTCTTACTATTGAGTTAATATCTCTAATGCAAAAGTTTGGACAGAGAGAGAATAATAATGTGCTTTAGGTTTGGTAAGAACGTTGTATATGGTAGATAAAAGGAACATTTTCAAATAAAACATAAAACCCTAGCCGCCTCCTGCGGCTCCTTCTCTCTTTGTTTTTTAACAATTTGATTTGATGAAAATTTTGTAGTTTGATATGGTTCACACACTCGGTATATATACACAAAACAGTGGAAACTAGGTTAAATAACTTATAGATACGATTAGATATATGGTTCATTATATCAAACCAATCATGATGATGCTTAAACAGTTAACATATGTTTAATTATGTAAAATTGTTAAAATTTGGATAAAAAATAGTAAATAATTTATATTGCGCTCATTAAAATTACTTTTTAAATTAATATACAAAATGCAACTGATTCCAAACAGATGGGTTAATATTAATTGTCATAGAAAAAATAAAAATAAAAACATATAATTTCGACGACAGGCTCGAAATTAGATGATTTTATTTATTTATGTATATTCATTGGAAAAGACAAAACAATTTTTTTTCATATTCCGACCCACATAGTCTAAATATGATTTTTTCTTAAAATTTCATAATATATTTAATTTTAATCCCATCAAACATGTTGCATCATCTAAAACATAAAACACAGACAATGGACATACAATCTAGTTAGGTGTCATTCCAAATAAAATAATGGTTTTCGTGCCTATTTATTTATGCTCCCGTCTATTTTACATTGTCAAAGATTCATGTGTAAAAAACAAAAAAAAAATCAATGATTACGACAATTATTATATTAGTATTGACACACACTTACGTTTATCCATGACTTCTTTTGATGAAGTGATATTTGCATAAATTTTAGCAACCCATGAGCATAACTATAAAAAAAGTTATACCGTTATATTATGCAGTGATTTAGAATGAATAATGCACGTCTTTGGGGTTCAATGTTGATAAAAGCTTAAATAGAGCAAAAAAAAATTATGTAATAAATCAAGTAAAGCATGTCGAGGGTTAAAAACACTTACTTTAACGTAACCGTATCCAATGTTAATTTTCTTAGCATAATGAAACTAGTGTAGATTTTTTTACCGACTTCAGGGTTTTAGGTTTTTGTATTTCTACATTAACGACACATCCATCAATTCAAACTTTTTAAACTTTGCGGGTATTGATTATTATTAAAGATTAAATACCCAAATCTAGATAACACATTCCTTCTATGGATACTTGTCGAAGAAAAATAATTATACTTCTCTAAACTATTGGAGTTTAATCAAATATCACCCATCATATAACAATGCTCTAACATAATTCCTTAAACATAGAACAACGGTATAATAATATGTTGAATATGTCAATAATAATAATAATTAGTTACAATCATAAAACTTCGAGGGACGACCAATTAACATTTAAATGAATATGAAAAAAAGTTTACTAAATTTAACTTTTCAAGTGTTCAACATGCATGCATAAATTGTAAATCATACTTTACAAACTCCCCAAAGCTTAGTTACATCCTTGACCGCGTATTCTATTGTAAATTGAAGTCATTGCATTATGTCAAATAAACCCTGATTAATTAGTACTATAATAAAAAGATGAAATCCTACGGGTTTCCTCATACCACAACAAGTTAGGAGACTTTCGATTATATTAAAAAAAAATTAAATATATTGTTTATGAGGATTGAGATAAATTTGTTCTAACAACTCCTCTGATAATGAACAAAAAACTGATATATAATATATATATATAATCCGATAAATCGCTAATGACCAAAACCAACAAATAAATAGTCGGCAAATAATTAAACAAAAAAACACTTAACAAAAACCAAATATATATATTTTCATGTTACATAATCTCAATCCAAAAAAGACGAACATCGGCGACTCCTAACCCAAATTCTTCTGAATCAAACTTTAAATCACAAATTTAAATATAGAAAAATAGTTCAAAACTAGATTAACTCGTAATTAACATCGATATAATTTTATTTTTTAAAAAATTGAATAAAAGTCTAAAATTTAAATTCGAAAATTTTAAACAACAAATTTTAAAAATTTGACATATGGATATCTGATATATTTTTAAAAATTGAAAGTTTTTAAGGTTTTAGTTTTTTCAAAAAGTATTGATATTTTTTTAAAAAAAAGTTTATATAATTTCTTTTAAATTTTATATTCTTAGGGGACGTCTTTCATAATTTTTACATGTTTTTATAACGTGAACTTAAAAGTAGACGTTTATTAAATTTTACAAAATAGGTTGTTATACACTTTCTATTTTATTGTATCTTATCCCGAATTTGAATATTGTAACAAATTTTAAGATCTTTCTTGAAGTCCATTTAAACCTGTGTAGTACCTTAAAACTCGAACTAAGCTCAAACAGTTTGTACATTTGAACTGGAGTACCTTAAAACTCGAACTAAGTTCAAACAGTTTGGTTCCCTTTACCCAGCCGTAAGGGTTCCATTGACGAAAGTCACAGCTCTCTTTCTCTCTGCCTGAGGTTTTCCATTGACGAACGAAGCTATTTCAACTCCATTCAACTCTCGTAACAATCGGTACAACAGCTGTTTCTCGTTTTCCCCATGTCTAAAACCAACAATAGGATTGATTTTTGTCTATCTTAACCTAAAAACATGAGAAGACTTGTCAGTAATCTGTTTACTACTAAATTTCCCTCTCTAATTCTCTCTAGTAAAAAACATGTAACCCCAACTGTTGCACCTCTATGTTACATTCTAAATGATTCTCTAGGTTTAGGTTTAGGTTTAGGTTCAGGTCATTATTCAGTATCATTGCCTTCTTCGCTTGGGGTTACCATTAGGGTTCCTTCTCGTTCTTTCTGTATAGAGACACTGTCTGTGGATCAAACATTATTAACTGATGTTAGGGATGCAAGTTTTGATGCTCTTGTTGCTAAGGTTTATGAAACTGTTATTGATAATTCTAACGCCTATGATGATTTGGGGAAAAAACTCGATAAATTCGGGGCTCAGTTGAGTACACCATTGGTGCTTGAAATACTACAGAGGCTTAGTTTTGAGGAGAAATTAGCTTTCAGGTTTTTCACATGGGCAGGGCATCAAGAGAACTACTCTCATGAGCCTCCTGTTTATAATGAGATGATGGACATTTTATCCAGTACTAAATACAAAGTTAAGCAGTATAGAATCGTCTGCGACATGCTCGATTACATGAAACGAAACGAAAAGAAGAAAGGTGTTCCTCCTGATGTCCTGTTGTTGATTTTGAGGAAGTATTGCGAGAAATACCTTACACATGTGCACAAATTCGCAAAGAAGAAAAGAATAAGAGTTAAGACACAACCGGAGATCAACGGGTTTAATGTCTTAATGGATGCTTTGTGTAAGTGTAGTTTAGTCGAGGATGCTGAGGCGTTGTTTAATAAGATGAAGAAGAAGATCAAGCCGGATGCTAATACGTTTAATATATTGTTTTTTGGGTGGTGCCGAGTTAGAAACCCGAGAAAGGCAATGTGTTTGCTTGAAGAAATGATTCTATTAGGCCATACCCCTGATAATTTTACCTACAACACTGCCATCGATGCATTCTGCAAAGCAGGGATGGTGACGGATGCAGCCGAGCTTTTCGATTTCATGAGAACCAAAGGTTCGACTATGTCTTCTCCGACTGCGAAAACTTATTCGATTATGATTTTGGCTTTTGTTCAAAGCGGTAGAATTGAGGAATGCTTTAAACTCATCGGGCATATGATAGAGAGTGGCTGTCTTCCTGACGTTTCGACATACAAGGAATTGATCGAAGGGATGTGTTTAGCTGGACATATTGATCAAGCGTATAAGTTCTTGGACGAAATGAGCAACAAAGGTTATCCACCTGATATAGTCACTTATAACTGTTTGCTCAAGGTTCTATGCGACAGTAAAAACAGCGACGAAGCACTTAAGCTTTATAAAAAGATGATTGAGTTTGGCTGTCTTCCTAGTGTCCAAACTTTTAACATGCTGATTTCGATGTTTTTCGAGATGGGTGACGCCGATGCGGCTTTCGAGACCTGGCATGAGATGGACAAGAACAAGTGTGCACAGGATACTGATACATATAGTGTGATGATTAATGGGCTTTTTGGGTGCGACAGAGTTGAAGATGCATGCTTTCTTCTGGATGAAGTTGTTAACAAAGGATTGAAATTGCCGTACCCGATATTAGACTCTTTTCTAATGCAGCTTTCGGTTATTGGCGATCTTCGAGCAATTCACAGACTCTCTGAGCATATGAGGACTTTTTATAATCCTTCGATGGCTAGACGTATTGCACTCAATGAGAAACGTAGAAGTATGAGTCGAAGAGGGAACTGAGAAAATGACAAGCAGCAGAAAACCAAAGCCTACCTCAAGTATGGAACTTTTCTAATTGATCAACTTTTATTTTTAACTTTCATTTCATACTCTTAATTTTTGATAAACTTCCATTGCAAATGGGTTGGTTTGTCGATTTACAAGTTTCAAAGTACTACAACCATCGGCTTTTGGTCGTTGCTGAAATTAGAATTTCCCAAGTTGGAGTACTAGAATGTATCTTTGATCATGCATTTATGACGCGATTGTAGCCTGTATACACATCCTGTTAAGTACATTTATCACACCACATCTTGCCATATAAGCTGTGTCAAATCATGGTTTAATAATACTCTTAGTCTAGCTGATTAGTTCCACCGTTGTTGTTTTGGTATCAGTGGCTTATATTTTACTGACATTTTGGAGAAATGGCAGTGCTCTAAAACACTCACTGTCCTGAACCCGAAGAATGAAAAATGTGATGAACAAGTCAAAATTAACATTTTGGGGTGGCAATCGAGAGGTAAGAATTGAAATTTATTTGATATATATTTTCCCATTATTTTTATTCTGTGTGTGCACAACATGCGTAGATATAGTCTTGGCCATATAAGCAGAAGGCATTCAGAATCAGATACACATGAATACCTTCTATTTCTCAGTTATGTGTAACTTGTCAAATAAAATCACTTGCGTGGCATATTCGATAATCAAAGTCTAAAGCTAATGTATTTTGTCTTTAGAAATCAAGTAGTAGGTATTGAATGTTGAAAAAATTTAGTTTTATCGTTAGTTATGTGGCCAAACGTTTCCCAGCCTAAAGAACTTATGATGTCATATATTTATTTGATTGCTCAATCTTAAGTTTTCAAGTCCTTACTTGTTAATCACTCTAAATATTATTAAGCTGTTATATTTCTGGTGATTGTAAACCATGTGTCTCAAGTTTCTCACCGTGCAAGTTAACTACATACTTATTACCAAAAAACAAGTTAGCTATATACTTTATAGTATATCTTTGTTGATTTTGTTACAAGTCCTTTGATTACTCATCGGTAGCTCTTCAAATTAGAATCAGGCAGTTGCAATTGACCATTGTCGTAAAATTAATCTGTAGATTATTAGTACGCCAGCTATGAATTTTAAGAAAGATAACATTCTTATCCATTACGTTACTTAACTTATCGCACTTGCTCTTCTAATTTAAATATCATTTTATCCTTGACTATGGTATGCTCAAAATCAAAAATATTTTGTAGACCTGTGAGTTTTCTTAATCTACACTCTATTTCAGTTTTATCGCATCGTATATACACTCGGAAGGGTCCAATAGTTTGAGGCTTTAGACAAACAAATATGCTAGTGGAAAATGAATAAGTCATATGACGTTGAAATCTTTTGAGTAATTTTAAAGTTTCCTTACTTTATTTTATTTATTTTAAATTTTCCAGAAGCGAAGGCTGTATTATTTTGATACTGGATGCCCATCAGTCAAAATCGGAGAACGACAAAGTGTCATAATATACGACTTACCTGTTCGTTGAGCCAATCAACACTTGAGCCGAAAGTAATGGTTTTTCTGTGCATTTACTTTCCAGTTTATCGACAGGTTCCTTTTCCTTCAAGTAAATGACTCTTGTGTTATTTCAATACATATTTTTTATGGTTTAGTTATTACACAAAGCTATACAACACTAGGAGTTTTGACTGCTTTGTATCGTTTTTTAACTAGGTTTATAATTATATAGATAATAGATCAAGAGAAAAAAGGCAGACTTGTGTCTTACTATATTATTCTATGATGTAAAGGTGGTATATTACATCAATGTTAGTATATTAAGCTAAGTCCAATCTAGCAGAAGTATCAATGCCAACAAATTTCATATACATCCTTGTCTTGCACCTAATGCCCACAAGTCCAAAAGTTAGTTGCAGCCGCCGACGAATGCTTTAAGTTCTTCCAATAAAAATAGCTGCTACATTGGCGTGTGCACTAATAGCTCTATATTTTAATTAGTATGGTTTAGAGCTCGACTTTAACTCTAAACAATTTTAGATAAATTCGATTTGCCTAGTTCCTTAACCATGGATAAAAGATGGAACTTTTGCGCCTTTCATACGTTAAATAAAATAATTGGATATACATATATATATATATATATATATATATATATATATATATATATATGTTTACTAAGGGAATCTTCTCGATTTCCCTATGAAGAAGCAACAAAATGTAGGGAATTGTGTTTATGATTTACATATAACCTCTGAAGTTTTGTATGTAAACAATTTCAGATTGAATTATTTTGGTGGTTCTCTAAAATTCAACCGGAAAAAAATTAGAGAATTTTTCTTAATGAACAAGAGAATGAATTGTTTCGTCATATACCATGGTTATCTATTTCGACCCAACTTCCAAACTGTCTAACGGTTTGCATGTCTAGCTTGACCGAGCTCGCTCCGCTCGCTAATCACACTATATTCTAACATAATATATTATGATTATATTGGTCGACTAATAAATCAAATTACACTAAAATATCTAACATAAAAGACATACCAAAAGAAGAAAGCATTGTGGTAGGAATAGGATATTGACAATAACAATAACAATACTTAGGTTGGTAGGTAGGTAAGAGATCCAATTGACTGGTTAGTAAGTTGGTTTTTTTCAGTTTGAGAAATGTAGATTACTTCTGACCCCAGAAATCCTGTCTCTTGTACTTTACAGAACGGTGTTATAACATATGTAAATTATTATTGTATTTTTCATTTAAATTTTATTTTGTCTAAATTATTCTAGGACACTACTACTGTCTTGATCAAATGTTTTGCCTGCAGAATATTCAAAGGAGGTTTCAAGAGATATATAGGGGTTTATCGTAGAATAAAAACTATCGATGTGCTCGATATTCATTTTATGTCGTAAGCGTCGTACCAAATTGACTCTGAAAGGTTGAGACGAGTCGTGTCAAAACATGTAATTGAACAGATGGCCAAAAACCTTGATTTGGATTGTATTTTGGTGACCAACTCTAAGACACTAAATAGTTTTGTAGTGAAAATTTCATCTTCAAGTACAAAATGCATATAGTTTGGTGTACTTGTAGTTCTTATAGTTAGGAGGTAGAGATTGATGAAACAAGAAACTGGTTTTTATTTTGCTAGTAGGTAAAACAGTTGAACAGTCTAGTCTAGAAGAGAACATGTCTTAAAAAAAAACTATTTTAAATTATGTATTAATAGATTGATTTGCAAGGTTTAACCATTTTTTAACTAACATTAAGAATTAAGATTAATATGAAGCTTCTTACCTATTAAAAAAAAATTGTGGAAAAAGTTAATTTAGCTGTTGTGTACTTGTAGTTATGAAATTGATACTGACATATGGTGTTTGGTTGTTGAAGATGGCTTTCACTGGCTTTGACAACAAGCAAAATTTAACTCAACTTGGTATGAAATGGTAGGCTTTCACTCCGACGTAATTTAATCAAAACGGTCCGATTTATAATTTTTGGTTCCGGTTCCGATTGCAGAACCCGTTTAACATGGGTTGTTACAAGTTTTATATATTTTTTAGAATTGTAAAACTCGGACCGTGGTATATTAATAAAAATTCTATTAACTTTTTGTAATATGTTAACTAGAAAAAAGATGAGCTAGATACTCAGTTGGATTAGAAACTAGATTAGTCTGAATAAAAATTCTTCAGGTATGTGCTTAGATGTTGAATCGGCTTCAAAAGGCCGGCATGGTTGCCAAAAGAGAAAAGACTAAAGAAACTTTTATATTGTAGTTTTATATTGTAGTTTTTATTGTTTTGGTTATGGTATGACATGACGTAAGTTTTCCATATGATCTACGTTAGAATTTTGTTTGTCTCGGCCGACAAGTTTGTTGTATTGAAACCTTTAATAGATTAATGTAATTTTCATTTACAATTAAACTAAATTTTCTCTTGATATCGAATGGTTTTTGGGATCACAATTTTTTCTTTAAAATCTACCTTTAATAGATTATTGTAATCTTCATTTACATGAAATAAAAAGAATCGAACCGCATAGAAGTGACTTTTTTTAAAGACTATGATCAGTTGGCAATTCATGTGTTTAGCCGAAACAGATGCTGCGATTTATAACATATTAAGGACACGATGATGGGGACCTCTCGACATTTGGATTTGAACGTTAAGCAAATAAATAATTAAAAGAAGAAGTTCGTTTTTGAAAAGTAGATTTTTCTTTTATGTAAAATAAAAAAATTATAATCCTAAAATTTAATTTTTAAATCATGAATCCTGACATTAAATTATAGTTTTGGTAATCATTTTACCTATCTATTTGTTTATTTGTTGACAGTTTCACTTAACACTATTTTAATTGCGTGTTCTATCCATTTTTTTCGGTGTTTTTATCATCTTTTCTGAAATTTTAGTTTCAACGATACGATAACATATAAGACACACATCATATACAGTACTCAATCTTATATGATGAACTATTCGTTGTTATCTACTGAAAAATTTGATGTTTAGTTTTTTTATAATATAGTCGGTTGCCATTAAATATCATTTATCAGAGGTATAGTTAACTATTTTTCGAGCCATGATTTGGTAAACAAAGTTACCAAGTTCTCACTGAAACGCACGTACAAGACCCCTATGATTCCACTTAAATCAATTATCTAACATATTCATGTTTTAGACTTACATATTTAGGTTATATATGTCATTGTATATTTTACCCAAATTTGTTGGATTAACACAATTTTTAAGATTTTCATAATTCCACGAGAGGTGAATGTTATTTCTAACAATAAGTCTCTCAATCATCTAACCTCTTTTCCCGTTCGGACCTCCACTATAAACCTATATTTCATAGTTGAGTGAGATATACATGTTTTTTATTTAATCCTTAAGAAGTAGTACCTCCCACCAAAGTGAACAACATCATGTAGTTCAATTATTATCAGCTAGACTAGTTATCCAACTTGCTTTTGTGTATCCCTCAAATATCCTCAAAAATTAGAATATTAAAGACATTTGATTTTTGTCATATTCAAGTACCCAAGAACCCCTCCAATCGCATTTTAATATTTTGTAGTTGACTTACTCGTAAATTGACTTAATTTACTTACTATAAATGAAATATCTGCTATAGTACACAAAATTGCATACATAAGACATTTTTGTATAATACTAGCGTATTACAATCGAGTCACTACTCTTCTTTTACTTTTTCCAAATTTAAACTATGATCAAATTATGTATATATGTATTTTTTGAAAATTAGATGTTTGAATTTATCAAATACTTTCTCAATGTAAACGGATTGACTTAAAGCAAAACCTTTATTATTTTAAATAATTTTATACCCAAATAAATATCTATTTCTTTAATATGTTTTATTTTAATTGTAAAATATATGAACCTCTTTGTTTTTAAAAATCCATTTCATATACTAGTCCATATAATTTTTTTTAATGTATTGACACATAATAACCATTTTGTCACCACGAAGTTGAATCTATAAACATTTGCCCGTCGTATTATGTCTAAACTCATCGGATACAATCACATGATTATTTTTTTATGCCACTTCTTAAGTGCTTGTTTAAGACCATATAATGATTTAAAAATTGTATATACTTTAACTTTATTTGCAAAAAGTAACTTCGGGTTGTTCCATATAAACCTTCGTCTTAAAAACTCTACTTAGGAATACCGTTTTGATGTCTATTTGTTGAATTTTTAAACTATATACGGGCACAATTGTAAAGAGAATTTCAATATTTATGGTATAACAACACGAGTATATGTGTTAAAATAATATATTCATTCATTATTTTAAAAACCATTGACTATAAATTTTACCTTAAACGCTTCAATTGTACCATCCATGTGGTATTGTTTTAGTGTTAATTGTAGGCTAGAAATAACTCGAAGTATGATTATTTATTTATTTTTAAATCGGTCTCATATGCTAATTAGATTTCTATATCAATAAAATCTCTTATATTAATTAGATCTTATATATTAATTAGATTTATTTATTAATTAAATATTTTATATGAATGAGATCTTCTATATTAATTAGGTTTATGTACTAATTAAATTTTCTAATTATTTGATCTTCTATATTAATTTGATTTCATATTAGTTGAGTCTTATTTATTAATTAGATTCCTTAAGTAATGAATTAAGATTTATCACACTCAGTCTTTAAATTGAAGAAGAAATTTCTTTGCAATGTGTGACGACACGAGACAAAAGACGAGCTATGGTTCAGAGAAGATCGACGAGTCTGTTTGTAGAGAGTGTAATGAGGTAAAAGATAAACACTTGAATATGCATTCTTAGATTCACAAATTCTTTTTAAACCCATAAGAGAGTTTTGTAATCTCTTGTTGTGTGATTTATTTATTTTGCATGTTCTATCTTGTTAAATTTGTTCTTAAAATAAGTAAGATATGAAGGTCTTATTACCTCCTACAACCTCTCCAAGTAGGTTTGCGCCAACTTTTGCTCACTACTTTGGCTGAATGGCTAGGATTCGGTCTAACGAGTCTTGTTCAGGTTGGGTCGTATCTTGTTTGGATATTATTGGTTTAGTGGTGCGGTGAGTATGAAGATCTGATATCAATAGTCAATGTTGGTGAAGTAGATAAAGTATAAAGATGAAAATCACAGATCTTGGAGTAAAGTCAAGCGCATTCATAATGATGGATTCTATGAATGAAGTATTAGATTCAAGTTATCTATTGGACTCGAATTACCTTAACAAATGTGAGGTATGTCCTTGAAACATAAAATTATGTCTATAAGTATGCTAGATAAAGAATGATATGAATATAAAGGTAAAAATGGAAGACTTATAGTCATGCAAGACTCACATGTTGTTATGAAGATTGATCGGACTACTAGTGTTTTAGTTTTGAACGGGTTTGTAGTAGAAGAGACGTCTAGTATAAGGAATTGATTTGTTAGGATTTATTTGGAGTCAGTTGAAAGCTTGTAGAAGCGGGTGGAAATCGACTCCAAGAAGTACCTGAAGAGGTTTAGGATTGACGGTGATGTGGTATTAATGAACTGACTATTCACTCGCTATTGTTATAATTTTGGCATGCTTAGGCGCAGAATCTCGAAGAGTACCTTGAAGCATGAAGAGATGAAAAGATGATCCGTAGCTTACTTGAAGTAAGGTTTATGCTTCTCACGGTTGGACAGAACAAAAGGTTGAGTGGATAAGTTGTTTGGAAAACTATCATTGCCAATGGAAGCCCTAGACTTTCGGTATTCATAGAAATATAATTGGTGTCAGAGATGGGGATGGATTTTAGATGAAGTTTAAACATAAAGGTGGAGATGTGGATACCTTTATGGAAGTTATTTTCAAGATGAGTTCGAGTTCGGCCTTTGTAAAGGAAGTTCAACTATTGCTGGGTTTGGGTTTTGACTTGAAGTTTGATGGGTCAAAAGATTTTAAATGTTCAAACTGTAGAGAAATTATCAAGTGTTGCTTGTTCTAATCTTGGGATAGGTCATATGGATGTTATAACCTCTTTCTTGGATGTAAGAGGTCGAGACACTTGTCTATTGGGGATGATTGCCTTGATAGAGTTCATGAATTACATGGGAATTGATCAATCTAGGTGTGCAGGTGGGTAACTTGTCTCTAGTGAGTAGTTGGAGCATTAGGGAAATGAATAATGAAGTGTTAATTTAAGTCTAGGTGGAGAATTGTTTAGTGCATAGATTAACTCAGAGCAAAAACAAATTTAAATTGGTGTGATATGTTAATTAGATCATTATATATATATATTAGATCTTCTATATTAGTTAGATATACTATATTAATTACATCTTCTATATTAATTAGATCTTTTATATTAGTTATATTTCTATATTAGTTAGATATTTAATATTAATTAAATCTTCTAATAGTTGGGTATTCTATTAATTTGATCTTCTATATTAATTAGATTTCCTATTAATTGAGTCTTCTATATTAATTAGATTCTTTAATTAATGGATTACGATTTATTACAACCGACCTATATATAGAAGAATATATTGATTTTCAATGTGTGTCGAGACGAAACGAAAAATGAGCGACGGTTCAGAGGTGATCCGCGAGTCTGTTTGTCGAGAGTGTAGTGAGGTAAAATAAAAACACTTGAATAGACATTCTCAGATTCTCAGATTCTTTGTAAACCCATAAGAGAATTTTGTAACAAATAAGTGATTGAGTGTTTAATGTTGAAGAGTTTTCTTGTAACCTCTTATATATAAATTGTGTGAGCTACCCATGTATATATGATTTCTTCACGGTCTGAACCATGTTACATCTCTTGTTGTCCGATTGATTTAATTTTTATAGTCTATATTTTTAACTATGTTCTTGAAATAAGGTAAGAGTTAAGCTCGTATTACCTCATATAGCCTATCGGGTAGATGTTCACCAACTCTAAGTCACTGCTTTGGCTGAGTTGCTAGGATTCGGTCTAACGAGTCTTGTTAAGGCTAGGTCGGGTCTTGGTCATATGTTGTTGGATTTTCTAACAATTAGATACCCATATACAACTAATTGGTCTTGAATCCGAAGATAAACCGACCAATTCGTAAGTTTGATTAAAAACGATTTAATCCATTTTTTTTATTAATGGCATATTACCAAAATATTGCATCTCGAAATAATATTACTTTTTTATATTTATGATTTAGTGTTATTTTGAAAATAAAATACGATCGGTATTTTTTGTATGATTTATTCACTAGTTTCTTCTACCAAGTGAAACAAATCCTTTGAGAATTTATCTAATTAGATTCTAGATCTTTAAGTAATTTCTCCCATTGTCTCCTACGAGGTTCACGTGGTTCCTCTTCTATCAAAGATGTTTCTTGTGAAGCCACTATTTGAGTCATGTTATCATTAAATAACATAGATTCAAAGAACTCTGTTTTTCTAGATGCACACACCATATTGGAATCCAATTATAATATCTTATAAGACTTGTTATTGGCTGCATACCTAATAAACACACATCTTATCACTTTTAAAACTAACTTTATTATACTTAGATTTATGTTTTTTTTTAAATATGACTACAACCCTACATTTAAAATATTGAATATTTGGGTTTCTTCCTCTTATAACTCATATGAAAGGATAACATTTATCTTAAGTAGAATCCGATTATTTATATGATATACAGTCAAAACAGCTTCACAACATAAATTAATACCTCATTTAAAATTAACTAACATAAGATTTTTCATCTCAACCAAAGTTCTATTTTTAAATTCAACCAATCCATTTTGTTGCGGCAAAACATCAAACATTGATAGATTATCTCATGGTTTTCACAAAATTTTCTTGAAAAATATTTCTCGGTTGTATCTTACGTAAGATTTTCATCTTGGTATCTAATTGATTTTCAACTTCTTCTTTTAATTTCTTAAACATACTAAAGGATTCATATTTATGTTTAAGCAAGTAGACTGAGTACACCTAAAGTAGTAATCTATGAAAGTTATAAGATACCTCTTACCCCCACACGTTAAGATACCGTTTAACTCATATATATATATATATATGTGTGTGTGTGTGTGTATCTGTGTTTATGTACCCACATGTCTATTAAGTTTAATAATTTCATACATCTTTCTACGAATTTATAAGTCTTTTAATGATTTTGGGTGATACATGTAATTTATATTTTTCATACGCATTTATATCACAAGTTATGAGCCTGATTTTAACAATTTTATTTATAGTGTAATGACCTATATGAGAAAGTCTAGCATGCTATGACATTTAATTATTATGAGAGTAAGAGTAAAGAAAACTTTCACTTCATGTATAATAAATTAAAATTATTATAATATAGTTTAAACATGTTATTGCAAAAACGTCCATTAAAATTAAAGGTGCCGCTCTTGGACATAACGAGGTTGCCAAATTTGTACACGGATCAATATCCAACCTTATCTAATAAATCACCAAAAACAATGCTGATGGTTGTTTTTATGATTTTCCATTGAAGGCCAGAGCCTTGAGACTCCGAAGACAATGCTGAATAATCGATATTAGCAATTGAAGTTAAATACATGATATGATACCATGTAAGAATTGATAATTTTATTTAAAGCTTTTAGTTTATTAATTCCTTTATTATATTTTCTGATGATTGTTTTCATTATGTTTACAAGGACCATATAATAGTTTCTGTGGTTGTACAAAAGATCATATAGGAATATTAAAGACTGTAAAAAAAACATTATCCACAATTGTACCATGTACTATATGAAATGTGAGTCATATTTGGTATCACTAATAATCATAATATTTGGAATTGAGTCATGAGTAGAACTTTGGGCTTAAGCTATAACTAATACGATGTTGAGGTATGGTCTCGTAATCATAGGTCCAGTTTGAATCGTGACCCGATATATAAAACGAAAAAGTGTGTTAGTTTACTTCCACACAACACATCTAAGTAATCCTAACACACTTCTCTAAAATATCCAAAGTACTCATCTTCTTCTTTCTTGAACCATATACCAAACGTTTTTCACCCATAACATTCACTAATTAAAAGCTTTAAAAGCTTGCAAGATCAATTTCGTCTCTTTCGATTAAACTTGATTCAGGCTAATTTTTTACTATCAAGAGTCAACTATCGATAATATTTTAAACAAAAGGCTCGTGTGACTACACTTTTAATCTAGAAAATCTAAAACCTTATATTTCTAAGAGAAAACAATTTACCAAACAAAAAGTTGGAAACAATAACGAGGCACATCAAGTGGGAGAATGATAATTACATATATCGTGGCCACATATTAAACGATATATTTGATATTTTATTTGATGTATACCAAAATGTCTAATCTACAAAAGAATTATGAGATTCTCTAGAATCGAAATATATGGCCGAATATGCTTCAAGCATAAAGTTCATGGTTAGTATTTTTATAAATTACAACATGATTGATTCTTAACCAAGTATTTGAACATTATAATAAGTTATTAAAAATTCTCGGTCAATTGGTTCAACATAATATGAAAAAGGTGAATGTATATCGTTGTCTTCTATTATTGGCAAATCATCACCTTCGTGTGAGTATTTTAAACACACTTTGAAACACAACAAGGAACAAATGGCTTCAATAGAACTTGGTAGTCATTTTTAGATTGATGAGTCTCTTAGGGATTATGAAAAAAACAGTGATCCTAAAAGTAAAACCAAGTAGGAAGCCTTCTGTAAATTTGGCTAAAAATAATAAATTCTTTAAGAATGTAAATACAGAAAAAGGGAATAACAAAAAAATTAAATGAAACAACAAGAAAAAATATTCTAACAAGAAGCCTAAAATGACATGTTGGAAATATAGAAAACCTAGTCCTTTCAGGAGAGATTGTCGAGTTTGAAAAGAAAAATATAATGTTGGTCCAAGTGGAAACAATGATGGTTCGATTGGATCTAAGGATCCAAAAAAGCAACAAGCTCAAATTTTAATTCGGAATTTTGATTCTGGTCAAATTATGTTTTACTAATATCTAAGGCATTTTATGTGCATGATGACAATGTTCCATGGTGGGTTGATTCTGGAGCAACAAGTCATGTATGTAAAGATCTTTGATGGTTCAATAATTTTCAACCAATTGAAGATGTATCAATACTAAAGATGATAAATATTACTACTGAACCAATCAAAGGACTATGACATGTTAAGCTAGTGTTTACTTATTTATAATATATTATTGAACAATATATTATATATTTTTGAGATTAGAAAGAATCTCTTATCTGGATTTGTTTTAAATAGTTGTGGTTTCAAACAAGTGAATGAAAGTGGCAAGTATATCTTATCAAAACATGTTATATTTGTAGGTTTAGAATATCTATATAATGATATCTTTATGTTAATTTTAATGTTTCATTTTAACAAGAATCTGTTAGTATAACTTCTACTAATACTTGTAGAAATTAAAAAAAAACAGAATTATGGCCTGCTAGATTTGGACATCTACATTATAGAAGATTAAAAGACATGAGGAAAATGAGTTTTATACCCCATGTTAATGTAAATAATAAAATATGTAAAACTTGCATGTTAACTAAGATTCCTAGAAAATCTTTCAATAATGTTAACCGAGTTTCCAAAATTTTGGAAGTAATGGAGAGTGATCTATGTGATTTTCATGTTGCGACTTCATTAGAAAACAAAAATAATATTATTACTTTTATTGATGATGCATCTAGATATTGCTACATTTATTTGTTTCATGCTAAGAATGAATCTCTTGATAAATTTAAAATCTATAAAGAATAAGTAGAGCTACATAAAAATAATTTGATTAAAAATTTATGTATGGATAGAAAATGTGAATATTATTATGCGATTTATTTTCATTCTATTGGTATAATTCATCAAACCACGACTCCTTATACACCATAACAAAATGGTATGGTAGAAAAGAATATTAGGAATTTGAAATAAATGGTCAATTCCACGTTATCCTATTCATGTTCGAGTGAAGGATTGTAGGGCGAGACTATATGAACATCTTGTTATTTATTTAACTGAATTCCTACTAAAAGGAACAAGATAACCCCATATAAGATTTGGTTTAAAAAGCCTTCAAAATTAAGTTTTCTGAGAGTCTGGAGTTGTAGAGCAGTTGTAAGACTCACTGAACCTAAAAGGAATAAATTTGGTGAAAAGGTATAGATTGTATCTTCACTGGGTATGTTAATATTCCATTGCATATAGGTTATATGTGTTAGAATCTAATGATTATGTGTTGGCGAACATGGTTATAGAGTCAAGAGATGCAATATTTTATGGGTTTGGCTAAATTAGGGCCCTCAATGATAACCAACCCCAAAATTTTAGCGCCGTCTTTTACCCCGCCGGTTGAGACACTCTCCACCGTCGGGGAAGCTTACCCCGGCGGGTGAAACAGCTTTTCCGCCGGGTGGGAGGGTCTCAACCGGCGGTTGAGTAAGGTTCAACCGCCGGGGTAAGGGTAAAATTGTAAAACTTCAAAAACGCTTGTTTTTGGGGCTGGTTAACATATTTTGGGCCCGAATTTAGCCAAACACATATTTTATAAAGAAAGATTTACTTCTATACCTAGACCTAGAGACATGATTTGAATCTCTTTGTATCAGAACTCAGTTCAAGCTAAAAATATATCAGGTGCTAGTGTTTGTGTACTGGAACCTTATGAACCAATGAGAAATACTAGATCTAGAAAAGTTAAGTTTTTTGGATATATATTTCAACTTTATTTACTTGAAGGGTCAAAAAATAAGATTGACTAACAATATCAATATTATTTTATTATTGAGGATGATCTCAGGACTTTTAGTGGTGTTATACCGTCGAGGGATTCTACAATCTGGAAAGAAATTATCCAAGATAAGATAGATTCTAACATGCATAATAATACATGTTAATGATTTACCAATTGGTTGCAAATTGTTAGAAAACATACGATTTTTTAAAATGAAAATTAAAGTAGATGGTACTATTGAAATGTATAAAGCTAGATTGGTTATCCAAGGTTTTAGACAAAGAGAAGGAATTGAATTCTTTGATACTTATGCTATGGCTGCTAACATTTCCACCATTAGATTGTTGATAGCAATTGAATATGTATACAATATTATATTTCATCAAATGGATGTGAAAACTATATTCTTGAATGATGATTTTGGATGAGGACCAAATAGTGGCATAATATTTTTGATAATGTGGTATTATCTAATGGATTTATTCTTAATCAAGCCGATAAGTGTATATATAAAAAATTTGATGCTTCTAGAAAATTATTTATGATTTGTCTATATGTTGATGACATGTTTATTTTTGGTACCGACCACAATCAGGTTAATGAAATAAAAAAAATCTTGCCAACTAGTTTTGAGATGAAGGACTTAGGGGAAGCTAAAATGATTCTTGGTATAAGAATAAAAAAACAATAGCATATTGATTTCTTAATCTCATTATATTAAGAAGATATTTAATAAATTTTATTTTAAAAATTATTCTCCGATTAGCACACTTTAGATCATAACCTAAAGCTTTTACCTAATAAAAGTATTGTGGTATCTCAACTTGAATACTTAAGAGCTATTGGTTGTCTTATATATGCTATGACTAACACTATGCCAGGTATTGCTTATGTTGTTGAGAAGCTTAGTAGATATACTAACAATTATATTTCGCATTATTAGCATGCTTTTAACTGAGTATTCAAGTATTTGAATAGAACTATGGAATATGGTTTGACTTATACTGGATTTCCTTTGGTTCTTGAAGGTTACTCGGATGCTAGTTACATTTCCAATATGGAAGATCGTTCTTCCACAAGTCGATAAGTATTCTTTCTTGGGTAAGGTGTTATCTCTTGGACATCAAAGAAATAAACTTGTAATACTATATTAACACTGAAATCTGATTTTGTACCATTAATAACAACTAGTAAAGAAATTGAATGGCTAAGAAATTTGATATATGAATATCTATTATGACCCGAACCGATGTCTCCTATATCTATCAGATGTGACAGTGAAGCTGCCTTGACCAATTTCTATAGATTATTCTACAAAAGAATGTCTAGAAATTTGAGTGTTAGACACAATATGATTCGTGAGCACATCACACATGATTTTATTAGTGAAGTTTGTAAGGACTCGATATAATTTAAGTGGTCATTTAACTAATGGGTTAAGTTGAGATCTTATGCACAAGTCGGCTATTGAGATTGGATTATAGTCCATCTGAAGTTCTCATGTTCAGATACCCAATTCCTATCTAATATGACATTAGGTGTTGAATTCAATATATAAATCTTAACGTCTAGAGATTGAAACACATTAGTGGGATCATCCACAGGTATGTGTTCGGATTTGTAAGTTTTGGAGGTTGGAGTTTATCTTCTTAATAGTTCTTTTGAAGAATTATATCCAAGTGAAATACTAAAACAACAACCTATTTGAGCATTAAGTTTAGTCGCTTCAAGAAGCTAGGATTCGGTTTTGATATGCTTGAGAAGGATAAGGACGCAAGCTAGTAAAATATAGTGTCAGGTATGACATTTGAGAATGTAAATTTATGTGTATATTGTCTTAATGTATTCATCATGAATAGTAAATGTTCAACCATTAATGATACCTCGATATTCAAATAGTTGAAATGTGTAATATACTAATATGAAATTCAATCATCACGATATTTCATTTATGTATAAATTTGTAATTTGTTATGATTTTTTTAGTTAATCATGACACTAAATGAGTAAAAAATATTAGATATTTGAGTGTAATTTGATAAAATAATCGAGACAAATGTAGTCATAATATATTATCGAGCAAGTTGGAGAGTGCAAAGTGCACGCCTGTTAGATTATATTTGACTAACGAACGTAGTAAGCTGGGTCAAAATGCATAGTCTCTTGTGTAGTCCAAAAGGCAGAGCTCGTAACTGGATCGCGTCGGTTTGAAAATTTGGTCGAATTACGAAACCATAATTCTAGTTTGAAAATCATTACAACAAATTCATTCTCTTAATGAATATAAAAACATCTTTGATTTCATCCGATCCAATTTCGAAAAACCACCCACCCAAGTCAACTAAAATAATATTGTTTAAGAGCTTAATCCAGTAAATCATAATATAAATACCATGCACTTTACATAAAACACATTAACATTATTGGAATTTCCTCTGTACCTAACAAAAAAATCATTTTCACACGTACCGAAACTTATATTAGTAACCAGATATACAAGATTATGTTTTCCTAATCCCAAGTGTATGGATGGGATCATGACTCTCACAACTTCCAAAACAGTTATGAGAGATTTGATTTAGATTATCGGTTGTTTAAGGATTGCTTCCAAAACCTAGTTTGGATAGATGGTGAGCCACCATCAAAGACGTCGGCAGTCTGGTGCTTATCCCACCTCAAGAAAGATCCACCTTCAATAACAATATAATTAAGAAAGTTATACAAGAATTAAAATTGCAACGCAACCACCATTAATCTATTATGAATCCAATATATATATATATATATATATATATATATATATATATATAAACATATTTTTATAGTTTTATATTTGGCATTGATGGGGTTTTTTTTGGTGAGAGGGCAGCCAAAGTTAGTTATGTTTTGAAAGAGTGGATGGAATGTAAGAGAAAGGTATATATCATCGTAGATAGATAGATTATAGATAGATGATGAAGAGAGAATGCCATTTGTCTGATAAGGTGGGCAAGAAATTATATAGAATCGTCCCACTTTTGTATTTAAGTTTTAAAATTCATACATAGTTAGGTCTCAAATTTAAATCTTATCAAATATTATATGTCTATATACGTACAACCACCGTTTTATGGAGTAAATTACCAACAAAGGAACTTTAGTTTTCATCAAACACCTTCTAACTACAAAACTTTCTATATATAGTATTCTCTTCTATAGAAGCTAGAAAATACTGTTTTTCATATTATTATTATTGATGCACTCTTCCAATTTTCAAACACTAATTTTTGGTGAATAATGATTGTTTTATGATATTAAAAGAATGATGAAACTTGATGATGTGTATTTTCATAGCATTTTTATCCCCAAAATTTAGTTCACATACTTAAAATCAGCACTAATCCACAAATTTTTGAGTTTATTTTAAATTAATTTTTTCATTCACTTTATTTTTTTTATAGTCTTTTATGTAAATTTTGTATATATAGTTATTTTACGCGTGTGATTATCTAGGTGCGGTCACATGCTAGTTCAAATAATAGATTTTTTATTTTATATTTGATTTCTAAATATTTTGCCAAGAATACTCGTTTTTTAAATTTGAATATTATTAGCAAAAGATTAGAACTATATTATTGACAAAAGATTGAGAGACCAAATGTAAAACGAAAAATCTACTGTTTGAGCGGACCCTAAACCATTGCAAATGCGACATAATTAAATATGTAAAATTTAAAAAAGTGGAAGACTATTAAAAACAAAAAATGAACGAAAATGACTAGTTTAGATAAGAGAAAAGTACCCGTAAATATCTTCTCAACTATGTAATTACCCAGTGGTATCCGCTTTTTGGATAGTGTTACTTGGTACTTCGAATTGAAATTTGGACAAAAATACCCCCGACCAAATATACGAGCTGGTAAAAAAAAACGCATTGGTACAATTCTCATGATAGGATGCGAATTGCTTGCAACTCTCAGGATTTCTGAACGAATCTCATGATAAGATGCAAATTGCTTGCAACTCTCAGGATTTCTGAACGATTCTCATGATAAGATGCGAATTGCTTGCAACTCTCAGGATTTCTGAACGATTCTCATGATAAGATGCAAATTGCTTGCAACTCTCAGGATTTCTGAACGATTCTCATGATAAGATGCGAATTTCTTGTAACTCTCAGGATTTCTGAACGATTCTCATAATAAGATGATGCGAATTGTTTGCAACTCTGGGTTTTATAAACGATTCTCATGATAGGATGCGAATTGTTTGCAACTCTCAGGATTTCCTGAACAATTCTCATGATAAGATGCGCATTGTTTGCAACTCTGTGTTTCCTGAACAATTCTCATGATATGATGCGAATTGTTTGCAACTCTCAGGATTTCCTGAACAATTCTCATGATATGATGCGAATTGTTACTGGTGAAATTTTATTTTTTAAAAAAATCAAAAAATATCATCAATGGATCTAGTTTTGTTCATTTTTAAAAAACAAAGTGATGGTACTTTCATTTATTTTTTTCGAGCTCTGGTTCGAAAGATACAGATCTTTTAAAAATAAAATAAAAAGAAAAAGTAGGAAAGATAAATTTTGGTTACGTTGTTGTTCATGAATGGTGAGGGTAGTTAGGGTATTAAAATAAAGTTAGGTACTATGTGATAATTAAGTAGTTGAGTTGGGTATTAAGTGACAATTGATCAAACCTTAAATACTTAGATGACAATAAAATAGTTAAGTAGGTACCTTATGGGTAATTTATCTTTAGATAATCGAAAAACCCAAAAATAATGATTTTTAATCGGTTATCGTTATTCTGACTATTTTGACAATTAGTTCTTTAATTCTAAAATGTATCATATTATTTTATAGTTATCTTTTTCCGGATAATTTATCCGGATTTTGAATATATCATGTTATTCTATGGACTATACTATGTATATTTTTTTTAATTCAATATTGTGACTTTTATTACTTATTTTTAGAAACAAAAGGTCAAATCTGAAACAAGTCTCAAATTTGAATTTAGGATTGAAAAAGAGGCCAAATTAAAAGAACAAAACAGCCTAATCTTTGAAACCGTCTTTAAATCTTTTAAAACTTATCGTAAAAGATCGAAATGAAAAACCCGAAACACAAGTTGATACCGATTGAAGCTACCCGCTAACAAAAATTAAATACGTGCACATATGATACTATGTAATGAGAATCAAATATTCGATAAGTTAGAGATGATATGATATTTTTTAAAATCGAGAGACTAAAAAACAAAAAAAAAAGGATAGTATGTAGTTAAATAATAAATAATATTAGTAGTTGTTTCAGGTGTTATAATCAAATTGTTGTAAGGTATGAATACTAGAATAGAATATGTGTATATGTAGCTAGGTGGGTTGTAAGTAGACGTTGTAGGTTAGAAACTTGTAAAGATGTTGAAAGGAGAACCAAGTTCACCCCACCAAGCAACCTCTCTCTATCTCTCTACAACATCTAAAATATAATAACCATATACACATAAGAAAATATATATGTTCTATTCCAGTATATGATAACTTAAAAGTTGTTTGTTAGGGTAGACGTTTGCATCAACACCAGGAGGTAGAGAGGTCTGTCCAAACCCTCCCACTTTTTAACGGAACATCTCTTTTCTTTTCTCATCATCTTCTTTAATATATACATATATATATATATATATATATATATACAAGATCCATCATCTCTACTCTTTCATGTTTTATCATATCATTTCAAGATAAAACTATCAGTTATTTTGGGTTTAGATCCTCATCATGTGCAGTAGAGGTCACTGGCGACCCATGGAAGACGAAAAACTCAAGGAGCTTGTACAACGCTATGGTCCTCATAATTGGAACGCCATAGCTCTAAAGCTTCAAGGAAGATCTGGTATTTTCTCAACCACTACTCTTATTCTTATCATCAACATATTCAACTACCAACTAACCTAAACTTATAATCAATTATACCTAAAACAAACTAACTTTGTTATTGTTTTTGTTATTCATATGATGATAACCTAAAAGTTCTTATGAGCTTGAGAGCTAGTTGAGTTCTTGGTCACACCACACACCTTGTTTAATACTTTTGTTGCTTGTATTTTCGTCACACGGTACTTGGGCCAGCGCTTATTACTTATTATTATTATTATTATTATTATTATTATTATTTTGTTGTTATTAAGAGACATAGTTGAACATGACTTTGAGTTTGAAACAGGAAAGAGTTGTAGATTAAGATGGTTCAACCAGCTAGATCCAAGAATAAACAGGAACCCTTTCACAGACGAGGAAGAGGAGCGTCTTTTAGCATCACATCGGATCCATGGAAATAGATGGGCTGTTATTGCTAGGGCTTTTCCGGGACGTACTGATAACGCGGTCAAGAACCACTGGCATGTTATTATGGCAAGAAGGACAAGAGAAAGATCTAGGGTTTTTGCAAGAACTAGGGCAATAGATCATCAAGACCAGTGTTGTTCTTCAAAACAAGACCAACTACTAACAAAGTCTTTACATTTTGATAATCAAAACAACTCTTTCTCTAGTCAGAATCATTTCCGAGCTTTGTTTAAGGAGTTCTTCAAAGCCGGAGGCAACAACAACCCTAATCACTATGTCACGCCAAGAAAAGGTGACTATAGATATTCTGCCAATTATTACTCCCTTGGCTATAACAACTAAAAATCATGATTAATCACCGGTATAAAAAAAAAGAATTGATGTTACATTTGTATCAAAACGGCTATTTTGGTTGGTCTTTCGCAACAAAAATGACCGTTTTGAAACAAAGACACCAGACGACTCTTTTGAGACAATACCAACTCCGGTGACTAACTATGGTTCTTAGTCTCACTTTAACCTACACAGCTTTTGTGTATACGAAGCTCTAAGAACTCGTGTAGCATGGTTAGTACTAAGATTTTGTGTACCAAAAACATATTGAACATAAAGATTCATAAGAGGAAAACTAAATAGTCTAACTTGTTCTCTTAGAACATTTTATTTAAAGAGTGTTTTATTTTTCACTTTTATTTAAACCTATTTTAAGACAGAAGTTGAAAGGTATATTTAATATGATGAAGACTAATAGTTCTTCTTAATAGAACTTAAGTTTCCAACTCTAAAATTTTAGGGATTTTCTAGAAACAAAAGAGTTTTAATACTAAGTTTGGCCGTGTCTTTATGTTACTATTATAATCTTACATTTTAAGTGTTATGTAGTGTCCAGAAAGAAGTGTCTTAATACAACCCTGCTAAGCATGGTATTTTTCTAATTTAAATTCTAATTCTTTACAGACAAGAATCAAGAGGTCGAGTTCTACAATTTCCTGCAAGTGAACACAGAGTCGATCAAAAGCGAAGTGATCAATAGTTCAAGAAAAAACGACGAAGAAGTTGATCAAGAATCTACGAAACAAGGAAGTGTCCGGTTCATCGATTTCTTATCGGTTGGAAAATCTTTATAGTGTTATGTATCTACATTACATATATATGTAGCTGTGGAGTCCAAATCAAGTTAAGAATCTCTCAGATTCCTTTTTAGTAAGGATCATCACTCTCAGGACCGGCAAATATATAAATAACATTTTTGACGATTTTGAGAATGGTCTTTACATCATAGATTAAATATAAGAGATTCGGGACTCGATCACTACACTATACATACAAAAATGCCAAGGATACATGTATGATTAGGTAGTAGTCATCATCTTGGTATACTGCGAACCAATGATGAGACAAATATATGTAAAAAATGTAGGTTTATCATCCTGTTTTTACGCATACATATACACGAAATATACAAACAAATTCTTTTAGTAAAATAACCTGCACTATTTTATAATCGTTTTTTTTACTGTTTTCACTTTTATAAGACCTCCAATTCGATTTCCGATCAACATTAGAGCCATTAAAAAGTACTAATATTTATATATATTTATTTGTTAAAAAATAAATACGCCATTTGAAGTACGATATTAAATTTGAATTTATAATAATTGTATATTTGTGAATTTTCATACCGGTGACGGAAATTATATTGCCAAAGCATCGAACGAATTATTTTCGATCATTCTAACCACCGATCTATTGGTTTCGTTGAATCCCATTTAATTTTTTTTGTCGCGGTAACAAAATTTTGGTAAAATATTACTTTTTGATGTTGTTTTTATTCTTTCCAACTTTAGATTATGAACACTAAATTCTACGCTAAAACTTGCAAAATCTAATGTAATATATTTGTGAAATTTTATATATTTTATATATGAAACACACGGTTCGGTATGTTTTATGTGAAATAAATGAGAAATGACATATGCGAATATGACCCGACTTATTTTTTCACAACGTTGGCGAATAAATGTAATTATGTTGCCAAAACATCAGCAAATTAGTTTTTACCATTCGAACCATTATATTATTTTTGTTAGGACCACTTTGTTGTTTTTCTTATTGTGGTAGGAGTATTTTTGTGAAATATTAACTTTAGATGCTTACTCTTATCATTTTCCAACCTAGACAAAAAATACTAAAGTATATGTTAATGTTTGCGAAAAATAATATTATAATTGCGAAATTTGATCCTTTAGAAATTTTGATGTTGTTTTCTTATTGTATGAGATAAATGCTGGTCAAATATCAACTTTGGAGGATTACAAGGATGAGTTTACGACCCACAAGTACTACAATTTTGAATCGACGACCGAGTGGGTGAAAATAGCAATAACAAACTAGTTTCATAATTATATTCGAATTGTACGATCCGTGACGTAAAATTAGAACCCCTAGAGTTGTGTGCCGAACCTAGAGATCCGACCATTATAATAAATTCTTAGGAGATAAAGATAAAAAAAGAGAAATCAAGTAGTATAAAAAATGAATTGTTTTTTTATTAGTAGATCGGTCAATCGAAGGGCATACTATGTTGTAGTTGAACATGGTTTCGGACGTATACAATCGTCTAACGGTTTAGTTACTTTCAAGGACATGCGTTATTGAGAAGTTTAAAAGTCACAAAAAATAATGGTAAATCATATAATCTCAGAGGGAAGATCTTCTCGTGATATATTATATGGCTTAAAGAAAATCCACCCGGAGAATGCCTCAAACATGTGAAACGTATACAAGTACTACAAAAAAAGATTTATTATAACAATGGTCAAATGCAAATGCAATATTTTTGTCTTGATTACAAACACACAAATACATACCATGGAAAGGGACCGTGAACGAAGTATCTGACGTCATAACGGACTTTTATTTTGCATACTCGATGAGTATAGATTTATTAGGGTCGTTTTTCCGAAGGCTTGTCATGGATAGTACATATAAGACTCGTAGATACAAAATATCTTTGTTCAAAATAAAATGGATTACCTACACCAATATGATGTTTTGCGTTGGTCTCTCATTCATGAGTAAGAATAAGTAAGATAGTTACAAATGGTCGTTAAAATATTTAAAAACGACTATGGAAGAGAACGTTGTGAGTTTCCTTGTGTTATATCAACCGATCATGATCTTGCTATGATGAATAGTCTTAATAAAAAAATATATAGCCGCTACACACCTGTTATGTGAATGACATATCAACACGCACATGATTTCCAACAAAAAAAATAATTGTTCAGAGAGAATAAAAAATTTAAAAAGTTTATGGACATTTGGAGGTTCATGGTTTGGTTTAACACCGTTTTCGAGATGATCAATAAATTAATAAAAATGAGATCATTGGTAAAAAAAACACAAGCAAAAAGGTCGACTATGTGATAGACTCTTTGATGGAACCTAATAAAAATAAGTTCTTTCATGCATACATAAACAATATCATGCATTTTGGTAACAATCGACCAACATATAACATGGTTATTTTTTTCAAATGTTTAATTAAAAATAACGTATATATGGTTAAGAAACATGGCATATGATCATTATAAAATTATTTTCATGGGAAACTTAATGTTGTAAAGTGTATTAAAGTGGTAATATTCTGAACGGTAGTAAGTAGTTAATGTGTAATGTAATAAACTTATTGTGATGCAAAATACTGAATATCTTCAGGTATCTCCTACGAATCAACAAACGTATATTTAGATTTTTTCTATGTGTTACTTAAGTAAATAAATACTGTTGAAAGCCTTATAAACTTATACAAACTTCTTTTTCTTCTTCAGAATCCTTTTTCTTCTCTCACTTTTTTCATTATTCTTATTCATTTCTCTTCTCTCCACTTCGTTTCCTGAAAACTAGTAAAAAACTCCCAACTTCGCATCCTCTATTAATGTTTAGTGTCTCTACCACTTTCTCTCATACAAAAAATTGATATTCGGTATCGAGATGTTTTTGTGGGGAACCTCTGCTAATGTGTACTTCGTGGACAGATTCTAATCCAGGGAAGAGATTTTATGGGTGCCGAAACTATAGGATAAGTGTCATCTAACCTAAATCTTCTTCAAATAATTTTTTTAATTTATATCTAGAACCTTAGTTTTTTAAATCCCGAAATCGATTTAATTCTCCAGAGTACTTAAGGAAAACGTGGGTATTTTGAGTCGTTAGATTCACCAGTTCCTCATCATTCAAAAGAAATAATTATTATGTTGAAGAAAAAGGTACGCAAGATTGAAGCTGAGAGTGGGAGTCTGAAGACCAAAGTTAGTTTCCAGATTTTATTTTGTTGTATATCTTATCTTTTTTTATCAGCCTTGCTAAGAACTAGTTTTATAAACGTAATGTTTGGTTTGATCCCTTTATCAGCAAAGTTAAGAACTGGTTTGGAGCATGATATGAAAATAGGATTTTGAGGACTAAGTTGTAGATAATGTATTTTTAAGGATTTAATGATAACTAATGTAAGTTTTGTCCTTATATTGTAATTGATGTAAGTTTTAGAGAGTATTTGTAACTATGTATAATTTTTTAGGACTAAACAACAATTAGTCCTCTTTTGTAACAGATTTCAATTTGAGACTACGTCTTGGCTCTTCTATATAAAGGGAAAGGCTACTCTAATAAAGGGGTTGAACACTTGTTTCTTTGGAACTCATTTGTACTTGAACTTTCTCTCTCTAAAAACTCTCTAGCTCTTTCTCTCTATAGATTTCTCTCTTAACAATTTACTAAGGTGAAATATTAGCTCATCAAATTGGCGACTTCACTTGGGACTGAATAAGAAAAATCAGTGGCTTATTCTGTTTGAAATTGATACAATCTAGTTGTATTTTCTGTTCAAAATTAATACGATGACTCCTGATAACAATCCTACGCTTCGGTCAGCAATAAAAACTTTGAAAGATGATTTATAGAGGGATGAAAATAGAACTGGTGGATCATCACCGATCCAAGCTCAATCTGATATAGAGGTTCGAATGAACTAGCTTTTGGACAAGATTAATAATTTAAATGAGAAGTATGAACGAAAGGAACGATCAGTCAAATCGATCTTTAATTGAGTGACGGGCTAAATCTGAGCATAGAAAAGCGCGTTTTGTGTCTCCAAAAGAACGATATCCGTCTCGTAAAGAGGAAAAAGATAAGCAGAAGTATGTGACCTCCAGTGACAAGGAGGTAGAAACTTCAGCTTCGGGATTTAAGAGATACAGAGGTTCTTCGAAAGGGGAATCAGACAGATATCAGTCGAGGAAATATAATAAAGAGAGTAAATCTAAAAGGGATAATGTTCCTCGTTCTACATGGTTCAAAGGCAACACTTCGAATCGGTATGCTGAAACTAATCGAAATCTATATGTTACAATGGGAACGGATGATCAGTTCATTCAGGGTGTCAAATTCTTCGTTAACGAGTGAAATTCATTCCATAACGCTTCCAAATCGTTTTGACATTTCAAAGGTGGAGAAGTTTGATCAGGATCCCGATGATCACATCGAATAATTCAAAAATTATATGATGAACTTCGAAGATGACGACCGACTGGTGTGTCGTGCATTTCCACATACTTTTAAGGGAACAATTCTTAAATGGTACAATCGG
This sequence comes from Limnanthes douglasii subsp. nivea, assembly GCA_036936605.1. Taxonomy (NCBI): domain Eukaryota; kingdom Viridiplantae; phylum Streptophyta; class Magnoliopsida; order Brassicales; family Limnanthaceae; genus Limnanthes; species Limnanthes douglasii. The sequence goes on along the minus strand of JAUPFV010000005.1, from coordinate 43,272,524 downwards.
ATTCTGAGGGGGTCAATTTCAAATTTCAGAGATTTTTATACTGCATTTCGAAGGAAGTTTGTGGGAAGCAAAGAGATGAGAGCAAATGGTGATACCATTATTCAGTACTAGCAGGCACATGGGGAAACGTTAAAGGATTATACAAAGAGATTGTTTTGACCAAAGCTAGTTTGGACAACTGTGAGGAGAATGTGGCAATGGCAGCTTTTCGCCAATGGTTATTGTCAGGGGATCTGGCCAATGAGACGACGAGCAGAAGAGCCTTAATGTTTGGAGCTTTGATGGCTCAAGTTGAGGATCAGATTAAAGTGGAGGAGTCGACTAGATTCCGAGGAGGACCAGTCAGTACTCCGAAGAATTCGGGACAGGTAGCCAATAATCAGGGGCAACCATCGAATAGTAATGAGAATGGTAATCAGCAGTCGAGGCAAAAGAACAATAATTTCCCTCCTCAGAGTGGTGGTTATTCAAATCACACTCCATCTAACAATTACAACGAGCCTAGACCAAATACATGAGTCAAACCAGAATACTATACTGATCTAACAGAGAATGTTTCTGTGATTTGGGATAAGACCAAGCTTCGTAAATTTTAGGAAGCCAGCCCCAATTAGCAGGCCAATGGAGGAGAGGAATAACAAGTTTTGCAGATATCATGAAGATATTGGGCATAATACAAATGACTGTATTGCTTTGAAGAAAGATATTTAATTTTTTATTAAAAATGGGAAGCTCCTGACTTATGTGAAATCGCAAGGGAGCGCATAAAAAAACAATGATGCATCAACTTTGAAGGCTGCACCGCCAACTGAGAATTTGATGATTTTGTATTCACAAGTCGAGCATTTTGATGCTTCTTAAGAGTATGTTGAAAAATATCCGAATAGATTGCTTCTGATGACAGCCGAAGAGCCCATAGAAAAGGGACGTGTGCAGGAGTTGTGCAAGTTTTTTGAATCGTTAGCTATTTCCGGAGGTGATTTCATGACTGGTACTAATGTTATTTTTAAATCTACCTATGATAGAATGACAAATTCACCTCGGATTTCTCAATCGGATCGTACGATTATTGGATTCAAGGGTGTAACAGCTCGTATTGTTGGAGAATTCGAGGGTGAGATAAGTTTGGGAAAATGATCATTTAAGAAAAAGGTCCAAGTACTTTTTATGGTGGTGGATTGTCCCACAAGCTACAATTCTATTTTTGGAAGATCATGGCTTTCAAGAATGTATAAAGGTTATGTCTACAGTTCATCAGTGTTTTAGATATTGGGTTGGAGATAGAGTTAGGGTCGTTCGAGACGACCAGAAGGTTGCGAGGGAATGCTATGCCACTGCACTTCGGATCCGAGGGTCCAGCAGTGGAGATTTAATGGGTGAATAGCAGTTAGAAGGGGTACCCTCGGTCTTGGATGAAAGGGTTGACGATCTGAGGGAAACCTCAGGGTCTTTGACGGTGAGCGAAGAGATAGAAGAGTTTACGTTTTCGGAAAGGAAGGTACTTCAAATTGGAAATTTATTGACCCATTTTCTACGTCAACGATTTCTTGATTTTTTATCCCTAAATTTGGATGTCTTCGCTTAGAAGACAAAATATGTAACAGGAGTACCTATTAAGATAATTCGTCATAGCTTGGCTATAGATCCAAAGGTTAAGCCGGTTATTCAAAAAAGAAGAGTGTTTTCCTCGGAAAAAGCAGAAGTAATTGTTGCTGAAGTGGATCGATTATCTAAGGTCGGACACATAAGGGAGTCGCAGTATCCTTTGTGGACGGAAAATCCGGTGGTAGTTAAAAAGAAGAATGGGAAGTGGAGAATGTGTGTGAATTTTACAGATTTGAATAGAGTTTGTCCCAAAGATCCATTTCATGTTCCTCGAATAGATGAGTTGATTGTTCTACTTCAGGCAACAAAATTTTAACTTTTATGGATGCTTTTGCAGGATATAACCAAATCCAAATGGATCCAAAAGATCAATAATGCACAACTTTTATAACTAATAGGGGCCTGCACTGTTATAAGATAATGCCCTTCGGATTGAAAAATGCTGAAGCCACTTATCAGAGATTGATGAATAAATCTTTTGCTACTCAGATCGGAAGAAATATGGAAGTATATATAGATGACATGGTAGTTAAAAGCTAAAAGTATGAAGTGTATCTTGATGATTTAGAGGAAGCTTTTTTGAATTTAAGGGCACTCAAGTTGAAATTAAATCCTGAGAAATGCACCTTTGGAGTTCGATCGGGGAAGTTTTTGGGTTTTGTCATCAGTGAAAAAGGACTATAAGCTGACCCAGAACAATTAAAAGCTTTGATAACAATGAAGTCTCCTCAGTCTATCAACGAAGTGCAAATTCTAACAGGAAGGTTAACAGCACTTAATCCAAACAAGGAAGATTTTTTGACAAATGCTTTCCTTTCTTTCAAGTGTTACGAGGACCCAACAGGTTTGAGTGGACATCGAAATGTGAAGCAGCTTTCACAAATATTAAAACTTTGTTGTCATCACGAGAGATTTTGTCAAAGCCTCAGAATGGGGAGAAACTATTTTTGTACATCGCGGTATCGGATTTTGCACTAAGCGCAGTGTTAATCAGTAAGGATTCAGGAATTCCGAAGCTGGTGTATTACATTAGTAAAAGTTTGGTGGCAGCAGAAAAGAGATATATGAAATTAGAAAAATTGGCATTAGCGCTGGTGATTGCTGCTAGGAAGATGCGTCCATATTTTCAAGCTCATATTATTGAAGTCCGAACTTCATTCCCCTTAAAAATGTTTTGCAACGACCTGATATTTCGAGGAGAATGACCAAATGGTCAGTGGAGTTGGGAGACTATGATATTTTCTTTACACCTCGAACAACAATAAAGGTGCAAGCATTGGCAGATTGTTTTGTTGAATTCCATTCAAGCCGACCGGATGAGGAAGAAAATAAAGAAGTCATTCCAACTGATTCGAGGTGGGTTGTCCGAACAGATGGAGGATCTAGTTTTTCAGGTGCAGTGCTCGGGTTCAGTTAATAGCTCCAACGAGAGAGACAATGATTCAATCTATTAAATTTGGTTTTCATGCTTTGAACAATGAAGCTGAATACAAAGCTGCTTTAGCAGGTTTAAGAATGGCAAAAATTTGTGGGGAATCTTCAGTGCGCTTGGAAACAGATTCTCAATTGTTAGCAAATCAGGTATCTGGATTTTCAGAAGCAAGGAAGGATCGTTTGATTTTATATATTTGGGAACTTTGGAATTTAATGCTTCTGTTTGACAACGTTGTTGTGGAATATATTGGGCGAGAGAGTAACATGGTGGCTGATTCTTTAGCAAACATTGCTTACAAGGAAGAATATCCTTGGATTTTGCAACAAGAAAATCCTTCAATTGCTACCCAATCTAGCCAATGTGAATGGATAGAGGAATTTTTTACAACTGATGAAATCCTAGGCGATTGGCGATCAAATATTCTTAGTTTTTTTACTCAAGGAATACTACCAGATGATTCGCGATTGGCAAAAAAATTGAGAAGTAAAGCCTTCGGATATATAATACTAGATGGAATATTGTATAAAAAAGCATTAAGCAGGCCATTGTTACGATGTTTAAGCAAACAAGAATCACAAGAAGTATTATCAGAGTTGCATGATGGTGAAGGGTCAGCTCATTGTGGGTTCAAAGCTCTTTCACATTGAGTTTTACTTGCAGGGTTCTATTGGCCTACAATCAAGAACAATGCTAAGAATTTAGTTTGAAGTTGTGATACTTGTCAGAGATTTGCCAATGCTATTCATAGACCAGCAGTACCGCTTATGTCTATATCTGAGGTAATACCATTTGATAGATGGGGGATTGATCTGGTGGGACCTTTGATGATGGCTACTGGAGGAAGACAAATGATAATTGTACAAAGTGGGCAGAGGCAAAACCGCTATCAGGGACAAAAGTAAAAGACGTGATCAAATTTATTATGAATAGCATCTGTTTTCGTTTTGGAGTGCCTCGAAGGATTACAACATATAATGGCCCTCAGTTTAATAACAGGGTGATGGCTTCATTTTGTACTTCTAAAGGAATTCAGCAATGTTTTTTGACGTCATTTCATCCTCAAGCCAATGGGCAAGTGGGAGTGACAAACAGAATAATTTTATATGGCTTGAAGAAGAATTTGACGGGGGCAGCAGTAAAATGGCCAAACTATTTTCAAAATGTGCTTTGGGATTATCGAACAACTCCTAGAGAGGCTACAAAGGAGACTCCTTGCTCTTTTGCATATGGAATGGATGTAGTCAGCCCCGTAGAATCTACGATGTCATCTTTTAGAATAGCTCAATATTCTGAAAGGTTTAATGATGAAGTTCGAAGGGCGAATTTGGATCTGATTGAGGAAAAAAGAGTTCGAGCTCATCTGAATGTAATTCATTATCAAACTCTAATGAGAAATAGATATTATTCGAAGGTGAAGAGGAGAGAATTTTAAGAAGGTGATAAGGTGTTGAGAAATTTTTTCTTGCACACAAGGAAAAGAACCTCGGAAAAATGGCTCCGAACTGGGAAGGGCCTAATATGATTGTTAAAAGGATAAAGACGGGGTCCTATCGTCTTTGTGATTTCGAGGGGAGGATGATTCAATATCCATGGAATATTCAACACTGAGTAGATATGTTTTTGTACTTTGGAATTTTTACTTTTAAATGGCGCACTCTTTCATATCCTGTTGACCTAGGAAGGTTTTAACGAGGCGTCATATTCAATATTATCAATAAAGTTTGTTTTTGGCCAATGGTTGTTTATACATTTTTTAATACTATCTTAACAAATCATCAGAGACTGATCATCTTTGAGATTGGTTATGAGTAGAATGTTCCGAATTGTTTATAACACTTTTCGAAGAAACAACCATGTTTAATAATCACATTACATTTTTATTTTGAAATGGACGCTTAACAGCACACTGAGAATTTTTCGAAGAGCTACCAAAGCTTAACAACACATTGAGAATTTTTCGAAGAGCTACTATATTCACCAATTTCGTTAATATATTTGAGGTGGTAAGTTTACAGTTTGTTTTTAAAATTTAGCATCGAATAAAATGTGAAGAGAATGATAAAATAAAGAAACTGTTTGTCATTTAGATTAATTCGTTGAGAAACAAAAAGCGATTATTTAATTTGACAAACACAAAAATATAATAAATTTAATCAGATGATTCTTCTTCGGATGCTTCTTCTTCATCTTCATCTTCGGATGACGAATCGGGGATAGGGTCGAAAGCTTCACTTGGAAGTTTCTCCATAGGAATATTGTTCCAAAAACTTGTGAGGTCGATTTTTGGGTAAGTAGCGTGAAGTTCTCGAAGAAGGAGAATGTTTGCATCTTCTTTTCTAATGTTAATAGCAATTATCATATCTTTTAAGATAATTTCATAGCTCAGTGGAGTTGGATTTTTCAGTGGTCAGCTCAGTAGCATGATCAGTCTTGAGCTTATTCATTTCCTTCTCATGAGAGTTCGTCAGCAATTCTGTTTCAACTATGTGGGTGATTTGCAGATGATTCTTCATGCAGAGAGCACCTTTTATGAGTTCGGACCTTGCTACTTCGTACATGTGAAACAGATCAACCAATTTGCCGTGCAATTCTTCTCTAAATTTTTTCTCATCTTCGTAAGCTTCTTTGTAATAAACCATATCTTTAGCTAATTGCTTTAGATTTTTTTGAGAAGCTTTGACTTGTGAATCAAGTGCTTTTGTTGCAATATCGAGTTTGGTAAATGGCTGAAGTGCAACAACGATTGCAGAATTTTGAGGAGGAAGACGAAATTATGTTTCCGATGAGCTAGGGCGTTGAATCATATCTAGCATAGTGATAGGAGCAGGAGGACAAGTAATTTCTGGAGATGCCCCGGCTGGTGTTGGTCTCCCAAAGTTAAGCATGTGATTTTGGATGACTTGAAGAACAGGTTCGTCTTCACCAGTAAGCGCTTCAGTGTTCTCAAAATTAATAAACATATCAGGATGAAAGTTTGCGGTAGCTTGATTTTCGTTAGAAGTACTATCTTCGATGATAATCACAGGATTGTCTTTGGTTGGCTGTTCTTCAACCGAAGGGTTTTATGGGTTTTGTTGGTTTCCATCAGTAGTATTTTCATCTTCGTTAACCAATTTATATGAAATGATTCTCGTTTGTTTCTTTTTCTTTCCATGGGAATCGGAAGAAGCCTTCTTTGTTCTTTGAATACGGTTCTTGATCTTTTTCCTCTTCGATGGGTGAGAGAGTTTGTTCTACAGTTCTTCTTTTTCGAGGCTTTGGCTTCGATGGAGTTGAAGGGCTAGCACCAGATGTGCTAGCTGCCTTTTTACCTTTCTTTTCTTTGATGGATTTTTCTTTTTTCTTTTTTGGAAAATGACTCTCTGATCTATTGCGGATGGGAATGAAGACTTTGCAATCGGGTTGAACTATTCGTTTGCAGACTATCTTCGGATCCGTCTCTAACATCAAGTCTTGAGATGGCAGGGCACCTTGTTAGATTGGAAACATATGACAAGTAAGGAAATTGATGGGTTGAAAGGCAATGTGAAATGCGTTGTTCTATTCCTTCTCAGCCCAAGCGTCAAGTTTTTGGAAAATCACTTTAGCAGTTGGCCGACGTGATGAGTAACGCCTCAAAATTTTTAAAGCTCTTGATATAAAGATGAATTTTTGCTTCCATAATTTTTCAGCCTCTAAGATGTCGTCGATGATCTTGAGGTCATCCATCACGGTGAGGTAGTAAATGGGAAACTTCGGACCTTTTGACAATTGAGTCAAGGAGATGAAGCCTTTAATGCTGATTAGAATTTTAGACAGTCGATATACCATAATCACTGACATAATGGTGAACCATTGATTCAGTGTCACTTGAGTAGGACATAAGCTGAGTGGTTCGAAGAATTCCACGATCATAGGATCCAGTGGAAACCGAAGAGCCCAATTGATGATTTCGGGGTAGACTATTAGCTCGTCATCTTTGCAGTCCAAGGGAGTTTTTCCTTCTTTAGGTAGTCGAAGCGTTATGTTATCTCTCATTCCCCATTGCTTTTTTAGCGCCGAAGCTTGACTATCTTTGTAATATATATAACGAACCTTTTTCAATGCAATGATGTACATACCTTCAAGATTCCTCAAGTTTCTTCCAATCTTAGCTCCTTCTTCTTTGGAAACAAAGCAAGTGTCTGCTTTTTTCTAAGGTTTATGGGTAGTTGCAGAGTTTTCGTCATCAGATTCAGCCTCGAGATCGGTTTTAGTAGCCTCGGAATCAACTTCGTTGGCTTTCGATGTTTCTTCTCGAGGTTTTTGAGGTGTTGGATTAACAGCTTATGGTAAAGGGTTGCTTGTTCGAAGAACATCCTCAGTTACTTCTCTTTGAGGAGTATTTTCAGTATTTGGATTCAAAGGGGAAGGAGTTCGGATAATTTCTGATTCGTATCCCATGGCAATAAAAGTTCTTCTTTTTATGGTTATTAAGAGTGATTCGAAGAGGAATTTTTTAATTTTGTTTTAAAATAAATTCTTCACTAATCGGAGGAGAAATCTTACTTTGAGATGAAGAGGCTCGAGGTGTTTTAGAGCCTTGGATATTGGACAAGGAATGTTCTTCGGTTATAGAATAAGGAGAAATATTAGTAACTTTGTTTGGATCAAAATTACTGTAATAAATTGTTGAAGTGGTTGTTCCAACTTGGAGGCTATTGATTAATCCGGCAGCCCTATATTCTTCATCCCTTTGAGTAATGCAGAAGTAGTCGTGCGTTTTGAAGACTAAGTTGCTATCAGATTCTGGGGATTCCGGTGTTTTGGGTATGATAGCCTTGGATTTTTTGGTTCTTCGTTTCTTTCTCATAAACCTGAAGAAGGTTGATCGGAGAAGATGAAGGTTGATCAGAAAGTTTAGTTTTTTCTGATGAGAACGCTAAGAATACGGTGAAGGTAGCCAAAAGCTGTGACTTCTCTCTAAAATGGTTTGTGTGATGAGAATGAAAAAAAATGAGAATGTTGGTTGAATTTATACAAAAAAATGAAGACTTGTGAATTTAGAAACACTTTGATGATGATAGGTTGGAATACAAAACGGTGAAATTATCAGATGTTCGACATCTGTAGGCGTCTAGCTATGGATCTAAAAACTATAGGGCTATGATGGGCTGAACGGTGATATGAAACGGTTACTTTTATATGGTGTGTGGATAAAAGTCGGTGATTACTTTTGAAAATGTTACTTTTGTAAGAATCCGAGGATGTTTTATTTATACAATGTTTCGAAGAGATTTTTTGTCTTTGAATGTTTATCATATTTCATCGTCGTTGTTAATTGACATATGTTTTTATTACGCTTGGAATGATTGCTCTTCATGTACACGTCGAATGATTTCTCTTCATGTACACTTCGAATGATTGTTTTAAAGGGTTGCTTCGAATTGCTGTTTTGAGTTTATATTATAACAGGCTACATGACATATGGAAAAATTCGAAGATAGTTGAATTTGAAGATATTTTAGTTCTCATTCATTTACTGACATGAGAACTAGGAGGCTTCTCATATGGAAATTGGACTTTGAGGAATAAGTTGTAAATAATATATTTTTAAGGATTTAATTACAAGTAATGTAAGTTTTGTCCTTTGATTGTAATTGATGTAAGTTTTAGAGAGTATTTGTAACTATATTTAATTGTTGAGAATTAAACAGCAATTAGTCCTCTTTTGTAACAGATTTTAGTTTGAGACTAAGTTTTGGCTCCTCTATATAAAGGGCAAGACTACTCTAATAAAGGGGTTGAACACTTTTTCGTTGGAACTCATTTGTACTTGAACTTTCTCTCTCTAAAAACTCTATTTCTCTCTCTATATTTCTTTCTTAACAATTTACTAAGGTGAAATATTAACTCATTAGAGCAGTAATGTAATTTTTTGTTGACCTTTTGGCTTCATTTTTAATTGGTGTTGCTTTATCACCATTGTTAAGAACTAGATTTCAAAAGGAATGTAATATTTCTTGTATTGTTAAGCTCTTTATTTAGCTTGGTGTGGTTGTATTTGATTTAGATTTTGTTTTTACTTCAATTGTGAATCGGTTTATTTATTGATTATATATTTTATATATTATGAATCTTCAAATCTACCAATTTGAAGATTAACAACACTTTAAAATTTGATTCATAATTTATCTAAGATTACAACACAATTCAAAAGATCACATTATCAACACCAAATTACAAAAAATTGCATCATGTTGTGAACACCGAATAATAACAACACACTTAGAGTTCAAACTTGTAATTGTTAACAAAAACTGACAAAAAATAGTCTACTCTAGAGCCTAAAAAGAAATTCACATCGATCAATAGTCTACACACTCGAGATTGCTATAAGTTTCATTTGGTGCAGCGGCAGATGAACCCGCAGCAGCAGATGAAGTCGCAGCAGTAGATGAATTTGGTACTCATCTCGGTCTCTTCCATTTTTCATTTGCAACTCTAGCAGCCTCTTTGAATTGAGGCATTTCCCTAGCCGGCACCCAGTTTTCACTAGTTTCATGTAATCATACAGCACTCTAATAATAATTTTTCAAGAACAAACTAATAATAATAGCACCATACCAGCAATACCAACAATAGTTTCATACAACAAACCAGCATACCAGCAATACCAACAAGCATACCCTTAAATACATAAATAATGTCTACCTAACATGCCAACAAACAAGTACACAATATCATACTAATTGAATACTAATTAAATTCACACCAATACCACTACCTAACATACCATGTGACCACTTATTCTATTAAAAAAAACAAGTAGAACAAACCAAAATGAAACAGTTTTTACAGTAAGAGAGATAAGAATCTTACATGTCTTCATATTCTTCTTTTAGTGGCTTGTGCACCTTGTCCCCCACCAACTTTTAAATCAACACAATAGACAAGGCTTCCCTGTACCAAAAGGACAAAATCAATATCATAAAAAAAATAAGACTAAAAAGAGAGAGTAAATATTTTAAAAAAATCTTACATCATGTATTGTGTTAACAACAACACCTCTCCTAATCTATTTCACCATAAAATAAACCCAATCAGTTAACACTTTCCTAACACTCTCAAGATTCAAAAGTATGAAGATCTTAAGAAACTTACTGGGATTTTGGCCACTCTTTTGTTGCCCTTCTAAGATGAGCATAAAAATGGGCTTCATGTGCTCTGTTAACATCAACTCCATCAGCAGCAACATTTGCCTCATGGCCAACATGTCCTTCTAAGTTGGTTGCAACCCCACCATCAGTTGGTTCAGGCCCAACAACTACCTGTGAGTTGTTTGCAACACCACTTTCATTTGTCTCATCCCCAACAGAAGCTTGTGACTTCTCTCCAGTAGTTGGGCAACTCCTTTTATTGTGGCCATGTTTTTTGCATATAATGCACCTTAATAAAATAAACTTCCTAGACAGTCTTTCTTATGTTGGTGGTTCAAGCTCACTTTTGTCTCTCTTCCTTTTTTATTACCTTTTCCCTCTCTTGACTTCCATAGGTGGTGGCTGACAGAAAGGAAATGCAGAGTTTTTCCACAACAACTACCCATTAATAAGGTTAATAGTATGCTCGTAGATGGCTTTATTTGTTTCTATGCGGTAACGCGAGGGAATGAAGTCGATTGGTTTTTTATTGTCAGCCCATATACATGCAACACCATGAGCACAAGGTATACCATTCAGTTGCCAACTCCTACAAAAGCATGTCTTTTCTGCAATGTCTACAAAAAATTTCCCTCCTCTTGATTTGATTTCATAGTGGAGACCTCCTAATTCTTTAATCCAACACCTCCCAGGTGCCTCTATACTCAACTCCAAATTTTTCAATATACTTGGGCAGACTTCACCCTTCCAGGTAGCACTTTTCTTTTTAATTTTAGTTATTCTTTTCATTGTTTGCATTCTGATAGCATCCACCAATGTTATGATTGATTTCTCCTTTAAGTGTAGAATGACCATGTTGAAAGTCTCTGCTAGATTGGAGGTCTGAATACTGCAGCATGTGTCCTTTTTGTAGTGGGCTCTAGACCATTGGCTGGCTGGTTTATCTTCCAACCATTTGAATACTTCAACATTCACTCTTTCCATCTCTGTTGTATGTGCATCGAACTCCCTAGGGTATGTGGCTCTAGCTACTGTCCAATATATCATTTTCTCTAGTCAATCGGGGGTAGGTTTTTTTTAAGTTGGCATACAAATGCCTACGACAAAACCTATACTCGGAGTTTGGAAAATCTTCCAACAAAGCAGGGACCAACCCTTTTTGTTTATCACTTACAAATAACCAGGCTCTCTGGTTTTGGATATCCAAATCCTTTTCCACCAAGTGTAGAAACCAATTCCAACTTGATATGTTTTCATTCTCAAAAACAGCCCACGAAACCAGGTACATCTGATCATTAGCATCAACACCAACAGCCACTAAAGATTGGCCTCCAAAAGTTCCTTTCAAAAACTAACCATCCAAGACCGTAACCCGCCTACACCCTGCTTTGAATCTCCTCTTAACAGGTTCCAAACACATGTGGAACCGTTCAAACACATTGTTCGCTTGCTTAATAATGCAAGTAGAACCTGGATTCATTCTGATAATCTCCTCACAGTAATCCAGCAATGTGCAAAATGCTGCTTATATTTTCCTAAGATCATCTCATGAGCTATAGATTTAGCCATACACCCCTTTCGTCGATTGATTCGCACCAGAAACTCTCTACTTATGGAGGCTAATAAGGAGGTAATAGACCATTTGAAATCTGCCTCCCACTGTGGCAGATAATACATAGCTATCCAAATGTCCATAATATTTTTATTTTCATTTGTTGGAGGACATGTACGGTTATCTACCAATGTCTTCAAACCCACCTATTACTGCATCCCACTGAGCTACAATATGCTTTCCAAGGGAAACCTTCTACTGAACATACAAACATGATTATGTCATTGTCATAACCACATACCTCCACTGCTTGATCCCATAATCTTTATATCTTTTTTAAGCTCAGCTGCAGTTGTGAATTCATGCCCGGCTTATAATTCTACAATGGTCAAAGGTACAATAGGATTGAACTCAACAAAATTATACCATATCTCGACGTCATTGTCAAGCTCTACATCGAAGTTTGCAGGTGTATTCAGAGCATCCGATGCCATATAATCTGTCTCGATATCCTCCACCTTCACTTGATATTCAGCTGGGACAGATTGTTGTTGTTGACATGGTGGGGTTAGCATCTACTCAGAAATCTCACCATCGGCCTCAGCCGCTGCATCAGGGGTATTTTTCTCGGGGTAGTTGATTCAACCTCAATACCATTCCCCCGAACCTCATGCCATAACTCCTTAACGGCAGGTTGTCCATCCTGTTTTTCAACCCTTTCGAAACCCTCTACCTAGGGGCGGATTTAGAAAGGATATGGGTATGCCTAGGAAAACCCTAAATGAGAAAAATAAATTTAGTATAGTGGTAAAGATCTCTACTTATATACATGAGGTCATGAGGTCAATCTCGATTAACCAAAACATTGAAAAAATCGGATTGTATTTCAATTCTGATTCAATAAAATATTGAAAAGATTATAGATTTTTCTTAGCTTATTTGGATTCTATCAAGTATCAAGGTTTGCTTTATAGTTCATTCATTCCTAAATAAATCTTGATTGTATATTTCATTGCATGCGAAGAATACGAATGAATACAAATATTTACACAAAGGACTTGGCTAACTAAAATTAAGCATGTAATTTTATTTTATTGAGCTAATTTAAAGGGGTTTTATGAAGCCAATTACTGTCATTAGGATATTTTGTATCGATTTATTTGTAATACTTTGTATGAAAATAATATTTTGTATTTAAACAAATTATTGTATTGATTTTTTAAAAGCAAATTACTGTTAAATACAAAATATTCCAACTAATTTTGTTTTTCAATGAATATTTTGACTCAATATTTACATGGAAACAATTTTGTATTGATGAATTTGTAATATTTTATTTTTCTATTTTATATTAATTGATTTATTATTCTTAAGAAATTTACTTCTTAAATATATTTAAGAAAAATATTGTACAGATTGTTTTTCTCTATGAATATTTTGCACTGAATGTGTATATGGAAATAATATTTTGTGTAGGAGAATAATTAAGCAAACCATTGATTCTTTAGCATATTTTGTATTGATGTGTTTTCTCTTTAGCAAAATTTGTGTTTATGTATTTTCAAATTACTGATAATTTAAAATATTTTGTATTGATGAATTTATAATATTTAACATTTTATATTGATATATGGTTTATGGACCACAAATTGTGGTTATTAACTATTTGGTAAATCACTTGTGAGGTTGGAGAGATTATATCTAAATGACTTTGAGGATATTAGTGATAAGGAGTTGTCTAGCTAACTTGAGACTTATATTGCATGTGTTAAGATGAATGATAATTTTTACAATTTGAAGAGTATCTCGGATCTATGTAAGACTCTTGTTCGTACAAAAGGACAAGATATTTAGTTTTGTGTACACACTTTTTAAGCTAGCTTTGTCATTACTGGTTGCTACCGTAAGTGTTAGGCGAGTATTTTCTGGTATGAAATATGTGAAGAATGAGTTGAGAAATATAATGAAAAATCCATGACTTAATGATTGTTCAGTGACATTTGTGGAGAAAGAAATGTTTTTTACAGTTGATGATCTAGATATCATCAAATGCTTTCAAGGCATGAGTAAGAGAAGAATGTATTTACACTTGAACTATACTATATTTTCATTTTGAGTTGTAACCGAAATATATACATATTTTTATTATGCGATATTGAGATACTTATCTTTTATTGAATTTTTTTGCATAATATTTTTTCTAGCATACCCTAAATTTTAGTCATGGATCCGCCACTGCATCTACCCCAGCCCTACCAACTACCTTTTCTTCATTGGTTTGTACTTTGCCACCCTCTACCCTAGCACTTTCTACAACCTCTTCTTATACCCTCTACCAGTGACATCTTCTTCTACCCCAGCATCACCAACACCTTCTTCTTCAGCCCTACCAACAGCATCTTCTACCCCAGCCCTAATCAACAACATATTTTTCACCCTTACCTGCCACATCTTCTTCTACCCCAGCCCTATGATCAACCCTTTCTTCAACTCTATGTTCTTATACAACACTATCAACAACCTTTCTTCAATATTTAACTATCCATAACATCTATTCAGCACCCATAGCCTTAACAAATTCATCAGCATCTCTATCCACAAAATCTTCTTCAACAAAATTAATGCCCATGCCTTATTCTTTATCCCCACTGCTCTGACTTTCTTTCTTTTTCTCTTTCTCTGATTCTAAACTTCATTCTGAAAGTTCAACAACCGGCAGAGTATTCACCTTGGTTCTTTTTCTAAGGGGAAACAATTTCTAGTGGTAGAACAACTTCGATATACAACTTCATGAACTTGCGATTGTCTACTATCTTGAACATCTCTAATAAATATGTATCACTAGAGACATGTACCAAATTTTTATCATCTTTGCGTGACGGCAGTTGATAACCGAAGTTCAATACTCCATAATTATGTTCAGGCGAGAAAGTTATGTAAATATGCTAGCTCAGATAAATCAACGATATCTTGTCGGGGTTCACAATATCAACTGGTGACTATTTTCCACCCTTGTATGTTACATTGCCATTTTTCTCATAGAATTTACCACCATGACGTACTATCATGGTCAATAATTTTCTATTGACATATGCAAATATCACAAAATCAATATCAATTAATAAATCAAACAGTATGTCTTATTAGTATCTCAAACAGTCTGTCAAAATGCAATACCAGTTCAATATTTAAACATTCAAATGCAATATCTAGTTCAATATCCAAGCATCCAAATGCAACATCACTATACTCTAAAGCAACATCACTACACTCTAAAACAGCATTACTAAAATCTAAAGCAAAGTATTATGTTGATTATGCAATACCACTTCAAAACCTCCAACCATTCAAACTGAAACAACTTTAATGCAACAATTCTTATCAAGCCTCCAAATGCAATATCAAGTTCAATATCCAAGTATTCAAATGCAACATCAGTAAACTCTAAAATAACATTACTAAACTCTAAAGTATAGTATTTTGTTGACTAAGCAATACCAGTTCAAAGCCTCCAACTATTCCAACTGAACAAACTCTAAACCAACAATTTTGTCAAGCATCCAAAACAAAAAACCAGACGCAACAACACTAAACTCTAACACAAAGTAATATATTCAAATGAGAATTCAGTTCAAACTCTAATCATTTAATATCAATAAAAATCAAACATAACATCATTAAACACTGAAGCAAAGTAATTTGTCAAAATCTAGTATCGATTCAAACTCGAAGCATTCAATTTTAAAATATGAAAACGAAATGTCACTAAACACTGAAGCAAACTAACTTGTAAAGAAAAACAATATAAAATATTTATCCATCTGTAATGGAAATTACATTAGTAGGAATATAAGCCGAAACATCTCCCAACTAGGTCTCAACTATTGGTAATGCGGTCATGCTTCCTTCACCTAATTGAGAACTTGATTTAGCGGCTCTTTCTAAAAGACGTGAATGCAAATAAAAAACATCTCCTGGATAAGCTTCACGACCTGGTGGTCTTCGTAAGAGAAGAAACATTTGATAATACTTGAATGTCGCTTGTAAATAATCTAAGGAACATGACAGGTATTAGAACCACTAAAGGTATAAGGAAACAAGAACAACAACTACTAATTCATCGGCTAATATATTTCCAAAAAGTCGAAAGCTAAGGGATAAGGGTTTTGTGAAATCTTATAAGATGTTAATAGGTAAAAGAATATGAGTTGGTTGAATGTATTTAATGAAGTATCCTAATATTTTTTTAGTAAGACCTGCATAGAAATATGCTACTTACGTGAGTAAAGCTAATGCATCGGTAGTATTTATATCATTCGTTGACGCGACTAACTTCCCATGAGGTAACTGTATTATTTTCTAAGATAAAAGAGCACCTGACCAATTAGAAATAAAAATAAATAGAAGCAAATCGATGTTCCTAAGTAGCTCAGTGGTAGAACGGTCGGTTGTTAACTGACTGGTCGTAGGTTCAAATCCTACTTGGGGAGAATTTTTAGTTATTGCTTTTCTGACCTAACGACCCATGTCCTTCTCCTTTGTTTCTAAACTAGCAGAATCGTGAGACATCAAAATTGGGAAGTTTCTTGTTGGTTTTTCTTCCTCACTCTCGTATAGGTGAACTTGGTTCGTTCTATTAATGGGAAGACTCGAGTAGTCTCTCTTTTTGGTTTGTTCTATTAATGGGAAGACTGGAGTAGTCTCTCTTCATTAGCCTGAAGGAATTTAAAGTGCATTGCCTCTTTAAATGAAGAAGAGAACGCTTTGTATAGACACCCTTTAGCCATATGCGTCGCCCTAGGCTCACCATTATTTCATTCTATTTTTGGATTCTAGTTTCAAAGAACATATACATGGAGCTATGTCGACTTACATCTCGTTGACCAAACGATTAGGTATACCACGCCATGTATCATCCCCTTTTTCTATAGAAAAAAAAGAAAAGATATAGTGATCGTGTCGCAAGACCTGTTCCCACTTGACGTTATTTTCCTCGTTTAGTATCAACGTCCTCATTGAGAGTCACTCTGCGAAAGGTCCAGTACTCTCTGACTTAGTATTCAAAAGTCCGTATATGTACTAGAATAGAGAGTGGAGTGCAATATCTTACTCAAGAGCACATATATAAATATAAATCTAAATAAAAAATAGACTTTATTTCTTGTATGATAGAAAAGTAATTTAACATATTTCTAATTTAAGTAATTAAGAATAATTAAATAAGTCTTATATCGAGCTCTTTTTTTAGATTATTATCGATGGCAAAAAAGAACCAATTATAACTATAAAAAATAGTTAATTTGATAGAATTATATTATATCTTTATTTTTTTTACCCAAACAATAATATTTCAGAGGAAAATGCACCTAAGACCAAATATTTGGAGCCGACTTCCGTGGAAAATTCAAACTTTCTTTTTTATGTTGCGATTACATAGAAACATAAACTTTGAGGCTCAATAGCTAAATACATGGCAATTGAATCATGATCCGAGATCATAAAGAGCATACCACGAGTAGAAAGTGGAATTAATACAGTGAATTCAAAAGCATCAAACCTCTCTTGTTCGGAAGAATCGAAACACATCAAAATGGTACCAGCCGTACTTAATAATAGAAGGATTTGGCACAAATATATAAAATTGTCCCTCCTAAAAAGATTATTCAATAATGAATGGGCAATAGTTAGGAGAGGTGCGCTAGCGGTGAGTAGAAGCAAGGTTATTAGATAACTCAGGAAAGCCCGACCAGAACCACACTAATTCTCACATGTCCTTTTCGTTATTACAACCTTCTTTTTTATGTCAAAGACCAGAAGCTACGCACAAATTATCATTGGGTCTCGGTTCTTCTTAACAGTGATGGCTATTCATTTAAGTCTTCGGGTAGCACCACTAGATCTTCAACAAGGTGGAAATTTTCGTATTCCGTATGTACATGTTCATGCGGCTCGGATGAGTATTCTTGTTTATATCGCCATGGCTATAAATAATTTTTTGTTCCTATTAGCAAAACATCCTCTTTTTCTTCGATATTCCGGAACCAATATGGAAATGGGTGCTTTTTTTACGTTGTTTACCTTAGTTACTGGGGGTTTCGGGGAAGACCTGTGTGGGGCACCTTTTGGGTGTGTGATGCTTGTTTAACCTCAGTATTCATCTCTTTTCTTATTTACTTGGGTGCACTGCATTTTCAAAGGCTTCCTATCGAACTGGTTTCTATTTCAATTTCTGTTGGACCGATCGATATACCAATAATCAAGTATTTAGTCAACTGGTGGAATACATCGCATCAACACGACCGACGTCACCGACACAACCTGAACCATCACCTTCGTCCCTTAACCCTGACCTCTGGTCACTAATATCCCACGGTATCTAAATTGACTTTGACTCGTTTCTGCTCGAAAAAAGAAAAGAAGTCGAGCTCTCATGCGTTCCAAATACATTTTATAGCTTTAAGATTCAGAAGAATATTCGGTAGAATATTTACGGGAAAAAGCAGCCAGCATTGTCGAAACGTTTTTCAAAGCTCAGTCTGATGGAGCTATTTATCGAGACCACGACACCTGGTTGAACGTTTCTCACAAACTAGCACAAGGAATGAGCCTGGGAGAAATAGTGACCCAAGATGATTTCCTTATGTTGGTCGATAAATTACAGAATCCTGCGAGTGACCTCTTTATGAAAGCTTTTGAGCACATAATGAAGTTACCCTGATGCTAGTATGATAGAAAGAAAATCAATAAGGAATGAAAACTTCTGCCTATGAATAGAGTGGCGAAGCCCTCTCGTTACGGTACGTGCGACTCTCACCGCATACGGCTCGCACAAAGACTCCTAAATCCATCCCGAGCCTTTTCTTCCCACCTCTCCAATCCTCGAGCAAACTTGTGTTCCCCGGGCGCTATTAAATGGGGGTCTTTCCTTTGCCTATCGTATATCGTAGTATCAGCTTGTCTTCGTCCAAAACCAAATAGACATTCTGGTGGGCGCGTACGCGTAGGAAGTCTGACCATTGATGGTTCTTCCTGCTAATGATAATGACCAGCATATCCATGATTCTTTTCTCCCAAATGAAGCAGGAGACATCGGTCCGTAGAACCTATGAAAAAGAGATGGTTGTGGCGCGAAGTACTTTTCTGCATCTACGTCACTCGGCTCGCGTGCAACCCTGCCCCTTTATGTTATAATTTAACTTATGGTTGGGCTTATTATTCAGAGCCAGCAATTAGTTGTCGTGCCGGATTTCATCCCGCAAAGAAGTGTGGCACTGTGGCGTGGCTGAATGTAGAGTGGTCTGCCCTTACAGCGTTTGAACAGTAGATTATTTATAACTTCGGAAGATGGTCAAAGTAGCTTGCAGGTTCGAATCCTTCCTTCCCAGATCATGCACAAATAGATGTTATTTGAATTTGGAAAGTGTTGAAAAGACAATTATTGTTTTATAAAGAATAAAAAATTACAAACAAGAATCAAATTAGATCCAATACTTCACTCGTCACCTAAAAGAAAAAGGTTATTCGATTAAAAATGGCAACATTTGTAATAAGTATGCTCTGGGTGAGGTTGAAAGAGAAATTAGAAGAGTTTGAATCAAAAAATATTATTAACTCTCACATCTAATATTATTAGATCTGATATCTATTCGAGATCTATTACATTAAAACTAAAACATCAGTAGTTTCCAGACTCGAATCAACACTAATCACTCTAAAACACACACTAATAGTTAAACAAAAATAATACATGTATATTGTTTCGAGAAATCCAATTCGATTTTCACCTCCTTTTGTTTCCTTCTCGAACTTTTTTTCATTGTTGAATCGTGATTAATGCAACAAAATTTAGGGATTGCAAAAATGAGTATAGATTGTGACATTTATGGGAGAAAATTTAGGGTTTTGTTTTGATTCGGGTGTAAATTTTAGGAATATATATAGGGATTAGATTTAGGAGCAAGAGTGAATAAGAACGAAAACTAGGGATTAAAATTCAAAACGGTTTAGATGGTTTATAGAAAAGGAAATCTAGGGTTTAGATTTTGTTAGGTGTAATATTAATTGATGTAACACTTAACTGGTTGATAAAGTTCTGTTCGATTATAAATTTAGGTTTCAACCAAGTCTTAATCTGCATAGGGTAAAATAAACCAACTTTATATTACCTATAATAACTAATGCTAAATAGGATATTATAAAGATACCTATGTCCTTTAATGTTGTAGACTACATTTTGGCTTTGACCTAAAATTTGGTGACACAATATTCTGGTGACTATGGTGATAGGCACTAATGGTTCTATATTCTGGTAACTATGGTGACAAATACTCATGAATTACATGATCTGATTAGCTTCCAAAACTGACTATCCGCGAATTTTTAAAAATTAATGAACTGAATTTTTGAAAGTCAATGAACTACCTGTCACCAAATGTGATAGTCATGGACGATATACTATATATATTGTTCTAATCTATTTATATTTCAATTCCGTGGTTAATTTTTCAAAATTGATTTTACTATTCCGAAAATTAAAATCAAAGACTAAAATTAAAAACTAGTCCGGTTTTTCCATTTTTTCAGAAAAATAAAACTTGAAAAATAATACTAGACAGTATTCAGCTTTTACCTCAAAATTTTCTTTCAATCCATTAATTTGAGTCACTAGACGAGAACATTTTCTGTATCCAATGTTAGTTGAGCACTAAACTTCAACGATGAATAAACAAAACATACGTATAAAATCACTGCCAAAGTACTACTACTTCTTGCATAATTTACAAAGTTCATTGTACAACAATGGTGCGCAATTATTAGCAAGAGATTAACTGATTTATATACTTATAAAATCGAACTCTTTGTGTAACCCTTAATGCAAGAGATTAAGTGACTTTCTTGCATAATTTGCTGACTAAAATAATAAGCGAAGGACCAAAGTTGACTATTAATGCAAAGAAAACTCCTGTATTCCGTACAACACAATCGACTTGAAACTTTCAGGCCATTGAGCTCTAAAGAGCACATCTGCTGAATCCAACTAATCTTTTCTTTCCTAGAAAACTTCTGTTTAGGATACAAATTCATCTTGCAACAGAATCTCGTATATGTCTGTTCTCAGATTCAATTCTTTATCCCGCATTACCTCTTGAAGATCTGCCAGCTCTTTTGCACTTAAAATGGAGTTTAATTTGAGAAAACCATCAAGCCAAAGCTTTTTTGACCTAAAAGATGAGCATTTCAATAAAGCCAGGTCAGTAGAAAAATAAAAAGCTAACAAGCATATGAGAACTTAGACATGCGCTTCTAACAAAGAGATGCTTCTAACTCGTTGATATGTCTTCCGAAATAGGTAATTCAAAATTTCATATACTACATGTCTCATGCATAATCACGTCCTATGTTGCTAGAATCAAAGACAAAACAGGCTGAGGCTCAAGCATTTGTTACAAATTATGTAAATATTAGACAAAACAAGCTTAGGTTCAGTCATTTGTTCTATAGTATAAATTTTAATTCAGGTAAAAACAGTCCGGTCTAAACGATCATATTACTATATCAGATGAAGGCAAAATGTTTCAGCTTTCATGCACAAAGGAAAATATGACATTCTAATGGGAGTAAGTTCTTACCACGGACAAGCATGTATAGCTCGGAAAAAAACCCGTTTGGCTGCTGTAGGATTGTGTGCAATCTCAATTTCGTATGCAAGGTAGCAACGCCAGAGTACAACTGAATTACGCAACAAATCATTTCCCACTGCTCTTTCAAACAATCCATGGATCCTATGAAGGGAACCTCCTCTAATGATTTCAAATGACAATGCAAAAAGCCAAACAATAGTGGACGGTTTTCTGCATGTATATAAATAAAGCAACTGTAAGGAACTTGTACATAACTCATAGTAGATTGTCCTTGTAAGACATTTCTTTTACAGAAACTTATACTATTAACACATGCAACATGACATCGAACCCTGAATCCTGGGTACATGGTAAAATTACAGTGGAGACTAATTGTACATCACACCTTCTATACCAATGTACAATAAATAACACTTATAAAAAGACTGCAATTTTGGCTTTTCTCGCAAGTCTAGATTAACGGACTAGATGCTAATCTTCAGGCACTGCTAATCTTCAATACCAATATACAATAATTAACACATATAAATAGACTGCAAATTTGGCTTTTTCTTGCAAGTCTATATTGATGGACTAGATGCTAATCTTCAGGCGCGAATTGAATTGCTGTATAAACAGCAGCTCGAGTTACTTTTAGAAGAAAATAAGTTACTCATTACATTTCAACCAAAAAAAAAGTCACTCATTGCAGATCTAATGCAAAAACAGAGGTCTCAAAAAACACTGATCTACTAGTTTGGTTTTTAGTGGCATGCATATAAAGTTATAAGAAAAACACTTTTAAGTGAGAAAAATTTTCAGACATAAGAAAGCCAATAACCTCAAGCCTGGATAAACGATGAAACTCACCACTCACTAGCATGAGTAAGCATCTTCAAAGCTAGCAAAGATGAATTAGATAGTGTTTCTAAAAGACATGGGCGGCAATTAAAATAGCATATATGCAGATAGAAGCTAAATATCTTAGACTAAATAGGGAACAAATTCCTAATTATATTCTAACAAAACTCCTACCAGACAATCAAAGACGCTCAACTTCTAATTTTTACTAGTTCCATTGACACTCAACCAAGAATCAAAAGTAAATTTGAGAGGAAAAAACCAGAAAAAGAATCTTACTTCTGACAATAGTCATCCAGCATCAATCTCAATCTATTGGATGTTACATAGAGATGACTGATCTCCACTAATTGTTTGAAGAGCTCAGGACTGTAAGGATACAGTTGCAGCCCCTGAGATATGGACGTCAATACTTTTGACAAATTTAGCTGCTCACTATGTCTCTGAAGCATCTTCATATAATAGTTGAACAGAAATTCAAGTTGATGACTTTGGCTTTTTCTTTCTGTGTAAAAGCATTCAATTCATCAGGAAAGAGATGATGCATTAAGACCAAGTATAGTAAAACATAACCATGATGCGGATTCCCGGTAAAAGGTTAGACAAAATGATAAGTGTAAATTTGAATTTTGCATATGAATATGTAGGTTATGCTATCAAATTAAAAGCCAAGAGTTGTATAAATTATAATTTCTTTCAAATCAGAGTACACCACAAAAGAAAGAGAGAACCAAGGGAATCTGACTACTCTAATCGTAACTTAATCGACCTGGCCACTAATTGCAGCCTTAACAATCAACATAGACTATTAAGTATACCATCCGGCACGGACCTGACTTGGCCATACTCATGATGATACAAGATAGGAAGATTTTATCCCAATCCTAGTCTGCCAGTCTAAGGCAGAAATAATAACCAAAAAACTAATGACCAGGTCAGAGTTTGTGCAAGAAACAACTGAGAGACTAAGCTTTCCATTCTTCCTTTCTTATTATTATTTTGGTTGGAGACTGTCGAAAGATCAATTGGAATGTTCTGGTCAGATCTTGTGCTAGAACTGACTCGAGTACATTGAATGAAGGTTACCCACTACACTTCGCTTCCACAAGCTTCACCGTGATCTGGTGCACATTTCTGCGCATGTTGTTTTGATGTTTATTCATCTGATTGCCAGCTGTTTTTTACGTGTTCAAAACAGATAAGAGTGCTCTTGCTCGAAGAAAGAGTCTTTGCTTCCGCTTAAGCCTTTGTTGTTGTTCCAAACGAGAATTCGGTTCATTTGCTGAAGTTCGAGGTTTGTTTCTAGGAGTTAAGAAAGCTTGTAGCTTTCATGGTGGACAGGAGAAGAATAATAGAGTTAGGCTTTTTTGTTTGATTTGGAAGTGTTTGGGAGGTTTCTAGTAATTTGGAGATCCTTTAGGATATAGTAAGTAATTATGTCAAGTTATTTTGGTTTTTATTTATATTTTAAAGGGCATAATAATTATTTATATTAGACTTCTCTCGTCAGATTGTATACTGCCAGTGAAAAAAAAAAACAAGTATAAACTAATATAAAAATTACTAGAATTGGAGAATTGGAAGGAGGGACAGACTTGAGACACAGATTGAAACATAAACAAATGGAGATGACAACCCAAACATTAAGGGCACAACTAGGACCACCTGTTTTCTTGAAGGGCAGCAACGTATGCAGTCATTATATGTAATATAATGTTTTAAGCATGCTCTATATAGTAATGCAATGCTGCTTTGAAGATTGCATAGCAGCTGATATAGGGTATCTCAGATTACTATACGAAATTTGAGTTGAAAATCCTACTAGCATGTGTGAAGAAGGTTTAAATGTATTAAAATATCTACAAAATATGAGTGAAAAGATCATCATATAACCTGGAAGGACGACACTAAGTGCCTGATCTAGAACTTCAATTGCTGCAGCATACCCAGCAGTCAACTCTTCAAACAGAGCTGCTGAGCAAATGAGAGCAACGGATTGATCAATTATGACACCACGAACCCATGTCGATTGAACTGTTTTCAGTTTTTCTTTGAATCCTTGGCGCGCTCTGAGCAATTCCAAACTTGATGGTTGACATTTAAAAGGACTATATGTTACACCGCTTCCCAGGCAGCATAGAACATGCATAGCACGATACAATGACTCCTTTTGTTTACCATTTCCAGTATCATTAGCTATTTCAGCTTCAGCATACCATAAATATAAGAGAGGAGCACTGAACTGTAAATCCTGTTCAAATGAGAGAGAGAAACTGAATAATATATATATACAACCAGAAAATAACTACAAGTAAAATCAACAAGAGTAGTATCAATAGACAAATCAATTCCTCTATAAGTAGAGCTAACAAGCTGGAAAATTATGCTAGAAAAACATATCATAGTACCAACGCACATATGATGACTGATGATCATACAAAACATATAATAGTACCAAGGCACATATGGTGAACATGCAAAAGGGAAGGCACGAAAGTACAAAGCTACTACATAGGATATCAGTGTCCAACATATAAAGAATACTCAGTAGGAAAATTAAAAGCTTAGGCCCTTAAGGTATTTACTTTGTCAAAGATGCACTTAGCTTCCTCCCATTAATAGGATCCAATGTAGTTGTACTTAGATTGCTTTGACATTATTAATAAATTAGTCAGAGTGTATCATCTTAGGTTGTGTGCGCTTTATTGTAATTTTCACTCAAACCTTGATTGTAATTTTAGATGTCACTACAGCAGACACATACAATTCTGAAAATTTGAATGTGTAGCATTCATTAATGTATTGTTGATATAAATATTCAATACCAGACAGACAAAAATAATACAATAATTGGACGGATAGCGAAAAAGAATAAACTGACTAATGCATAGCTTGATTTTGACTAAATTTTGGTCGAAGTTATATTTTATACTTTGCAGAATTTTTTTAACAGAAAGTGTAAATTGAAATTCTGTCATGTTCTGCATTTGGATTAAAACATGAATAATCCCCAAGGAAAAAGAAAATACAGTTCCTTTATCTAAAAACTTCACAAGTTACTTAAATTTTCTATGAATATAATATGTCACTTGCCAACGAAAAGAATAGTCACGTTCGGAAATTCTATAAAGGGTAATACTGGAAACAAACAAATAGCATCCTGTGTAACCAGCATATTTAGCATCTATAATAATGTACTACATGAATTATCTCCAGAAAAATGTTTGAATTCTCACCACTGGAAGCCCTGCTGTCGACAATAGTGCCATGTCAAACACTCTTCTTGCATGATCTATATTCCCAAAAATAGCTTCTCTCCGTGCATAAACTCCACAAAGTAACAGATCCTACGAAACAAACTTGACACATTAATTATGAAACAATAGAAGAAAACTAATATAGATTTATCATTCTTTCAAGTAGAAAGTCCACAGACAGATAACTCCCTAATCGACACCCACACGCATATAGACAGAGAACAAAACCCGTTGATCTATGACAGCTAATCAAATTCTATTTGTTGTGACCAGACTGCAACTATCCAGCTCACATGCGTAAAAACTTGAGCTCTCTGTGACATAGCCTATCAGAAATCTATGTGAAAGTAAGAATCTACCACATTGGACGACTTATGTGCTGCACAAATTTCTGGCCCAGATTCGGAATTGATCTATTAGGTTAAAGCAGTAGTAAAATAGTAAAACCAAATAACCACCATTTGGCGTTCAACAGAAACATCAAAACTTAAGCAGAATAATAAACTTGATGTCATGTCCGAATCATCAATTTATAATAATGAGTACCTGCCGATCATTTTTCAGAAGGCGCTTCGCCAAAGGTTGGCATGGGGTAGCCGAGAGCCCAGATGACTTCGTTGTTGTTACAAAGATCTCTTCCGCTACAAGAGCAGCTTCTTCCAAAATATAATTTCGTGGAAAAGCGGTCATGCAAAGTAAGGTAGCATTGCGTAGAAACTTCATCCTCTCAGCTCTCCCACATATGTCATCGGTGCTGTCTAAAAGGGATTCTAAGCTGAAATCACTGGAACTATTTTGTGCATTGGTCAAAAAATCATTAGTACTTCTCAAATTGTTTGCTATAGACTCTGGCAGTGATTCCAAGCTAACCATCTTCTCAATCCAACTTGAACTGTTGGTGCATATCCTAGCATATTAGGATAAAAAATTGTGAATGACTTATCTGCTGTCCAAATACACAGCAATATGCAAGCAAATATAATAACCAAACGTTAATTATTATTTTTATGACAGTTGGAGAGCATAAATAAGTCATCATCATTAGCAAAAGGGCCAACTCCTTTAAACTTTTTATAATCATGTTATGCACGCAATCAACAATTGCCACCTATGAGGAACCTCAGCTGTATTATACAATCCCAAGTAATTCCAATGTTCACAGCCCATGGGTCCATTCTCTTCTAAAAGCAATTAAAACAACATGTGGTGATCTCAACAAGCGTTAATTTCCAAAAAAGAAAATAAGATTTTGAAGAAATGGAACATAGAATATAAAGAAAACATCATAGCAATTGTGATCCTTTCAAATGATTAACAATGCCACCCCTTCTAAAGGCAGCAAATAGATTACCGGTCTAAGCATCCAAAACAAAGGTTTATAGAGTATTTAGCATCTGCTGAATTTTGCGGTGTATGTGTTGTATGTGTCAAATGTGCTGTATGTGTGTCAGTGTATTAGAGGAAGAGAAAATGAAGAGGGAAGCTCTATAGGTAGCAAATATAGTTTGAACTAAACCACACGCCAGATATAAGAGTCAAAACGGAAATAAACAAAGAAAATACTTACCACCGGGTGATACTTCCACCAAAGAAATCGATAAATTGGAATATCAGAGTTAAACGAGCCTCCCTTGAGCTTAGCGAAAATAGAAATTCATTCATATCTTCGTATAGCACAACTCTCAAATATTGCTCATCTGCTTCTCTATCAGTGGTATCATCCCCATCGGGCGTACTAACTATACCAAAAAATAAATACAGATTTCATTATCCAAGAATGTAGTATATGGAAGTGACCAACATCGACATGGTTAAACAGACTATAGTAGTTTTGCACAATGAACATGCCCCACGCGTATACAGAATCCTGAACGCGCATGAGTCTCAATGCCACAGATATATGCACACACACACACAATTGCTAACCATATATATATATATATATATATATATAGAGAGAGAGAGAGAGAGAGAGAGAGAGAGAGAGAGAGAGAGAGAGAGACCAGCTTTACGAACAGGCATCCACTGATTGCGATCCCTGGAGGATTCTTCCACTGACCATCTAGCCCAAGTTGAAGAATCTTTAGCCTCATTACTAGACCCAGCATCAAGGTCAATGCCAAGTAGCTTCAGCAAAGCTTCAGTGTCATCTTCCTGCTTCACAGTTTCCTCTTCAGGATCCTCAGCAGCCACATCACTGTCGGATATGTTTTCAGGTAATTCAACCTCGGTAATTGTTGTCTGAGGCTCTGACCAACCAGTCCAACCACCTTTGTCATTGTTCTCTGAGGCTTCCTCTTTCAAAATTCTTTGTCTGTCTTCCTCCTCTATCTCTAACCACCTGGACCAACCAAGGGCCCCTTCTTCTCCAACTCTTGCACCACTACTACTCCAAAAATGTTCAAACAGTCGCTGTTTGCTCTGCTCAGTTAAGAGTAGAGATGGACAAAAGATGCTGAACTCGATCTCTGCCTGAAACAAAGCAGTAGCCAACTCTTGGTAACCAGCCTGCCACTCAAACCTACAGAGACTGATAAATATGTCAACCAACCCATGCTCCAGCTGGACAATAGAGGGATCCACTGTAGCATTCATATCAGCCTACATAACATAGAAATGTGTAAGAACCAATAACTTCAGCAGTTAATGATGAGTTAAATTACTAGGGGTAACCAAGTACGAAGGATAGCTTTTTTACAGAAATATATGGTGATCATAGTTGTAGGGGTTAAAGATAAGAGCAATATTTTAACTACAAATTCACAAAGAAATTAGAAAGCGCTAAAACAAACCTTGCCTCTCCCATACAAGGAAAAAAACAGTTGTGCAAATGATGTAGGCACCAAACAATCTAATCACTGCCATTTAATACTTGGAGCAAATGAAGTCTAATACATCCTAGATAACACCGTAATTTTCATTCAAATGAATATAAACAAAACCTTTGAAGTCCAGATGAATTTGTATTGTTATGAATCTGAAGTAAAGCATTAGGTCCGAAGTGCTAACTGCTGGAATGCAATAACCAAAAGAGTGCAGCATATATTAATTAATAACCTGCCTAAGTAGCTTGCTGCGAGCGGAAGAAAGAGACTGGATCGCATGCGAATACATTTTCCTCACTTCTGAAACCTTAAATCTAGAGAATTCCCCTTGCAGAACATGGAGAAACTCTATCCACAGCTTATAACTCCCTGGATGCCGCATGAGTACTTTTTCCCATCTGCTGATAAGTACATCAGTATTATCTCGGTTGTGATATGACTTAAGAAGACAAAGCAGTAGTTCTTCATTATCTGGGTTAAGTTCGACTGCCTTCTCCAGAATACAAATCTTCTTTTCTAGAGTCTGCAATCGAACACCTTTCTGTGGCTGCCTACTTGCAACTTTGTCTTGAAACTCTGCGAATCCAAGCCAGGCCTTTTCATCATGGGGCCGCTCTCTAGTCAGTTTATTGAAATCCCTTGTTTTGCATAGCACTTCGTCTTCCCAAGATTCTTCTACCATTAAAATCTTTGAGGCAGTACTGGTGCTAGCTTCATCACCAACATCATCGCTATATGATTGAAGGTCTGAAAGGGGAATGAAATCATGCAGAGTATCAGTGGAAGAAACTCTAGGGGCAACAAGACGTAAACGCTTGAAAGTCTTATTGCGTTCCAAAGCCCCATACTTTGGAGACCAATATCTACCACCGGTTTTTATCTTCCCTTCCAATGCATCAGCATCACAATCTCTATCAAATCCAAAACTCTTTCGGTTCCAACGATGGAACCCCAACCCTCGGAAATTAAGCGCAGAATTTTTTTGGCTATTGTAAAGGTTATAAGTGGGAACACTCATCCTACAATAGAGCAGACCAGATAGCATAAGTCTTCCAAGAACGAAACCTATACGATTTTATGAAAATCTATTGACACACAAAAGTCGAGGAAGGGTACCTGTATAGAGAACCATAGGTTAAATTATCGGTATCAGGATGCGTATCAAGGTAATAATCTTTAGCAGGTCTGGTATGTGATTTTCTCGAGCCGAATTCATCGAACCCTAATCGTGTCTGTTCCGACGACTTTCGCTTGCGTTTTTTCTTCCTCCTTTTCTTACTCTCTTTATTACCGCTCCCAGAATCTCCACCGGAGTCTGATCGTCCTATGCCGTCTTCTTCTTCTTCGAGTAGCTCATAGGATCGACCTTGTCGATCCACGGTAGAACTGCTGTCTTTCGGCTCGGAAGGAGCGTACTCATCGTCCGATTGAGGAAAAGAGGGAACGGCAGCGTCGACAACGGATAGGTCGGCGGAGAAGCTCGTGTTGCAGAGCCATTGAGAAGCGGTAACGGTGGCGGCGGTGGTGGTGGTTGCGGTGGCGGTTGGGAAGAGAGGCGTGGGAAGAGGGAAGAGAGATGTGGGTTGTCTGTTATCTTCTTCAAAAACTCTGTTATCCATTTTAGCTACGAACCACTGCAACAGGTCAAATAATGCTCAGAGAGAAAGGTGGTCTTCAACGTCGAATGGTTTTGGTTTTATTGAAGGAAAAGTACAAAAAAAATGGCACTTAATATAAATTCTTCGGACAAAACCTCTCTCCATACAGAAACACGTATATTATTGTTAAGGGCTTTAGACTAAAGTTTTAGCTAACCAGCCCCGTTTTTAAGTACTAATTTTTTACTTAAAATTATTTTTATCCAAAATATTTTGTTTTTTAAGCAAATAAAGATTTTTATTACTAAATTGAACAAAAATACAGACTTTTGGTTTAATAGAAAGAAATTACAAATAAGATGACTAAAGGAAATAGCTCTAAAAGGAGAGCGCCAAACTTTCTCACCTACAATTCAAATTGAAATCTTCACATTTCTAGCACCGGAAACCGCTTCAACGAAAGCATCAAACTTCGATCTTTCAAAATTACCAAAATCGAGTCAAGTTACGAAGCTCAATCCAAGACTTTCAAGCAGCACCATTGTTCTTAATTCATTCGGAGCATTAGAGCCGGAGAAATAAAGATTTTTCTTGCTGATAAGAATTCTCTTCGCTATCCAACCTGAACAATGGTTTTGAATTCGAGAGATATAACAAATACATCTTAGGATGAATCAGATATCTGCACATGTCCATTGAAGACTGAAGGTACCAAGCTTCATTTCTATTGGCGATGATGTTTATCAGAACTAAGCTGTCGGACTCAACGTCAACTTCAATCCATTTTCTTTGCTTACAAATAATCAATCCTTCGAGGAGAGCACTGATTTCAGCATAGAGAGGGTTCAGTTTGCCCAGCAACGTTCCAGTACCAAGAACAATGTCTCCATCAGAGTTTCTGAACAGAACTCCTTCGCTAGCTTCCCAAAAAGAGTTACACACTCCATCCTCGTTAAGTTTCATTCTGCCAGGATTTTGGGCCATCCACTTAAGGTATTTAGGAGTTTTCTTTCTGTTTTCAATCAATTTGCAACCTAGCATAGCACCAGCAAGGCAGCAAGGTAGGCATTAGACCATAGCTTGTAAGATAACATACTGGACATGTCCATACTATTAATAATGTAAATGATTCTATCAATATCACTCTTAACAGTTTCAGGAGAACCCGAAAACTTGGACAAGTTTCTGTTTCTCCAAATAACCCAACAGATTATTTGGGGAATGATGTGAGTAATGTGTCTCTTGATATTAGTAAACCAGAACCAGGAGCGAATGACATGGGAATGGACCATAAACCTTCCAATCTTTATTTTTAAAATGCAGCTGAAATAGTTCCAAAGTTGTCAAGCGAAACAACAACTTACAAAGAGGTGGTTCTTCTCTTCACAACTGTGCAGAATTGGCACTTGGAAGCCATTTGGATATGCCTTTTCATAAGATTGCTATCAATGGGAATAAAGCCTTTTAAAAGTTTCCAGCAAATGAAGGAAAATTTTATAGGGATACAAGGACTCCATATCTTGTAAGAGAGACCAGATTTAGTATAGGTAGTTCTAGTACTTTCCCATGTAGTTTTAGTATCGAAATCCTAGTTGTTAAAAAGTTTCCATATGATTTTGTCAGTTTTATCAGGATTAATTTTATACTTAGATAAATGATTGATTCTATCACTCGTAAGGAAGTTTTGAAAAGAATTGTAGTCCTAGTTATTGTTTTTTAAAAAAGTTTTGACACAAACATTAAGGTACTAATTATAAGAGTTAGAATCACTTGTCAGAGGAGGAAGGTCATGTCATTCTTCCAACCAGAAATCCATGCAACCTTGACCAAGCTTCCACTTTATATTTCTCTCAGTTGTAGACTTAATGGTTGTAAGTCTTTTCCAAACTGTTGAATCAGTATTTTTGCAACTGACTTTAATAGCATGAGTGTCTGAGCAGTAGATCTTGTGCATAATAAAGGACCATAGACAATTGTTTTTCCTGAAAATGAACCACGGTTTTTGCGAAAAGCTTATTTAAATATCATTCAAATTCTTTATGTTCAAACCACCCTCAGCAAAGGGTTTTCAAAGGTGATTCTAAGAGGACCAATGTATAGCCTTCTCATTAAAATTAGACCTCCATAAGAACTTGTTAAATCAATACTTAATTTTCTTAATAATGGCATTAGGTATAAGGGTATTATGTATCCAGTAATAGGTGATAGGCATTAAAACATAGTTTATAAGAGTCATTCTTCCCCCAAATGACAGATTATTAAGGTCCCACTCAGCAATTTTATCATGAATCTTATTAAGAAGAGAAGAGAAATTATTCCCTTTATTTTTTCATGCAAGAGTGATCCCGAGATAGTTGAAAGGAAGTGTGTCAGTTTGAATCCAGTGATGATCTTTATGTTGCTGATGTTGGAATAATTAGCTTTGTTGGAAATAATCAACTTTGTTTTCTCTTTGTTGATAGCTTGACCTGCGATCAGCTGATATTTTTCCAAGAACTTGCTCAAAACAGCAATAGAATTAGGCTTGCAGTTGGTGAAGACCAAAATGTCGTCAGCGAATGGCCGGCAAGACACAAGGTAATTAGATTTTGAAGCATATTGAAGGCTTTTGTTAGTGTGGTAAAGGTTTTAAAAACCACGAAGAATAACCTCCTCGGCAAGGATAAAAAGGTTAGGAGACAAAGCCTTATTACAGTTTAAAATTTATGTTATAACCTAAAAACATTAAACGGTCGCAAACCAATTCTAAAATTTAAAATATCTTTCCACCGAACTAACTCTTCTTATTTTTTTTATTCTACTTTTTTATTAGTTTTTATACTTCGAAAAATTTAAAATTTGAAACAGTTTAAAAAACTCTCCAATTGAAAAACTAAAACAAATTTTATTATTCATCAACTAAAACCAACAAATGATATCAAAAAAGCCTTCTCATGTAAGTTATAGATAAAATTCAGGTAAAACACACCACTTTGGTCAAAACTGGCATATCATCTACTGCAAAGAGGGACATCCTTTACAACTAGACTATTCCAAACAAGGCTCACAAACCTAGAGAAGACTAGCTAAGATCAAAGAATTTGCTAGAGCTAATGTCATGTGGAAGATAGGTAAAGGCAATGTAGATATCTGGTTGGACAACTCGTATGGCAGACCACAGTTAATCTCTCTTAATTTAGACTGTAATAACAATGGTTCAAAGGCTTGATGGTCAACTTATTGTGGAGCAATAATTCATGTAATATAACCAAAATGACCCCACTGTTAACTAACTATAACATCAGCCTTATTACAAAAATTAAGATCAATGATCAAGAACCTGATATTATTGCATGGAAGCTATCAGCTGATATTTCTTTTACTATAAAAGATACCATAAAGGTCATAAGAAATGCAGAAAATAGTTCATCCTTATATTAAAAGATATGGAATCAGATATCCTAGGAAATGCTCATTCCTAGCATGAAGACTTTTGAAAAATAAATTACATGTGGATTTTATAATGCAGTCTAAACATATAACTATGGTCTCAAAATGTCAATTTTGTCAAAAGTTAGAAACAAAAAAACATCTATTTATATCATGTACTTTTGCGTGGAGAATTTGGTCTTACTTTGCAAGATTACTCAAGGTAGATATTGAAAAGGGCATAAAATACTAAAGATAACAAAGGTTCCAATTTGTAATACATTAACTTATAGGGACTTAATTATAAAGTAGGAAATATGTGACAAAAGTATAAATATGAGAGGTAACATGTGATAGTGGGTCCTACCGGTGTCACTATATAAGGAAAGATCATGTCCCCCAAAAGGGGACCTTCTAATGATTAGTACTTTATTTTGACTACATTCTCTCTCTAGAATCTTGTACTTATTCGCCTGACACCCTTCTTTCCATACACGTTTCCCGATAATCAACCTTAGATATTCTGAGACTTATCATTGGCGTCGTCTATGGGAAAGAGAGATACCTAGAGATTAGGTTCCCCAAAATCTCGATCCTATTAAAACTTAAAATCCATTGAATGAATACCGAGGCTAGGAAGGAAAAGGCAAAGGAAAAAGGTTCAGACAAAGAAATGTAATACTCGGAGGGTCAAAACTCTAAAGATTTGTTTGGTGATGATGATCAGGGAAATCAGGGCCGAAGCAAATGGTCGACCCTAACCATGACTAGGCAGCAGCTATTAGACGATATTGTTAAGCTAAATGCCGAGAATAAGCTGGCATTGGTGAGAAGAAAGGTTGGCTGGACGGTCGAAGCAAACGATCAGGTGAAGAAATGAAAGAAGCCCGGCGCGGTATTGGTCGGGATGAGGTGGATTTTTACAAAGGCAGAAATCGAATGCGAAAGTTCGACAAGGTTGCACCAAAGAAATCTGGATTCCGATCCAAACTTGAGTATGACTTTTCTTCAAGGGATGATATGTGCGAGTCTTTTTCCCCGGATAAATATTTTTGATGTCTTAGGAAGGATAAAAGAATGATCAGGGACCGAGAGATCAGAAGGCGTAAGTCATTGCGAGAAAAGATAGTTGAACCTCAAGGTGGTAGCATCGACAAAGTGACTCCCACGTCTGCTGAAAAGGTCGGTACGGTTACAGTTAACAGAGAGCAACAGAATTACCCTTCGTTCCAATTTTCATTAGGAAGCTAGTCTTATGGTTACAGGGTCGGAAGTCAATTTGCAAACCCACTTGATGAAGAGTTGTTTGCGAGTCATGCAAAAGGCTTGGGATGCAGAACTTTTAACATCGAGCATAATTGGAGATCGTCCCCTTTATCAGATTAAATTTTATCGGGGCATCTCCTGAAGCGTTTTGACATCTCAAAGCTTGAAAAGTATGATGGAAAGAAAGACCCCGATAACCACCTGGAAGCTTTCAAGAATTTCATGTTAAGCTTTGACAATGACGACAAGTTAGTCTGTAGAGTATTCTCAACGACGTTTAAAGACAGGGCATCAAAATGGTATAATCGATTGCCACAAGGGTGCATTAAAAACTTCGGTATGTTCTGGATGATGTTCAGACAACAGTTTATCGGGAGTAAAAATTTCCGAGCAAACAGAGATACAATCGTTAATTACCGACAAAAGGTTGGGGAAAGTTTGAGGGATTATACTCGACGTTTTATAGACGCAAAAATTGATCTCGACTATTATGACGAAAGCGTGGCTTTAACTGGTTACAGATTAGGCTTGCTGCCTGGGCCGATGAAACATGTTGTGACGAAGAAACAAGCTTTTACCTTTTCAGTTTTGTTAGCCCAAGTCGAAAAGAAGATCCTGATCGAGGAAACTGAAGCATCAGAGTTGGCAGCACAGATCCAACAGACAAATCAAGCTTCGGTAGTTACGTATCAGAAGACTCAAAAAACAAGCACGATCCCTCAGCCACAACCGATAAGTACCATAGGACCGGCATCACAACAATCACATGGGAGTGGATCATGGAATCAAACTCAGAGGATGCGAAATGGTTATTAAGGAAATAATTACCGACCTATATCGAACAAATGGGTTAGGCCTGATTATTTTGCTGATTTAACTGAATGTATTGCAACTATCTTCGATAAATCACGGAAGAGTGTGCATTTCCGGAAGCCATTTCTGATCGGAATTTTCCGCGAAGGTCGAATTTTTGTAGGTACTATGATGACGTAGGTTATGATACCAAAGATTGTATCGCGCTCAAGAATGAATTACAAGCGTAAATTGACAGTGGAAAATTGGTAGAGTATGTGAAGAAACAAGCTCAGCAAAACGGAGCAACCAAGCAGATTGTAGCAGCACCGAAGGAGGAAATTTTTTTGGTGATTTATGAGGTCAATGATTCATTTTATTTGTCCACGGGTATCTGGACCCGGATAAAAATAGGAATGTAATCTGAGTAATTGAGGAAGTAGTACCCCCGACACGAGAAAATGTAAGCGAGTTATGCAAAAAAATTGAGTCTCTAACTATCTTCGGGGGTGACTCAATGGTAGGTATTACCAATTCTTCGCGAAAGAGGCATATATCTAGCTACTCAGTTAGAGGAAAGAACTGCGCCCCATTTATACCAAAACCCATCTCTTATTTTATACTTCGATGACGATGATATGAGAGACGTTGTCGGCCCTCATGAGGATGCAATCGTGATCGTGGCGGCTATTGCAGGGGAGGAGGTGCGAAAGATTTTGGTGGATACTGGTAGTTCAGTAAATATTATTTTCTTGTCGACCTTCTCGGAGTTTAGAAATAAACCAGTGATCATAAAATCAGATCGGACTATTATCGACTTCACGGGAGCATCGGTAGAAGTAGTTGGTGAGTTTGAAGGTGTGGTTCAGCTCGGGAGAGGGCCTTTCAAAAAGGAAGTAACAGTGTTGTTTATTTTCGTTGATGCTCCCACGTTGCACGATGCAATTTTTGGCCGCTCTTGGTTGTCAAAAATGCATGTCGTAACTTCGTTCATCAATGCCTGAAGTACGTGATCGGAAACAATGTCGGTGTTGTCAGAAGTAGTCAAAAGACCGCGAGGGAATGTTACCGAGCAGCGTTGGCAGTGAAGTTAAATAGGGAGATGGTCGATGTGAGGGATTAGTATTTAGCGAGGTCGGCCCATGGATCAGAGCCTACAGACGATCCTAGGGAGACCCCATATTTATTACTTACGGATGAAAGTTGTGAAATTATGAATTTTCCAGAGGAAAGGTCCTGAAGATTGGTGTAAATTTGTCTCGTTGGTTCCGAAAAAAGTTGATATATTTTCTTAAACAAAAACTACATTTGTTTTCCTGGTGTTCAGAAAATGTTATGGGAGTCCCTGAGAGCGTCATCTATCATCAGTTGTCTATAAATCCAAGTGTTCGACCCATAACGCAAAAATGTCGAGCGTTTTCCCAAGAAAAGGCGGAGGCAATCATTTTTGAGGTCGAGAGATTGATAATGGTAGGACATATACGGGAGTCCCAGTATCCACGCTGGACAACAAATCCAGTTCTGGTTAAAAAGAAGAACGGAAAGTGGAGAATGTGTGTAGACTTCACGGACCTTAACCGAGCATGTCCTAAGGATCCATTCCTAATTCCAAAGATTGATCAGTTGGTAGACTCGACGTCGGGAAACAAGTTATTATCTTTCATGGATGCCTACGCAGGGTATAATCAGATAAAGCTGGATCCTAAAGATCAGGAAAGCACTACATTTATTACAGGAATGGGTCTATATTGTTACAAGGTTATGTCATTTGGTCTAAAACATGCAGGGGCTACTTACTAGAGGCTTGTGAATATGGTCTTTGAGGAAAAAATAGGACGAAATGTTGAGGTCTACATTGACGATATGTTGGTCACAAGTGTCACCGATGAAAGTCATTTTGCAGACCTAGAAGAAACATTCAGAAACTTTGGAAAAGTGAACCTTAAATTGAATCCGAAAAAATGTTCTTTAGAGTTTGATCTGGAAAATTTGTAAGGTTCATGATCAGTGAGAAAGGGATAGAGGCAGATCCAACCCAGTTAAACGCTCTGAACAATATGCCACCCCCGAGGAATATTAAAGAGGTACAGATTTTGACAGGACGATTAGCATCGCTGAACAGATTTATTTCAAGATCTTCGGACAAGTGCGCACCATTTTTTCAAGTGTTGAGGAATGCTAAGAATTTCAGCTGGACTCCTGAGTGTACCGAATCATTCCTCAACATCAAGAATTATTTGTCATCCTCAACGCTGCTGACAAAACCACTACCTCGGGAAATTTGTTTCTTTATATAGCAGTTTTAGAGCATGCGGTGAGCGCAGCGTTAGTATGAGAGAAATATAGGATCCCTAAAACTTTCTATTACGTGAGCAAAAGTTTGCTGGACGCAGAAAAGCGATACTTAAAGCTCGAGAAGTTAACACTAGCTCTGGTAACACCCGCTAGAAAAATACGACCATATTCTCAAGGTCATTTTATTATGGTTCGAACCGCATTCCCCTTAAAAAGTGTTTTACAACGACCCGATATTTCTGGTCGTATGTCGAAATGGCCGGAAGAACTGGGGGACTTCGATATCGATTTTGAACCGAAAACGGCTATTAAAGGGCAAGCTTTAGCAGACTTCTTGGTGGAGTTACATTCCGGCAGACCCGAGGAAGTAGCAGCTGAACCAGAAGTAAACACGGATGAGTGGATAATCAGAACTGATGGTGGTTCAAGTATCAGTGGATGCGGGCGTGGTGTCCAAATTTCTACACCAACGGGGATCACAATGCATCAAACAAACCGTTTCGGTTTCAAGGCTTCTAACGATGAAGCTGAATATGAAGCAACATTGGCAGGCCTAAGGTTGGCGCAGGTTTGTGGGGCTAGAAATGTTCGGCTAATAAGTGATTTGCAGCTGCTAATTAATCACGCAACAGGACAATCCGAGGCAAGTAAAGAACAACTGGTGCAATACTTAGCGGATTTGAGAATTTTGGCTTCGTCTTTTAAAAACAATTACTTACGAACATGTCCGAAGGGAAGATAATACTATTGTTGATTCACTGGCAACAACGACGTATGTGGGAAAATACCCTTGAATTTTGACTCAAGAGTATCCGTCCATTTTGAAGAGGAAAAACCTGGAAAGTCGACCAAATATGGGTTGTCAAATCTCAACGGTTTCAAATACTGATTGGAGGAGCAACATTATGAAGTTTTTGATTGAGAAAGTATTGCCTAATGATAAAACTCTGGAAAAAAGCGTTCGGTACAAGGCGCGAGGTTTTTCCTTGTTGGGAAATGTTCTTTATAAAAAATATGAAAGCAGACCTTTGTTAAGATGTCTGGAGCGTGAAGAATCACAGATGGTATTGTCCAAACTACATGATGGTGAAGGATCGGCACACTATGGCTTCAAGACACTGATTAGGAGAGTCATTTTGTGAGGTTTTTATTGGCCTACGTTGTTTTCCGATGCTAAAGAGTTGGTCAAAAGATGTGCTTCATGGCAGAGGTTTGCTAATTCGATCCACACCCTAGCAGTCCCCCCTAGAATCCATTTCTGAGGGTCTACCGTTCGATAGGTGAGGAACAGATCTGGTAAGACCACTTCAATTAGCAATTGGAGGAAGGTATACTATTGTGGTAGCAGTGGATTATTTCTCGAAATGGGTCGAAGCAGAACCACTGTCAGAGACCAGAGCTAAGGATGTGGTGAAATTCATATGGTCGAACATTTGTTGTCGATATGGGGTCCTTCAGAAGATAACCATGGACAATGGTACCCAGTTCGACATCAATGAAATGAGGGACTTCTGTACCAGTCACAATATACAATAATGTTTTTCAGCCCCATTCCATCCTCGAGCGAACGGGCAGGTCGAAGTTACTAACAGAACGTTCATCAGCGGGTTAAAAAGTCTATTGGAAGGAAATGCCGAAAAATGGCCGGATTTCTTACAAGAGATATTGTGGGCATACCAAATCACGCCTCGAACTGCGACACGGGAATCATCATACGCCTTGGTGTACGGCATGGATGCGTTCATCCCAGCAGAGACAATGTTTCCTTCTTTCAGGATCGAACATTACGAGGAGAGCGCTAACGATGAAAATCGAGCTTTGGCTTTAGATTTGATGGAGGAAAAGCGAGTTAAGGCTTATCTCAGTTCTTTACATTATCAGACCCTGATGAGGAGTAGGTATGCCTCGAAAGTTCAGAGAAGAGACTTCAAAGTTGGGGAAAAAGTTTTACGAAACATTTTCCTCCGTAAAAAAGACAAGCACCTTGGGAAGTTGGCATCCAATTGGGAAGGACCGCACCAAGTGGTGAAAAAAGTAAAATCGGGGAGTTATCGTTTAAAAGACAAATTGGGAAGGACCGACCCAAGTGGCATCTGAGGCAACAAAGCATGGAAATTCAAGACATAGCCGGCCCTCGCATCAGCGACTTGCTTTTCCATGATCTCATTGCACTTAACACCAAAAAGGCAATTTTATTTTGCGCTCTGGTCGAGAGCCGCGAGTTTTTTTCCCTTCTTTAATAGCCGCGGGGGACTTGACATCACTTGCAATCGGATCACTAAGGACGACAGTAGCCTCCGGTTCTGAGGGCAGAACTTCAATAGGCTGGTCCACGTTATTTCCTTGTTCGTTTTCAGCATCGGAAAAGTCCTCCGATTTCACACGTTTTCTTGGAGCTCGATCTTGTTTAGGCAGAAACACCTCGGAATCTAGGGCCTCGAGTCTCTTTACAAAGTCAACAACGTAGGAGGGGTCTGTAGTTCTTTGGGGCTTAGAGTATGGTTGGAACAGCGCCAGAGGTTGCTGTTGATAAGGTTAGTGTTCTTAAAGCACTTGCGAAACTTCTGACCCCAACTTTTCCTCGCAAAGGCCTGAAGTTGGGCAAAGATTGTTGAAGCCTCTTTAAGATGCTTTTTCCGCAGCTGTTGGATACTCACCTTGCAAACTAAAAGACAGCCTTTAATTATATATATACCCTCAGGAGTCCATTTGAACGTAAGACGCCTCAAATTTTCTCGGCTGTAGGGTCGACTATTTTCCCAAGCGCCGCTGATAAAGAAGAACCGTTACTTCCACGATCTGTCAGCCTCTAATAAGTTTTTTATAAATTTTTTTGGGTTGGTAAGGAGGAATAGAAAAAAAGAAGCTTCGGGGATTTAGAGAGCCTAGATATCCCTATGTACTGTTCCATGGAGATTGATATTCTTGATAGTCGTGAAGCCATGATGGTCGACATCAGGGTGTACCAGGCATTAGGGGTCAGTTGGGTCGGACATATCTCGAGGATTTCAAAATACTTAACAATGTCGGGATCGAGGGGAAGTCGCAAACCCCAGTTGTAGAGTTCGGTGAAAAAGACTATCTCTCGACCTTCGACAGATAAAGGAGTCTTACCAGGTTGGGGAAAGCGGACTTTGAAACAATGAGGAATTCCCCAGATTTTCTTCAAACCATCTTTTTCTTCAGAATAGTAGTACAAGTATTTGTCGTTGAATAGAGAAAGGATATGATAGTTGGTCAGATGAATGTGGTAACTGGTTACGACGTCGGCCGTTCCAGGTGGCAGCGGTTCCCTTTCGATGCCATCAACAATTATTGCTGCCAGGTTGGTTGGAGCGTCTGGGTCAGATCTTCACCCTCAATTTCTACCAATCCGGGTGCCACAACAGGCATATCGTCGACTTTAGCCGGTACATATGTATTTGAGGTTTTTAGATTGCCTACCCCTGCATCTTTTTTTCTGATCCTCGCCGGTGCAAGAACCTTGGAGGAAGGTTTAGGGGCGACTTTGTCAGCAGCGTCGTCGTCGACCCTTATCAATACATTTGGCTTAGAAGATTTATGTAAGAGATTTTTAGCAGGTTCCTCCTCGTTCTTTCCTGAGGCAGCTCATTTGGATGAAGATTTGTGACCAATTCTATCAGCAATTTTTCCTCCAACACCAGTCGACGCTAACTTTATGGAAGACTTGAGAACTGCTCATACAGCCTCGGCATTCATCGCCCCCGTGGGTAGATATTTATCAGCAGACGTCAAATCGCGGGGGAAAGAGTTGCAATGACAGCACTTGAGTTGTTGTGAGTTTGAACATAACAAGGTTTTTTTCTCTTCATTCTTCAGAACTACCCACTTGGCGGTAGTCGCGGTGTTGGGATCGGTTCGGCGCCCTATAATGTCGGGGATTAGTTGAACGTACTCATGAGGAGGAGTGGATGAGGAGCTAGAGTCACCCATAGGCAAGAATAGAGTTTTGGGTTGGCTGTTGACGATTCGAGTTTTTGAAAGGTCAGGAAGATCTTCAGCGACGGTCTTCCTGGAAAATGAGCGAACGGTAGCGGTAATCCTCGACGAAGAAGCTCTTTGAGAGGTCAGAAGATTCGCGTTGGAAGAAAGAATAGAGGGGCCGGGATTTTTTAGCTTGGGAAATATCAACGGCTCCGAACCTAGTAGCGTTACACGACCTTTGTGAATCAACCCTGCGGCTCGGTATTCCTCTGCCCGGTCAGAGATTTGCAGATAGTCGATGAAACCAAACACTGGTTTCTTAGGGGAGTCGGTTTTCTTCGTAGGTTTCTTGCAATTCAGGGGTCTTCTCATAAACTAAATTGAAGTTTTTCTCTCGAGAAAGGGAAGAACAGCCATAGTCTATCTCTCTAGAAAAAACTTAGTGGAAATGAGAGTAAAAGGAAAGAACTATTTATAGAAGAGGAAAGCGTGGTAAAGGTCTGCTTCATGGAGAAATGTAATCGAAAAGAGCATCAAGAATATCAAAAGTCGTTTAACCAAAATGTTGTTTAAAATACAACCCAATTATCACGAGACACGTGCCCAACCGAGCGGCTACAACAGACCTAGGGGGCTAGAGTTGTTACATGCGCGTAGGCAGCTAATTATGAAGAATACACTAACTAATTAAAGGAAGACACGTCGACGGGTTGATAACCCGGTTAGACGAGGAAGCATGGTGGGCTTTGAAGAGATTAACTTGACTCAGAGC
Source organism: Limnanthes douglasii subsp. nivea (assembly GCA_036936605.1). Taxonomy (NCBI): domain Eukaryota; kingdom Viridiplantae; phylum Streptophyta; class Magnoliopsida; order Brassicales; family Limnanthaceae; genus Limnanthes; species Limnanthes douglasii. Next base: position 43,230,175 of record JAUPFV010000005.1, on the reverse strand, counting down.
CCACGGAAACGGCCCAAATAATTTGAATACAGCTTTGATTGTATCCAGCTCATCGCGGCATAGTGAATTAAAAAGTCGATGCTTGGCAACAAGAGTATAAAGGGTCGACATTTCATATCAGTGGTGAAGGGTCAACGAGATCGCTACATATGAAGAGGCTCGGTAGATAGGCTTACAATGGATAAAAAATCGAGGCTTGGCAAAAAGAGCATAAAGGGTCGACATTTTAGATTAATGGTGAAGGGTTGACGGGATCGCTATATATGAAGAAGTCCGACAGACAGGCTTATGAAGAATCCCGACCCTACGCTTCTACGCTAGATTAGTTCTTACTCGATCCTCTGCAAAACTAGGGGGCTACTGATAAGGGCATAAAATATCAAGGATAACAAAGGTTCCAGTTTGTAATACATGAACTTATATGGACTTAATTGTAAAGTAGGAAATATGTGACAAAAGTATAAATATGAGGGGTAACATGTAATTAAAGTAAATATGGCATGTGAGAATCGGTCCTACCGTTGTCACTATATAAGGAAAGATCATGTCACCCAAAAGGGGACATTCTATTGATTAATACTTTATTTTGACTACATTCTCTCTCTAGAATTTTGTACTTATTCGCCTAACACTCTTCTTTCCATACACGTTTTCCAATAATCAAACCTAGATATTTTGAGACTGATCAAATATAAGAAGTTTTATGATTGTTAAGCACATGTATAGAACTTGGTTTTGGTCTGCACTAGGCAAGACACACATCAAAACAATTATGCCTACCATCATTACATGGGTTATATGGAAACAGCGCAACAAAAGTAAAATGAAGAATGAAGTTGTATCAGTTGTGTCATCTATTAACTACATCAAATACATGTTGTTATCATTATATCACTCTAACCTTTTGAAGTCTAAGCACTGAAAACATAATGAACAAGAAGCAGTAACTCTTGGATTTATTAACCACATCAGAAATAATAAGAAAATTTCCCACTTTTCCTGGACTGCTCCTGCTAAAGGTAGACTTACAATCAATACAGACACGAGCTGTTCTTTCAATGGTGAGGCAACTAGAGTAGCTATAATCTGAGATAGTGAAGGAAAATTTATACTTGGATACAGAAACAATTTTGGAAAGCTATTAACTATAAAGGCTGAAGCTAGAGCTATCTATGACGAGCTTCAACTATGCAGAATCAAAGGAATAAGGGAAGTAGACATTGAAATTGATTCTGAAATACTTGGTAACTTAATTTCAACTGGAATCTACCCCAATCAAGTAAAATATATACTTTATAACATCAACTCTCTTATAACCAGTACCATATCTATTTATCATATATATAGAGAGAACAAAATCAAGCAGCCGATTGGCTTGCTCGATGGACACAAAAATAAAAAAATGAAGATGGACTACATGAATTTTGTACCTCCACCAAAATTGGCAGCTATAATATTTCTTGAGAGTTTACAAATAGGTTACATTAGAGTTGGTTAATGTTTACTTGTTTAAAATCTCAGGAGCATTCAAGGTGTTGAATACCCAAAAGATCTGACAGTACTGAATGTAGTCCAGCTCCCTCTTCAAATCATTGCAAGCACAATAAGTTAATGCCTCTATCTCTGCTTTTCCAGGAGAACAAAATACTCTAACCACTCCATAAATTGAATTAGAAAATCTCTAATAGGTCAAGAAGGAAGAAAGTTGTGACAAAGATAAGAAATACGCCTTATCAAGAAACAAATTCTATTGAGACTATGAATTTGAAGGAGGGAAAATTTTCAAAAATTGGCGCTTTGCTAGTCTTTTGATAACTAATATGAAAATTGTATTAAACCCTCATAAACCTTTGTTTCCTTTAATAAGGTCCTAAATCTTTGTAAACCTCAAATGAGGTCCTTGATTATTAATAAAATTTATCTTGAGAGTAAAAAAACTAAAACCAACAAATGAGCAAAGGCAAAGAGGATGTAGATATATTTTTGTCTGGTTTTTATTTATTTATAGGTTTTGAGTTAATTTTGGTGTATCGAAAGCATTTAGAATGTTAAACTAATTAAAACTATGATTATATTTTTGTTTTCAATTGACTATCGTTATGGTTTGATTTGATTTATGTTAGAATAAGATTTTAGATTTATAGTTTTTACAGTGGATTATTTTGCATTGGCCCCGACGATATGGCACATTCATCCTGGCGGGAGAGTTTTCTATCAGGGGTAAAAAATTCTCCAACCCTCCCCCACGTCAGGTTGAAAACTCTTGCTCGTTGTTACCGAATATGCATATCAATGGTAGGGCCCCACCGGGTGGAAAATTCCACATCAGTTGAAGATTTCCACGTAGCGGGTAAACAATTGAGCTTCGTCGGAGAGACACCAAAAAACAAGAGCCTAATGGTGGAAATATATGTAGTTTCCCTCGCTGGGTTGAAAATCCACATCGTGGGAGGGTTTCCAACCGAAGGGTAAAAACTTCTACCTCGGCGGTTAGAAAATTTTACCCAACGATTGAATACATAAAATAGGAATTAAGGGTTCATGTCAAGTTAGAATAGTGCGTCAAATGATATTGGTTCCCCATCAAATTTTTACATTCCTACGATCTTTATTGTCACATTCTTTCCAAATCACCCTTTATAAATGAAGGAGCTCAAGTAAAATATATACAACAATATCATGGATGATGTGAATTGGAATGTGCACGAGTATGTGAACCTGTTCAAAACTTTGAAGTTTTGAAAGGCACGATATCATAAGAGACATATGGTTTTATCGATGATATTATATGCATAATGTATTTCATGCACGGTAGAGAAACAATATGTTCGGCGTATATGATTCCCCGACCATGCGGACGTGAAAAAATGGCCACCAGATCAGATTATTTGAAAATTGTGTCAAGTATACCAATTGTGTCACTCCCTTATGAAGTCCAATGTGAAACCTGTGATATTTTTATTATGAGGTTTCAAAGTACTATTACAGAAGATATGTTGAAACATGTTATGCAAGAACTATAGGAAAAAGCGTACGCAGTAGCCAAATGTATCGTCACTTACTCAAGTTCTGATGAAACTAGCGAGGATGAGGAATATCTTTTTTTAAAATGAGAAACGTGTCTTAAACATCTATTATGTCAACTATTTTTACTATCTATCTATTTTTGTTTTTTATATTTTTGTATTTCGAATTACGTAATATCTTAAATTATGTTAATTAATGAAGAGATTAATGTTATTATTTCGATATTACCGTTATCATAATCTTAAAGGCATAAAAGTTTTTAGTATGGGAAATTGTACATATATTAAAATGACAAGTTTTTAAACAAAACGGCTAAATTGGTTACTTCGAGACTATGATTTTTAATTTCTTTGTATCTCTTGCAACAAGAATTTATCGGTAATTCTCAACCTTCCGCATCCACTAAACATAATTTTAGGTAACAAGGATGTATCCTTTCACATGGGGCATTAGTCGTAATGGAAAGCTACAAAACAATAAACAATAAAAAATCACAATTATATATAATCAGTGGGATGTTTAAAAATTTAAATGAACCAACAATGTAATGAAATACTTATATTTACAAAGGGGTTGAAATTTACCCAACCCAATCCGATTTATAACCGGTTTGATATCGAAGGTGGTGCACCTCTTAACGGAACAAAATGGTTTTTGACTATCATACGAAGTGGAGTATGAACTTAAATGTAGATGTTATCGCGACTCTCGTCTCGGGCATCATTATCCAATTCTCCATAGTAGCCGCATCGCTAGAGCACTTCACACGTTCTGCAATATCTATCAAATTGTCCATGCTTGTAAATATCTGCATGTACACAGATGCGTAATTCATAAGCTCATTGTATAGGGCATTCATAATCAACCTGACACCATCTTGTTGTCTATTTAAGGAGAACAGAATGGTACCTGCAGTTGCCATCGGCTTTAACGTCAATGATGAATGTTCTGAAATGCCTAAACAATATGCAGAATTGGTTTAAGTAACCATTGGGATCAACCAAACTTGCTTTAGCCGACATCATATCACTTGACCTACAACCGACTGTTCCACTAGAATGAATCGTCCCACTTTCTTGTGTAGAAAAATCACTCCCTTATTTTTGAACTCTGTTTCCCTTACCAATTTTAGGACCTGACATTTCGCTTCATTTAGAAGAAATGGTCATTGGACTTTTGAAGTATTTTACTAGAGATGATGTACTCGCTTTCTCAGCAGCTATCACACGTTCGTGGTACATTTTTCGCGTTTAGTAGATGATTCATATGCAATTATATATAACTTACATTTGGAAGGAGGACGACTGCACACTTTGAGTTTATCCAATGGCTCTAAAAGGGAAGTTGTTTCCGGATGGATAATGGCAAACCATTTCTTATAAACATGTTATATGTGTGATTTGTCCTAAGTTTCCATAACATCACATACTAGTTTATCAAGTTTTGATTTCAATTTCTCGATCACTGTAAGATCAGTACAAACAACTATGTCTAACCTCTTTAAAATATTGTGAAAATAAATGCAAAATTACCTCTAATCTTTTGCGAAAAAAATCGTAGATTTCGTAAAAACAAGGTATACCGTGCGTAATTTGTATTGCACAACTATAAGGAATGTTGTAAGAACTGTTATTTTTTGGGCGCATTCTAATTATTTGGAAAAAAAGTTCCAAAGCATAGTAAAGACGTTGTTTTTTAGCTTCCCGTACATATTGTCGACGAATTTATGTAGGGCTAACAATCGACTATTTTCAAATGAGGCTTTAATATCCTGGTGTTGTAATTCAATCAAAGTATGAACCTTCAACCAAAAAGACTCGAAGTTATATTTTCTCGTACCAATAAAACGCTTGAGGGTGGAATGAGTGATCTCCATGCGGTTAGTGGTTTAGTTACCGATATTCAATGTTTGTTAGTTCTCTATGTGATAAACTTATGATCGTACGACCCTAACCAACTTTCTCTATATTCTATTTTTCGGATATTCTTTGAAGTCACTAAGCATTTTTTACCGATAGTTATTGAAGGGTAGCTTTGTTTCTGACAACATTGACTCCACACTTTCAAAAATTTATCGGACTCTTTTTTGTCATTGAAGGTTTTTTTCGTTTTCTCTAGAAAGTTCATGTTAATGTGTCGTCGACACAACATATGTGTTGCATTGGGGAACACTTCCTTGACCGCCTTCACCAACGCTAACTTGCTATCTTTCAAAATAATAGAGGGTGGTTCGATGGAGTGAGTTACCATCAATAATTATAAACATTTCAAACAATCATTTGTAGCTCTCGAATATCTTCCCCGAACATAAATGCAAATTCGAAGTATAAACTTTTCATGGTACAAGTGGCATCAACAACCTTATACAATGGAATCCCATACCTTATTACCTTGTATGTGTTATCTATTATTATCATATTTAGAAATGTCTGTAACACATCTAAACTAACCGGGTGTGCTAAGAAAAATGTATTTTTGATACTGCTTCCTTCTTTGCACGATCTATGTCATTCGTAATAATTGAACATTTTTAGTTTACTTAACAAGTATTGTATGATCCAAATGGGCCCATGGACCATTTAGGCCCACTTGAGCCCAAAATTCTATATAAAGCCTTGTTTAAAGTTGTAGAGAATTTAGCACGACATTTACTCTCTCAATTGTTTTTACAGATTTCCTTATCTAAAATTAATTACCAAGAAACTCAATCATCTTTCTAAATACTATTCTGATTTTATTTATGATATGCTTACTTAAATACCCTTCAGAAATCTCTAAAACATCAATATGGTCAGTCTCGGGTGAGACATATCAAACCAATCCCTGACGGGTTAACGGTTCAGTAGCCTATTAAAACTCCATTAGATTATCGAATTTTTATAGGTATTTCACCACATACTAGGTAAACAAAATTGACTATGTCCAAATCCCTAACGAACTGTTTTCGGATATATATATATATATATATATATATATATATATATATATATCAATAAAAGCATGGAGACAAAAGAGGGATCGAAAATCACATTACTAAGGTAAACACTATCATTAAAATATTTACTTGATTTAAAAAAGTAAGGATTTTTTCAAACTAAAGTTACAATAAAGGAGTTCATGTAAAATTAAAAGCAAAATGTTGATCTCATATAACCACCATTCTAAACAGTAGTTATCAACACAAACACCATGTTATTAAACATCAAAATATATGTTTCAAAACATGGATCTAAATTATCAAATATACAAATGAATATTTGTTTATACATTATAATTGTAATTAAAATGACTTGTATACCTATAATTATACATATAGATATTTTAAGGGGTTGAAAACATACCTAACCGATAGAACTGAAGTTTCGAGTTATAGATTTGGTAAAGGGTCTCACAAGAATATTGGAAGATCATATGATCCTCATTCGAAAATGTAATTATCAACGGAAACTCTACTTTATTAAACACCATATATACATTTCTAAATATGGATCTAAATTATCAAATATGTAAATAAGTATCTAATTATAAAGTATGATTTTAATTCGAAAGACTTGTATATGAATAATTATATATAGCTTGGAATTTAATGGGGTTGGAAACATACCAAACAAATAGAACTCAAGTTTCAAGTTCTATATTTGGTAAAAGACATGACATCAAGATTAAAAACTCATATGACCATAATTCTAAACTGCAATTATCAACATAAGTATCACTTTATTAAATAACAAAATACATGTTTTAAAAAAATGGATATATATTATCAAATATGCAAATGACTATCTAATTATACATTATAATTTGTTTAAGGCTTTGCTAAATTTAAAGGAGCCCAAAAAATTTAGATACTTTTTAATTTTTAAGGCTTTTACCATTTTGTCATTTGACCAAATAGATTATTTTTGGTTTGTAGTAGATTTTGTGTACACTTAACCTAAAAATAAAAAACACAAAATTCTCGCCCCAATTTTTATCTTATACACAAAATTTTATAAAATTTCAAAAAAAATAAAAACCTCTCAAAACTTCAAAAAACACCCAAACCTCAAAAAATCCTCCAAAAATGATTTTCTGATGGATATTAAGAAGAAGAACCTTGGTGAAGAGCAGGAAACTCCAAATAAGGTAGTCTTTCTAACCAATTCGTTAAAAAGTTTCCATTTTTGAAGTTCTTTCCGATTTGGAAAGAACTGAACTAGTGCAGCCCCGTAGGTTGAAACCCTCCACCCCAGCGAGGATGCCATCATACTCCTTTTAGACTTATGTTTAATCCTTATCGGTTGCGTCTAGTTACACCCGCAAATGAGGGATGATAAGGACCCTCCGTGCCGGTTGTAGGAACGTATAAGTTTAGAAAATCTTGTTAATGTTTTGGAACCATTCTCCGACACGGACATATTTTAACCACTGATTGGATATTTTTCAACCTTCGGGGGGGGGGGGGGATTTCCTCGGTGGTTGAGAACTTTTGACCCATTGGTATGCGGCTTGTCACCCGGTGGTGTGTGGTAAAAACGATTTTTTACATAATTTTCACGTGGTTAATGTAGGAAGAGGATAAGCTAACTGATTATTGTATGGTAAACTAAGAGGTAAAAAAGGATCATTGCTCCGTCAATTTTAATCACTTGTTCAACACAAAATCTTACTACACACAACAACAATTGATCGAATGGGTTAAGCAAACCACGATAGACAACGAGTTTGTAGTTATAGTACGACGTCGCGACAATTCTAAAAGTAGAAAAATTCTAAGAATCATTTTTTGTGCGAGAGGTCCAGAAATTACACAAAGTTGGTAGATTTAAATGATCTTAAGAGGAAGTCTACCGGGACCATAAAATGTGGATCCCCTTTTCAGCCTTAAAGGAAAGAAGGTAGATGATGATTTATGGACCTTAGAGGTTGCATGCGGCGTTCACAATCACGATACTATAAAAGTCAACAAAGGTCATTCGTAGTTGGGACGATTTTCCAAAGAATAGCTGGATTTTGTACTTAGTCTTACAAAAATGTGGTCCCTTCCTCGTGACATTCTTAGGGGAGTGTAAAATAAACCTTACGAATTTACTATTCATGCACATCGTGTACAATGCTAAACTAAAACAAAGGAAGATCAAGAAAGACGCTCGGTCGTAAATCTAATACTTTTTGGGTGAAGTAAAGAGATTAAACTATTACAAATGGATAGATCGTCTGAAGACGGAAGCGCTATCATAGGTGAGATTTTATTTGCACACCCGATTAGTTTGGATTTGTTACAAACGTTTCTAAATTTTATTATAATGGATAACACGTACAAGGTAATAAAATACGGGATGTCATTGTATAAGGTTGTTAGAGCCACTTCTACCCGAAAAACTTTATACATCGGATTTATGTTTATGTTCGGAGAAAAAATTGAGAGCTACAAATGGGTGTTAGAATTCCTGCATTCGTTGATGGTCAATCACTTCATCGAACCACCCATCATTGTTTTGATTAAAAATTGAGACTTAACGTTAGTGAAGATGGTGGAGGAAGTGTTCCCCAATTTAACACACATGTTGTGTCGATGGTACATTAACATGAACGTCTTAGGGAAAACAAAACTTTTGTCATCAAGGACAAGAAAATGTTCAATGAATTTTTGAAAGTGCGGAATCAATTAATGTCGGCGGAAGCAAAGATATCATTCAACAACTATCGATTAGAGTTTCACCGTGACTTCAAAGAATATCCAAAAGGAATTGAATACATCGAAAGTTGATAAGGACCGTACGATCATAAGTTTATCACGTAGAGATTTAACAAGTCATTGCATTTGGGTAACCAAACCACAAACCGCGTGGAGAGCGCTCATTCCACCCTCAAGCGTTTCATTGGTACGAGCAAAGATAACTTCAAGTATTTTTGGTTGAATTTTTATACTTTGATCATATTGTAACACGTGGACATCAAGGGGTCATTTGAAAAGAGCCGTTTGTTAGCCCTGCATAAATTTGCTAACATTGTGTACTGGAAGCTACAAAACAATGTTTTCCACTATGCTTTGGAATTTTTTTCCAAAGAAGTAGAATGTACCCACAACATGACAATCGCGGATGACATGCCTTGCAGTTGCGCGATACAAACTACACACAGTCCACCTTGCACACATGATATCTAAGAATTTGTTGCCAACGGCTTAAAGGTGCCTATAAATTTATTTCACGATTAATGAGTCTGGATTCTGTCATCACACCTTATGGGAACCGGACAGGGTTAATTCGGACAATGTCGATTTCACCGGACAGGGGTAGTTTGGACAACTTTCATTCACTGAACTATCCGAACAGAATTAAAGTACTTAAAACTTAATCACTTTTTGACTAAGCTGACTATCTACTTACTTAAAACTGATGGGTCTTTAAACTCGACCCGAATCCATTAAACACAACCCGAAAGCCCATATGGCCCAAAAATAAGGGTATAAATACCCAACCACCTACATTAAATGAGGGTAATGAAAATTAAATACAACCAGGCAGCTCAATTCTCCCTCTACATTCTACCCAAACATTAAATACTCTAAAAATTCCACAAAACTCTAGACAAAAATTACAAACTTACCCTCAAACAAAAATAAACCATATCAAATTGGCGACCACAGTGGGAGCACGACGGTACCTGAATCTAGCATTCAAAATCATCAGAAAAACCAGTCCGAATGAATCTGGACGCACCGGAAGTACCACCAGTTTTGCTTGAAGTGGTGGGAGAAAATAATGAATATACCATCGAGGAGCGTGATAGGTTAAAAGGCGAGATAGAAGCTCTAAGGGCAGAGAGGGCAAAGATGGGCGTAAAAGAGAAGTCAAAAGTATCAATTGCTCATCACACAGACAACCCTAGAGAGCATGATCCTTCGAAAACCCATGTGAGTACGAAGAAGACTCATGCTAGCTCTAAAAAGTCTCACCGGTCCAAGCCGGTGGAGAGCACTAATTCAGACTCAGAATCTTCCAGTAGCTCATCGGGTGAAGATGGAGTTGAATAATCCTTGTCATCCAGCAGTGATGACGGCCGATCTAAAAAGAAACAAAAGTTGGTTAAGAAGTATTCAAGAAAAAATTATAGGCATGGATAGTTAAAAAGGCATATAGGCAAAGGGTCGTCTCATAGTCGGAGACACATAGACCGGATGCTGGTAGATCCTTTTGCCTTCCATGATGAACCATGTATCTTTGCAACTCCTAATGAAGATACCATTTTCAGTCGAGGCCGAAATTGGAGACAATCTCCTTTGTCTTCCAAGATTCTGTCCGGGAACCTCCCCAAGAGGTTTGATAGTACGAAAATGGAAAAATAGGATGACAATAAAGACCCGGACAATCACTTGGAACAATTCAAAAAAATTATGATGAATTTCGATGATGACGACAAGTTTCTTTGTAGAGCATTCTCTCAATCTTTTACGGGGAGTGCCCTGAAGTGGTATAACAGCCTACCACAGGGGTGCATCAGAAATTTCGATACCTTTTGGGTGGCCTTCTGGAGGCAGTTTGTTGGAAGTAAGGAGGTGAAGGGCAATGGAGATACAATTATACATTGTGCCCAAGAACCGGATGAATCTCTGAAATAATATATAAGCCGTTTTGTAAACATTAAAAATGGGTTGGCTGATTGCTTCGAGCAAGTAACAATAGCTTCTTTAAGGCAGAGTTTAAACCCTGGAAATTTGGCTGATTCAGTGACCAGAAAAAAGGCCATGACATTGGGAGGTCTACTGAATCAGGTTGGAAAGCAAATTAACGTGGATGAAACAAAGAAAACTAGGGTGCACATGCAGGTAAGGTCTGCCCCGGCTGCACCAAACCCCAACCAAAATAAGCCCGGGAACAAGGCAAGGGAGGTCGGGCAGGGTCATAACAGAGCCAAAGCTCAGTCTCAGCCAGCTGCGACTGCCCAGAGTCAACAATCTAGAAATTAGAGAGGGCCTTGGGTTCAACCGGAGTGGTTTGCTGAGTTAAAATAAAGTGTAGCCACCATTTATGACAAAACGAATGAAGAAGTACACTATAGAAGGCCGGCTGCGCTACAATCTCCTAGGGAGTATCGTAACAATTGTTTCTCTCAGTATCATAATGATACCGGCCATACCACCGAGGATTGTATTGCTTTAAAGCAAGAAGTCTAGAATTTAATTGAAAGAGGAAAGTTGGGAGCATATGTTAAAAGAAGAGGAGGAAATAGGCCTGATAATGCTCATCGGGCTGGTCCAAACAATGCAGGCACATCCGCTCCGGAGGGAGCTATGGTGATAATCGAGAGATTCGATGTAGAGTCAGAGTACTTGGACCCTGATCCAACTCGAAACAGAGTGGGTGCCATTGAGGAACGTTGCAAAACAGTGTCCGGGCTTATAAACGTTTTTTAATGACTCACAATTTTTGGAGGGGACACCATGACAGCACCCACTACTTCTTCGAGAAAGAGGCATGTTCATACTTTAGCTACCAACTGGAGGGAGGCATGACTTCCTATCAATCGCAGATTCCATTTCCCTTTATTGTTTTTGACGAGGATGACTTGAGGGATATAGCAGGTCCTCATGAAGATGTTGTTGTCATAGGAGCATTCATCGGGGGCAATGACATAAGACGAATTTTGGTGGATATTGGGAGTTCAGCCAATATCCTCTTTTTAACTTCCTACAAAAAGATGAAGAATCCAGCGGTAATTCAGTGTTCGAATAGGTCAATTGTGGGTTTCACTGGAAGCTCAGCAGATGTGATCAGAGAGTTCGAAGAGGAAGTTTTGTTGGGCAATGGCCCTTTTAAAAAGATGGTTAGAATACTGTTTGTTGTAGTGGATTATCCCACTTATTATAATACTATTCTAGGGAGGTCTTGGCTCTCTAGGATGCATGTTGTGACCTCAACAGTCCACCAATGTTTGAAGTATGTTGTGTAAGGACAAGTGGGAGTTGTTCGGAGCAGCCAAAAGATAGCAAGAGAGTGTTATGCAACATCACTGGCTCCTCGGACTTTGGGGCAGTTCGTATCAATGAAGAATAGCAGTTTGAGGGGCTTTCTGGGGGTGAGGGTGAAATTGATGACCCCAGAGAGACCCCTGGAGTTTTAATACCAGTTGAAGAAGTCGAAACATATTCTTTGGAAGAGGGAAAAAATGTTAAGATATGGTCCAAAATGACATCCGAACTAAAGGGTAAAATGTTGAAGTTTTGAGAAGACCATCAGCATGTTTTTACTTGGTGCAATGCTGATGTTACCGGAGTACCAGCAACTATTATATCACACCAACAGTCCATCCGAAGAGACATAGCACCTGTGGTACAAAAGAGAAGAGCTTTTTCCAAGGAAAAGGCCGATGTCATAGTTCAAGAACTCGACAGACTTACCAAAATAGGGCACATAAAGGAGTCTCAGTATCCTTTATGGACAGCCAATCCAGTCTTGGTGAAAAATAAAAATGGCAAGTGGCGTATGTGTATTGATTTTACAGATCTCAACAGGGCTTGCCCAAATGATTTATACCCATTTCCCCGGATTGATCAATTAGTGGATTCCACATCTGGGAACAAACTGATGTCTTTCATGGATGCCTTCTCCGGATACAATCAGATTCAAGTTGATCTGAAGGATCAGGAGCATACTACGTTTGTTACTGATAGGGGCCTTCATTGTTTCAAGGTGATGCCATTTGGGTTGAAAACTGCTGGGGCTACTTATCAGAGGTTAGTAAACAAAGCCTTTGCTGATCAAATTGGAAGAAATATGGAAGTATACATCAATGACATGATGGTAAAAATTATGGACGAAGAGCTACATTTAATAGAACTCTGAGAAACTTTTGCTAACTTAGTAAAAGTAAATTTGAAACTAAATCCAGAGAAGTGTGTGTTCGGAGTACAGTCCTGGAAATTCCTGGGGTATATAATAAGTGAGCAAGGGATACATCCTGATCCGGACCAGCTTAATGCTTTATTCCTCTCCTCGGAATATTAAAGAAGTATTAAGGTTGACTGGGAGGTTGGATGCGTTAAATCGATTCATTTCAAGGTCTTTGGACAGATGTGCCCCGTTCTTTCAAACTTTAAAAGGTGCAAAGGGATTCGAATGGACTTCAAAATGTGATGAGGCCTTTAATGAAATTAAAAAACATCTGTCCTCCTCCAAGACTTTATTTAAACCTGTTGATGGAGCGACACTCTTCATATACTTGGCAGTTTCCAATTGTGTCATAAGTGCCGTGTTGGTGAGGGAGGTAGATAATTATCCCCGTCCGGTGTATTACATCTGCAAGAGCTTGATACATGCAGAAAAACGCTATCTGAAGCTTGAAAAATTAGCATTAGCCCTGGTGATTGTTGCGAGGAAGATGAGGCCTTATTTCCAGGCTCATCCTATTATTGCCCGGACGTCTTTTCTCTTAAAAAACGTTCTTCAAAAGGCAGACATTTCCAATAGAATGATTAAGTGGTCAGTGGAACTGGGGGACTTCGATATTGATTTTGCTCCTCGGACAGCAATCAAAGCCCAAGCTAAGGTTGATTTCTTAGTTGAATTCCATTCAGATAGGGTTACAAAGCAAACAACTGATGTGAAAGATAAAAAAAGTCTGGGTCATCCGGACTGATGCTGGATCAAGTACTATGGGATGTGGTGCATGGGTATGCTTGACCTCTCCGTATGGTGACAAAATGTACCAAGCTATATGTTTTGCTTTTAGGGCCTCCAATAATTATTCCGAATATGAAGCTGCTATAGCTGGTTTAAAGTTAGCTCTTATTTGTGGTGCCAAAAGGGTCAAGTTGATGAGTAATTCTCAACTTCTTATCCATCATGCGCAAGGTCAATACGAAGCCAAAAAGGAGCAGCTAATAAAATACTTACTTCTTCTCAAAGATGTGGCACTTAAGTTCAAGAGCATTGTTTATGAGCACATACCCCGAACAGAGAACGAACTGGAAGACTCCTTGGCCACCATAGCCTATACTTAATCCTACCCTTGGATCCATGTGCTGGAGTGCCCTTCCATTCAACTCAGTATGGGTAAGGAGGAAGAAAGCTTCGATATACAGATGAAACAGCCTCAAGATTGGAGGTTTCCTCTCCTTCAATATCTCTCAGATGGCATCTTGCCCCCGGACAAGTCAATAGCAAGAAAAGTAAAGTACAAGACTCGTGGTTTTATCATCCTAAGAGATATTCTTTATAAGAAATCTTACAGTAAACCACTCTTACGATGTTTGGAGGTTGACGAATCTCAAGTAGTGCTCTCCGAATTACATGATGGTGAGGGATCAGCTCATTGTGGATTCAGGGCTCTAACAAGGAGAGTTTTGCTGGTTGGGTATTATTGGCTCTCTATAATGCAAGTTGCTAATGAGTGGGTGAGGAGGTGTGACCCATGCCATAGATATAGCCATGAAATTCATATCCCAGCCATCCCTTTAGAGTCAATTTCTGAGCCTATACCTTTTGCTCGATGGGGGTTGGATTTGGTGGGACCTCTACCTATGGCATCCGGAGGACGCGGGACAATAATTGTTGCTATTGATTATTTTTCGAAGTGGATCGAAGCAGCTCCATTGGCAGGCACAACGTCAAAAGCTGTTATAAAATTCATGTTATCCAATATCTGTTTCAGATTTGGAATTCCACAGAAGATAACAACAGATAATGGGCCACAGTTCGACAACAAGGAGATGAAGAGTTTCTGTACCTCTAGAGGTATACAACATTGTTTCTCTTAATACTTCCATCCACAAGCAAATGGTCAGGTTGAGGTGGCTAACAGGACTATACTGTCCGGTTTGAAGATAAATTTAGAAGGGGCTGCTGGAAAATGGCCAAGTTATTTACAAAAAGTTTTGTGGGCTTACAAGACTACACCTGGGGCTGCAACACAAGAATCTCTTTTTGCCTTGGTTTACGGGATGGATGCCTTCTTAAAAATTTGGAGTGTTGTTACTTAAAGTTTTCTTGTCAAATATTATTTTAAACACAGGCCAGATTAAATTAAAGGAGTGATGACTACTTAAACATTTGTCATCAGAGAATTTAAACACTCTCACTTTAGAATGTTTATGAAATAACTAAGGGCTGTTTGAACATTAGCCACAAAAATTGAAAAAACTATGAAAGAATGCAAGAGTTGTGCAAAATGAAGAGATCCATTAAAACAACTAAAATGCCTTGGCCATCCAAGGACTTTAAATTGCCAAAACAAACAGATCTATCCGGTCGAGGACCGGACACAGTTACAGAAATGCCTTGGCCATCCAAGGACTTTGGTTCAATCAAAACAAAAGTAAAAAGATAATTGATACTCTAAGACTGAGCTTTTGAAGATGGCTCAGCCTCGCTCGTTTTCTTCTTCTTGAGGCCATCATTTTCCTCATCAGGAATCTCCCCGGTGTTCTCTTCTTCATCGGATGAGTCAGCACTAGAATAGTCATGCTTGTCTCCATCAGCCGTTGTGTGGAAGAGAAGGTCGGGATACTCTACAAAAGTCCATAAGTCTCCCAGATTCCTCTTCGGAAACTTCTCATGAAAGAGTAAAACCATGTCCGACTTCACTTTGGCATACATCTCCTCCTGAGTGTCTATCACATTGTTGGCATAAGCATCAATCTTTGCTTGGATTTTTTCCTCTTACTCCCTTAGCAGATCAGCTTTTTCTTGTGCAACCTTGGACACCGAGTCCTCGAGCGTGTTCTTGTCATTAGTCAAAGTATGAATGACTTGATCCCTGGCCTTCACCTCCTCTTTCAAAGAGAATAGATCTTTCTCCAACCCGGACTGCTTTGCCCAGAGTTCTTTGACGGTATCTTCTAAGGTAGCTACCTTTGTGACCCAACCCTCCTGGTTCTTCTTTAACTTATCGTTTTCTCTCTTCAAAACATCAGCATTTTGGGTGGCAATGAGGAGGGATAGTTTCTCCTTGTCAGAATTAAGGGCAATAACGATAGCTGACTGACCTCGCACTTGTCTCTCCAGACTAAGCATTGGCTGAATATTACTCAAAATAGAGTGAGCTATAACATCTCTTTCACTTGAAATAGTAAAAGACTTACCATTGAAGGTAACAATATTCGAAGTGCTTGGAGGGAGGTAGGGCCCAGCAAAAATATCTATGGGGAGGTTTTCAAAGTAGTCACCAAGCCCCTCAAACCCTGTAATGTCGAAACCGTCAATACTGATGTCTCCTCCTCCAACTTCATCAGTTTGAAAGTCACCAGGGATCGCTTCTGCTCTTGTTGGATCAGTAGGGTCAGCCGGAGGGAAGGGCTTCGAAGGCCGGAGAGAAATTTCATCACCCCTGGAGGTATTTTTCTTCTTGGCCTCCCTGCTTTTGCTTTCTGCTACCCGTTTCCTATCTCTCTTAGGAACCCTTGGAGGTTTTGGAGATCCTGCCTCTTCCCTAGTGCTCTCATGCTCCACTACTTCAAGAAGAGCAGCATCAATTTGACTTGGAACTGGCCCCTCTTGGTTTGTTGGAGCAGTTTCCTCCGCTTCGGTGGGGTTGGCCTCAACTGCACTAAGCTTCCCCTTACCTTTCTTGCCCTTCATCTTACTTGGGGCCTTGGCTTTACCGGGCAGATACCATGCCTCGTCCGGTGCGTGTGTTCTTTTGAGGACTACATCCGGAGGGGGTGGGGTGGTAAGTTCCTCCCATGATAATTCCCTCCGGTCGGGGGTGTTCCAGAGGTAGAACCTTGCAAGATTGCCTCCGGTAAAGGCATTGTGAAAATGATTCCCCCACTTGTCAGCAGCCCAAGAATTTAGCTTGGTACAAGTAGCCTGCCCGGCCTTCAAGTGATCATTAAAGTCTTTGGGCAGCACTATAAAAAAAACAAGATAGGTTAGTTAAACAAGTTTGATAAAAATAAAAATGGGAATGTGAGGAGGGATTCTTACCATCGCTTTGCTATCTGTTGGTGATGAGGCTCGGGTTGACACCGACTTTGATCTTCCTCCCATTCTCCCAGGCACCACTCATAAACAAAAAGTGAGTATTCCAATTTCTCTCTGACTCAATCAGGTCACCCACTGCTTTGTAATTATCACCCATGTTGAAGTGATTGAAGGGAATGTGGTGGTTTCTGCAGAGGCTGGCCACAACTACAAACTCCTCTATTGGAAGAGGAATTCCGGAGAGCCTAGAGGCCATGATACAGGCCATGAGGGTGTACCATGCGTTAGGACTCAGTTGACTTGGGCAGAGTTTAATGAGATGAAAATACTTGACTATCTCTGGGTCTAAGGGAAACCTCAGTCCCCAGTTGAAGAGCTCAGTGGAGAAAACTATTTCACTGAGCTTGTAGCCCATCGGAGTTTCTGGGTCTATTGGAATCCTTATTTTGACGTTCTCCGGGATTCCCTACTTTGTTCGCATCCGACTTTGCTCGGCTGTGTGTATGAAAGCATAGTTAAGTTTTTGCAAAGCTATCAAATACTTAACATTCACCTTGTGGAAACAAGGTCCCACTTTTCCCACAAGGATCTCCGGTAAGTCTGGATGCCTTAAGCATAGTTTCTATTTGCCTTTGTCCTTCTTAGCAGCAATAGCCTTACTTGTCTGCCCGGAGACTTCGGACTCAAAGGGAGCCTCTTCAACAGAATCCTTCATCACTTCTTCCATAACCAGGGAGGGGTTTTCAATTGTTTGTGGGTGAGGGGAGTTAGAAGTTGGCTCAGCATGACCTCCAGACTGTTGGGCTTCGATGTTTTCTTGAATTCTGACCTCCGGCTGGGGCTCAGATGCAGTGGTTTCTTTTTGGAGGCTTGAGCTAGATGCCTCCGGTCCTGACAGCTTGTCCTTAGGAATTTTGATGGGTGCCTCTGACCCCGTATTGCTATCTTTGGCCCCTGATTTAGAAGGCGTACCTTTTAGAGTTTGCCCTTTAACCAGGCGACCTCTTCTCTGATCGACTAACTTCTCTGGAGAGGCATCAACATCTGATCCCATGGCTATGAAAGGAGAAGGCTTCTTAAACTAGTGATAACTTTTCCTGGTTCAACAGTGGGCTCTGATTCCTGAACCGACGAGCCTGAAACAATTGGTGAGAGTCTGGTTTGGAACAACTTCCTGGGTTTAATGCTTCTAGTTGAAGAAGAGCCCTGATAAGGCTCTGTGCTTGGTGTTACTGGTTTGTCAGCATGAGAGACAGGGAGGCCGGCAGCATTGCGCCTTTCCCGTTCAACCTTTTGGGCCTTTTCTAACTCTGATAAATTAAGCCACCCACCTTTGATTAAAGCGTTCCTAGTTGTGAACATAAACTCACACCGAAAGAAGGTTTTTGTTTTTGAGAGAAAACTTTGAAGTTTAAGAAAAGTAAGACTGAAGAGGATGGTAAAATAGTAAAGAAGTGACTAATTTATAGTAAATGTGCAAAAAGTGCTTTGATACCTAGGAGAATTTGAAAGGGTTGCAATGATTAAGGACAACACTGATGTCATCTTCATTAAATGAAGAGGTTACTTTTTAGAGAAGGTGGGAGCGCCATTCTAGGTGAAAAAACGGTTGATGTGGCGAACCAGAGAGAGACACGTGTCCCATGAATTCTGGCAAGAAACCGTTTAGTTTTCAAGAACTTTTTCAGTTCGGTTAAAGCTATAACAAAGTTTGAAGGACCTGTCCGGATATGACTGTGACCAACTGCATACTATTTTTTAGGACTTGCCAAAGGCCTTTGAACACCACCTAAAAAAGAGGCTACTGATGAGTCTGGATTCTGTCACCACACCTTATGGGAACCGGACAGGGTTAATTCGGACAATGTCCATTTCACCGGACAGGTGTAGTTCGGAAAACTTTCATTCACTGAACTATCCGAACAGATTTAAAGTACTTAAAACTTAATCACTTTTTGACTAAGCTGACTACATACTTACTTAAAACTGATGTGTCTTTAAACTCGACCCGAATCCATTAAACACAACCCGAAAATTAAATACAACCATGCAGCTCAATTCTCAATCTACATTCTACCCAAACATTAAATACACTCAAAATTCCACAAAACTCTAGACAAAAATTACAAACTTACCCTCAAACGAAAATAAACCATATCAGACCCTACTTGTCCTTCAGCCTATACGTGCCTCGTATAGTTCTAGAAATATTTTAAGCCTTATTTCGGCACTAGACAAAGTCATAACAGTAAGTTAGAGAAAGAAACACGGGATTTTAGAGAGAGAAATTGATAAGAGTCAATATAATAAAAAATGTTCACCAACTCCCCAAAAGGGAATCTTTCCTTATATAGTGGCGGTGGTGGGACATATTTCACATGAATGACCCACTTAATTATATTATTACCCTTTTGTATGCTTATTTTACCCATACTTTTATTATTTACAAGGTAGGTCACCATGTTTTCTCAATCTACCACTATTGTTTCACACTATTACAAATACATTATTACATTATTTGACTACGTCGACCCAAAAACGACCCGGATAATTCATGCTTTTATCAACAGATAGTTCCATCCATGCTCGAAGTGTTTCTTGAATGGATATTCCTCATCCTCGCTATTACTCTCACTAAACTAATTCATATTTGTTACCCAACTAATATTTCCCTTCCTTAAATACCCTCAAATGTGTCAGTCTATTTTTGAACCACAATTCAAATTTTGAATTTTTAATAGTACAACCTAGTCTGTTATTTTGAAAAGTTGTAATGAACCTATACTTTTTTCAAAAGAAACTATTTTTCAATCAATATCCTTGTTTAAACTGGTTCCCAAAATCAGAAAAGAGGTAAGCTTGTATAAACTTTTGTTCTGTTTTGCACGAGTAGAAGCTGGGTTTTGTTTTGTTTTTTCCAACTTTTTTTAGTTCCTGGGTTTTTTTAGTTTCTTGGTTTTTTTAGTTCCTGGGTTTTTTTAGTTTTCAAAGATTTTAACTTTATTATGTTTACATTAAAGTCTTGTTTAGGTTCCGTGGAACTGGAAACCAGTTTTTTTAAGTTTTTTCATGGTCGAGATTTGGTACAAGTTCTTTAATGGCGTTTATATCTTACATGTTGTGTTGTTGAAGACGATAGCTGCAGTTGGCTGTTGCATGTTACTTTATATTGTGTCTCGCATTGTTTTCTGTTATAGTAGTGTACGCGAGTTGTAGCGTACAACATCCCACGACTCGCGCGACGTGTTTTTTTAATTGAATTTAAATATGAAGCGATATAGGTTTGCCACTGGAGGAGCTAATCGAAGTGTATAGTATTTCACGTTTCGTGTGAGTCAATTCGGTAATTCACTACGTGAGTCACCCAGAAGGTAAAGAGGATATATCTCGCGCTATTGCTAGCGTATTATATTATTCTTTTTTATCTAACGCGATTTACATATCGGGGTCGCGCGAGTTACGAAACCTACGACAACGCGAGTCACTCTAGCAGTTAACATCACAACTCACGCTTGGACTGACGCGATTTAGGGCAGCTCCCTCACCTAGCCTAATTATGTTTATCATTTGCAGCGTACTAGATGTCTAAGCAAAAAGTTTGTATTTTTAAATATTTGAAGCAGACTTCAATCGTTCCTTTTAGCGCGTTTGAAAACTTTGAATCTGTTGAAAACTATATTGAAGGTAGATGGGATGATCTGGTTAAGGGTTGCTACACTATTTCCTACTCCTGTGGCGGTGAAAATTACTACTTGTTTACTAACGAGACTGATTTCATTTGTTTAACTGTTTATCTCGTTGTGGAGCATCTGAAAAACGTTAGCTTCTTTATAGAACAACGAGTAGTTGAAACAAATGCGCATGATATTGGTAAACAGCCTACCGTAAGCTTTATGGAACCCTGTGATGATCATTTATTAAGTGGGGAGAATAGTAATAGTTTAATCGGTCCGCAACATAAAAAACACATCTTGCCACTACGGGTTGGGTTGATGCTATCACAGGAGTTGGTCAGACATTCGCTGATGGTGCCTCTGGTTTAAGGTTATCTTTATGTCGATATGCTTTAGAGCTTGGTTTTGCTTTCAAGTATATGCATAATACATCCACTAAGATCACTGCTTACTGTGTCAACAAAAAGTCAGGTTGTAAATAGCGACTCTATGCATCAATAGATTCTAGCACTGGTTTCATGATGATCAAGCGCTTTGCCAACACCCATTTATGTAGCCCAATATTTTCCAAGAAAAAAAGTAGGCATTTGACGTCTGATTTAATCGCGGATGAAATACATGAATCAATTAGGACAAGTCATTCTTTAACAGCAAAAACTATTCAGTCTTCTGTCAAACAAGACTATGGTTTAGATATTTCCTACCGTTTATCGTGGAATGCGTTAGAGAAGGATATGAGGGAAGTTTCTAGAGACAGTAATACTTCGTTTGGGTTGCTGAATGCATATTTTAGAAGATTAAAAAGTCGAGATATTACTACCGATTGTCATTTGGAGGTTGGTTTTGGGAATGTCTTCGGGAGGTGTTTTGTGGCTTTTGGATCATGCATTCAAGTCTTTCACTCATGTTGACCATTGCTGTACGTGGACGTTACCCATTTAAACGGCAAGCGTGGTGGTGTTTTGTTGTCTGCAGTGGCCAAGGACGGCAATAACGGTGTGTTTTAGACCTTCTTGTAAATGTAGATCTATATGTGTGGTAATAAGATAGAATAATGTGTATCTCATAAACCCGATAAATAATGTACATATAACGCGAGTTGGCCTCACCCAATGTTAATGATTCGCGATGTATAGAATTTACCATCCTAAGCAATCGCGCGATGCTTAGTTTGATTATAATTCTACATCGTGCGATACATTATATATTATATGAAACATCACGCGAGATAGTAGCTGCATCATAGCAATCGCGCCTTAATCAATTCATATATCCTTATATTATAGACTCCTTAAACCTATATTCATTTTGCAGGCATTTTTCCAGTTGTTTTTGGTATTTTCGGTGGTGAAGATTCTGATAACTTGATGTGGTTTATGGAATGTCTTAAACCTCATTTGTTAAACCATCAAATCACTTTTATTTCCGACATACATTCTGGCATTATTAATTTTGTTTCCGTTGTTTACCCAAACTGCTTTCATGCTTACTGTATATATCATCTGCTTAATAATTTGAAGACAGCTCTTGACTGCACCAACTGCGAGTTTAAGAAGAAAATGTTGAAGCGATTCAAAAGTTGTGTTTACATTCCAACAGTTGAACTTTTTAATGAGACTTTCCAAGTTTTTAAGTAGAGCTGATAAAAAGATTAAGGCTTTCATCGAGAATTTATCTCCCGATAAGTACGCCCATCCATTCGTCATTGAGAAACGTTACGGGGCAATGGCATCATCTGCTGCTGAATCCTTTAACAATCAGATTAAAAAGTTTTGCAATCTACCGATTGTTGAAATGATAGACAAGATTAGAGTTATGCTAATGACTCAGATTTCTAGACGTTATTCAGAAGGGCTAAGCTGGAATATGAGAAGCAGTTTAAGGAGAATGTTCTAATGGGTCGAATCTGGGTGGTATCTAAGTCTTCTGCAGGTTCATTCGAAGTTTATTCTGAACCAGTTATGGTTGTCAACATACTTGATTTTAAGTGTTCATGTGCTTCTTGGCAGCAAGAGTGTTTTCTATGTGCTCACTCACTGGCTGCAATAACATCCGTGAACAAAGATCCTATGACGTTGGTAGAACCATTCTACACTGTAAGTAATTATAGATCCACCTATTCGTTTAGCATACCTGCAATAACCGACTATGGTGAAAGATCATCATCTAACGAATCCGAATGACCTGCTGTTCTACCTCCTAACGTAAAAAGACGAGCTGAAAGGCCAAAGAAGAAGAGGATTCCATCTAGAGGAGAAGTATCATCTACCCAATTGCGCTGTGGCCGTTGCTTTAAATTTGGACACAACCGAAGGACATGTGATATCACATTATGAGCTCCTCGTCGAAATCTTATTTTGTTTTCATTTGTTTTATTTAGTATGCATTAACTTGATTCCACTTGTTCTGTATCTTTCTCCCGTCATTCGCCCAAACGTTTTCCGTTGATACGCTTTAATAACATAGAAGTTTTCATATGATATGCTAGATTAGTTGAACTTTGCTTGAATCACGCTAGACGTTATTGTACTATGACGCTAGACGCTTTGAACTTGCGTACTTAACACGAGATGTTAGTATTATATGACGCTAGATTAGTTGCGCATGGCCATCATCGCGCGACATGCTCGCGTAATATGACGCTAGACACGTTGCATTTTCACATAGTGCGCGAGATATTATTGTGATATGATGCTAGATGCGTTGCCGTTGTGATAGATGTAACTATGCTATGACGCGAGATGTAACTATGCTATGACGCGAGATGCAGTTATGCTATAACGCTAGACATGATGCACTTGCGTCAGACACCCGAGATGTTCGTCTGCTATGATGCTAGATTAGTTGCACTTCTACTTTCACGCGATGTATATCTTACAAATCCTATTAACAACGCGATATCAGTATTACAATATCAACGTAATACGCACCAAATGAGGCAACAAACGGTACCAAATAACGCTACGATGCAATAGAAGTATGCATCCTTCTGATGGTGATTAACATTATGGTGTTTATGTTACACGATTCATTAAGATACATACTGCGAGACACGTCACCTGCCTATTCATCTCTACTGATTTATGTGTTAAGTATTTTTACAATCCATCTGCGCGAGTCATGTAGGCTTTACAACGCGTGAAAAATGAATTTAATATGCATCTATAGTGTACGCTATTTTTCAATTGGAGACTGTCACATACACTATCAAACTATCGAAATAGACAATCAAATCCATTCATAATTTTAACATTGCAAAAGAAATGAAGGAAGATAAACTTAATACATATGGATAACAAAGGGCCTACCCATGCCCAGATACTAAACCCTAATAAAAAAACAACCAAATATTATAGGGTTTACCAATTAAAAGCACAAAAAACCACTACAGTTTGAAACAACATAAGCATATTTTAATAATCTGAAGAGTTACCCTCCTCTTCAGTGTCCTTCTCATCCTAAGACTCCTCGTCTGTCTCTTCATCCTCCTCCTCTTCATCCTCGTTGTCGGTTTCCTCCCCCTCGTAAGAATCATCCGATGAGTCCTTTGAAGACTTCTTAGGAGTTATCTTCCTCATGGCAGTGTTCGTCTTCTTGTTCTTCAGTATCCTTCGTCGTTTAGGATACCAGTCGATGTCAGAATCCTCGTCCGGCCACGACAGGGAATATTAAGAGTCATACTCAGTCGTAGGTGAAAGCGAGGGACATAAAGGATCTGACTCAGTGTCAGAAGAGTACTCGGTGGTAGTCTCCCGCTTGTAGTCCGAGTACCTAGAACTCACGTCGGAAAATGTTCTATCAGAACCGTGATTGCCGTAGGAGTCGTCTGAACCGCTCATGGTCGAGTTTTGCTTTTCTATAGAATATGAACATTTTTTAGAAGTTTAGTAGTGTGATGGATAACCATGCAAGCAAACGCGAGACGCCTATTTATATAATTTCGAAAACAACGAGTACCCTAGTGAGCATTTAATGCACATGTAATGAGTGCTTTAGCTACCCAAGTCACATCGTTCATTAATAAACCCAATGAAATTAGTGAAAATTTGAATCACGATAACCAATGCGTACTACTACCCAAGTATTTTACAACTCTCGTCTTATTGATTAATTCTAATTAATTATTTTTTTAAGTTTATTATTATTTAATTTATGATTAACTAAATAATATATAATTAAGTACATCATAAACAAATGAATATTTGAACTTGGTTAGCTGAAAAATTTAACTTGTTCCAGTTTATTAGTTAAATTAAATATACATAAATGTGTCCATTACCCCGTTGGTTGCGTTCTATAAGTTGTAAACCCACGAATAACCCCCAAGAAATACACGCGAGATGTTCAGTTCATGTAACGCTAGATAGATGAAAATCGACACAACGCGAGAGATTCACGTTGTATAACGCTAGGTAGATGAATATCACGCGGGATGTTCAGTTCATGTGATGCTAGATAGATGAAAATTGACATAACGCGAGAGGTTCATTTTGTATAACGCTAGATAGATGAATATCACGCGAGTTATTTAGTTCATGTGACACTAGATAACTTAAAATGGACACAACGCAAGAGATTCATGTTAATTAACATCAGATAAATGAATATAACGCGAGATGTTCAGTTCGTCTGACAATAGATAGATGAAAATGGACACAGCGCGAGCGATTCATGGACACGCCGCTGGATCAGTTCAACTTGTCATCTTAACGCGAGATGTAATTGGCATGAAATTGGCTGAACAGCTCTAGCCTAGCACACGCGAGATATTCGTGTGCTTTGATGCTAGGTTAGTTGAGCTTACCAGACCACGCGAGATATGCGCGTGCTTCGACGCTAGATGAGCTGAGCTTGACAACATGACGCGAGATGTACGTACAATACGACGCCTGATTTGCGTGTATTATGACACTATAAGTGATCGTAATATGACGCTAGATGAGTGCGTAATATGATGCTAGTTGAGCCCGTAATATGATGCTAGATGAGCCCGTAATATGATGCTAGATAAGCCCGTACTATGACGTTAGATGAGTTTGGTTGACCCTCATCACGAGAGAAATTCTGCAAACTACGACGCGCGAGACTGGCAACGTTCGTAATGGCGGAGAAACATTTAGGGAATCACGAATTGTAACCATTTGATGAAAATTGCACAAACAAAAAAGTCAAACATTCTTATCATTACCAAATCTATTCCATTATATCGAATTCAAAGACTACTTTCTTCTTCGAATGAAGTTACATTTTTTACGTCATAAAAAATAAAGCCTTAATTCAACAACCACGGTTATCATCAACTGGTGAAAAATTAACAATAGCATATTCTCTCTCTGCGATCGATTCTTTTAGGTACATAATCATATCTCTTTATATCCAATCATTAAGTTCCCACTCCCATAAGTTTGCTGCCTCTAAGCACAAAGCTAGACAAAGATCAGAAACACGTACCAAGGGTTAAGATTTTAGTTCGTTGTACCTTGCAGCGACTTCTTCTCGTGTGCGGACGTAGGGGCCGACAAATCCAAGCCTCCCATAGTCAAAGTACATCCTGCATAACACTTAATCGAAAAAAACGTTGGTCGTTTCATCCGAATTTGTTGTCTTCACGTACTTCACGGCTTGACGCAAGTGTTGGTCTTCATCGACGCACCAACTCATACTTATTTACTATTTGGAGTGTGCTAATTGTTTCAGTGTATACTATATGTAGTTTTGTGGAGGTATATATAAGGGCGAAATACTTGGTGGATAACTAGGCGGGTAATATTTAGTAGGTCAGTTTCTGGCGGGAAAATATCATTTACTAAATCATTTTTTGTGGGAGTTGAATATATAGTTCAGCACGCGTATTAGGTAATGAGCAACCTGTTAGTATTATATGATGCTGGACGTTATTGTACTATGACGCTAGACGCTTTGAACTTGCGTACTTAACACGAGATGTTAGTATTATATGATGCTAGACTAGTTGTGCATGGCCATCATCGCGCGAGATGCTCGCGTAATATGACGCTAGACACGTTGTACTTTCACATAGTGTGCGAGATACTATTGTGATATGACGCTAGATGCATTGAATACTTGGTGGGTAACTAGGCGGGTAATATTTAGTAGGTCGGTTTTTGGCGGGACAATATCATATACTAAATCATTTTTTGTGGGAGTTGAATATATAGTTCATCATGCGTATTAGGTAATGAGCAAACATTTGTACATCGCGTCATAACACATAAAACGAAGATTTTTTTACAAACGTAACACGCGTGATAGGCCAAGAAGCATACACATATTATCACGCGTGACAGTAGACAAAAAGGAAACCGTTGTGCGAGTCACTTACAACATATAGTGCTAGTTAACTTACAACTTTCGATACAATGGTTCGTGTGTTACCCAATAACCAATCCAAATGAAATTAGATACGAAGAATTACCTTTGGCGATTTGAACTTTACAATTAGGCATCCGACGCCCTGATATTAGTATTCTTATCATTCAGGAAGTGGTTAAAAATTTCTGTGCGTGCTTCAGTTGGCATACACTTGCTATATTCCTTATCTACAAACCCATGCTGGATAATGTCTTTGACGTACTGGCAGACGAACACTCCACAATCAAGCAAATCTTTATCTTGCTGTGGAATCTCTCTAGCAGCTTTAACTTTGTATCCATTCTTCACACGTTGTATGTATCTCTTCTTCATACAATAGTTCAGCTTGTCAAATAAGAAAAATGTTAGTTTATATTTTTGAATTAAAATGTGAACTTGTAATGTTGCGAATCACTTTACAGTAGGATGCGAGTTCCATCATTTTACACGTGATTCGCACACACACTGACGCGAGACGTATGCAATGCCCATTACGGTGCGAGTCACCATCACGCGTAATGGATAATTAGCCTGCAAATAATGAACATACATCGTCATCCAATAAGGTTTCATACTACTTACCAAGGCGTCGCCCGTTTTCCTAGTGTCGTTTGGAGTGAATTTTCTAAGAGGGAACATGGGATTGTAGTTTTTTTCCGAACCATTCTCCATGTCTATTACCAACAACGTCCATTGGTTAGTACCTTTTTTTATGGTGCATACCGGAATGAATGCGATAAATGTGTCTTTTGCGTTTTCAAAAATAGCGTCAATAACGTTTGTAACATCTCTTTTGTTGGCTAGTAATTTCTGTAATAAAACCAGTGCACACCATAACAATATCAAATTTCTTGTTCACTTTAAATGACTATTTATTAATTAGATACTAACCGTTGCGACACCTGAAATCTGAATAGCTTTATATCTACAGTTGTACTCGTCATCGAGCCCTTTAAAAGGTACAATCCAGTTTGATTCTTGAAGCAGCTTATATATCCAGGCATCGATGATCTATAGCACGTAAAAAACATAGCTATATTTAGAGTAGTTGTCAATTATTTGTGTTATATCAAGTTTCTAAACTTTACCTTGAAATCTAACTCCCTTTCGTATGCTACGGCCATTAGCTCTGTCACACTAACACTTAACTGGTATGTAAATTCGTGTTCTGGAAAATACCATACTTTAGAGTCTAGTTGATCTTCGTTTTCTTGTATTTGAAGGACCTTGCGGTACCGACTAACGTCTATTAACTTTGTAGTTGTTGTTTCCCAAGTTTGTTCAATAGCTCCCACATGTTGCGACTGTGTAAGTAAATCCCAATTTGGATTTATATTATCTACTAACTGTAAAATGACATAAATCGTGTTAAATAACCATCACAAAGTTACAGCTGATTATATGACTGTTAGCATAGTTTAGAACTTACCATTGTAGGTGCATCTTGTAACAAACTTTTCGACGCACTAATGCCACCAGACTTTCCTCCACTCGAGTGTATAGCCGCCGCCTTATCAACTTCGTCAAAAAATGATTGTGTACACAATAGAAATACATCATCAAGGTTTGGAAGATCAAAACAATCTGCTTCCACTTCCACTTCTGGTTGTAGTTGTTCTCTTATCTCAGGTTGTGTTAGTCCTTCCACCTTTGCTTTGTGTTGCACTTCCAACTTCGGTTGTAACTCATTTGTTGATTTTATAGCAGCCCCAATTCCACTACGGTTTCAGTTTTTGGTTTTTAATTAATAGTTCGTTGTGCGCATTGAAGTATTCCTTTCTATAACCTTCTTTTTTTCACATTACATACCTGGGAAAATTTATAAAACGATGCGTGTTATATTGTCAAGTGACGCGTGAAATGTTTCATATGGTTTACGACGCGAGGTACGCAATATATAGGAGTCTTACTATACTGGGTCACAACGCGTGTTACGCAATACACATTAGTCTAGTAAACTTTCATGATGCGCGAGTTACGCTATAATGTTTAGACTTACTAAATTTTGACACCACGCGATTCAGGCAAGTAAATATTCGACTGACGTGACTTACACCACGCGATTCAGACATCGATGAAATAGTGAATTCACCCAATGTTGCTTTTACAACGCGATTTAGACAGTAAATATTACACTTACGCGACTTAGAAGACGTTGGGGTTTAGTTAGACAATAAGTATTAATTTAACTGCTTTGTTTCACATAAGTACAACATGCGATTCGCATAGAACAAACAAATGTTTAGCTGAGGTTTTGATCTTCTACTACAAAGGTATATAAAAAAGAGATATGGTATAACATTCCGCTTGCTTAATACGAGTTAGGAAGATGTCAAGTTTTGAAACTGCAAAACTACTCACATAATAGCTATAACATAAGATTTACGGTACTTGAAATTTTAAAAACATACCCAATGCAATAAACAACCATTAAAACCTCCTATTAAAATCCGAAGTTTCAAAAATAACAGCCTAGCCAAATTAAAAACAAAGCAACTATAAGATAGTTATAAGAAGTTGAATCTTAATAATTTAAGATTCACTTACATCTTCATGTCCTTGCTCCATGGGCTTGGGTACGCTACGGGGAGTTTCATGTGGCCCAGTTGTATTCATTTCCATCCCACATATTTGCTCACCAACATTTGCGATTTCCAAATCTGCCTCAGTGTTTTTCGAAGCAACCTCACCACAAACTGTATCAACTGCAGCCTCTGCAGGATTCTGTTCTCCCTCAATCTCATTCGTACTCCCTTTTTCTACAACATCTAGCTGTAACTCTTGCGAAGTTTCAGCTACGACCTCAAGAGGTTCTGCTTCTATTGGTATTGGTTCAGGTACTGCTGCCATAATAGCATGTTGCTCAGCTTGGTCTTTAAACTCTTGAGCAGTTTCGGCTACGACAACATTTGCTTCTGCTTCTATGGGTTTTGGCTCATGCTGCTCAGCTTGGTCTTCAAACTCTTGTGCAGTTTTAGCTACGACAACATTCAGTTCTTCTTCTATGAGTACAATAGCAATTTGCACCTCATCATCTGCTCCTACTGCACCCCCACCAATATCTGCCTCATTCGTGGCTGCGGCAAGCCTGCATTTGTCAACTCCCAAAACATACAAAGTTGTTTCATTTACCTGCCTCTCCCCCAATATCTCAGTAACATCGTTCAGTCCATCAGCATCTCCAGATTCATTATTCTCCTCATCCGTTTCACCTCCATCTTCTAACCCATCGTGTGTGTCTTCTTCATTGTCGTCACGTGTAGAACCCTCTACAACTTCTTCTTCTTCTTTATCATGTTTTTTCTGTCCTGCTTCTAACTTTTTGAACCCATGTTTTCTTGAGACATAAACTATGGTTTTAGGAACCTCATCCACTGTTACTGATACATCTACTCTTTTCTCTGGTGACTCCTCTTCTACCGAACAGAAAGGGAGTGCACAAACCTTCTCTAGTGCTTCATTAACACCAGCATCTTCATCATCTTCGTTACCTTTATCAGCTTGTTTTTGAAGCTTCAAAGTCAACAAAGCAACCTCATTTTGGAGTTCATCAATCTGTGGTGAACTTCAACAAGTATTAGCCAAAGTAATGAAAATGCATCATTAAAATTGACAACCTATTAAACGACTTACTTGTCGATTCTTTCATGCAAGAGAAATCTTAAGCCTTTTGTTTTCTACCGAGTATCTGTATTTTCTACTGGTTCTCTTCTTAACAGATTCTATCCTCTTAAATAAAATATTACAAGCGCTTGCCTTGTAAACTTTCATCCTCTTCGTCCGAGTAGTTGAGCTGCCCTCTTTCTCGGGTGTATTTTTATTCTGATCCATCCACCCCTGCAGCTGTTGCCCGTAATCCTCATCCACTCCCCGGTAATCAACTGTTTTTCAGATCCCTGCCCAATCTTCATCTTATTTGTTTCCCCTCCACTACAATACTTGGCCCGCTTCCCTCTACTACTGATCATCGTCTTTTTCCTTTTGCTTGACAACTTCCTACCAGACCCTGCCCCAGTCTCTCCCGACCCGAAGGCCATTTCTTCAGCTTCCGTTAACTTTACCTCTCCTTCCAATACCTACTACACGCAACATGTAAGTTCAAACAAACAGCGCACACGCATGTATAAGACGCGTATTATTCGAATGAAGCTTCACTATGACGCGAATCATGTAATGATTGAGTTCTCATCTCGCGATGCGAGTCATATAACCGATTGCTTCACGCGCGAGTCACTTTCTACCTTCAATGCGATTCGATCTCCCATCAACAACATCTGACGTGATGCATGCAGTGCAAACGTTGTTGTTGATTTTTTTACATGTTGAATGATATAGCGCGAGTCTCTTAAAAGAATCGCGCACCATAAATGTGATTGGATGCAAATACCTCTCGAGCGATAGAACACTTAATATTTAATATACATCGTGATATGTCACTTATGCCTCACGCGATTCGCTACATAAATAACATCAAACTGCCACATATTACCTCATCATCTGCCAGCTTCCTCAGCCTTTTAACAAGCGCAATAGTGGACTCCTTGCACTCGAGCCCCCACCATTTGTAGTACCTAGGTATCACGTTTGGCCTTACCAAATCTTCCCCTAGTGTGGCGTGCTCCATTATGAAGGGTTGGGAAAAACAGCTCATACTCGTATCACTTTTATAAGAGAACAAAATAATACAAACAACGAGTTCAATACTCACCAATAACACTGCTGCGCAGCCGATGACGTGATCTTGGGTCCTTTTCTCCAAACAATTAACCATAGACTTCGTCAACTTCTCAACAATTGCTCCCGAGCAATCATAGTCATTAATTTTGAGCATGTCTTCTACGTAGAAAACCATTGTCCAGCCCATGATATCTCTAGATATAGAGTAAAACAAGGTAGAACAAATGAAGAGTATCAAAAGCTTCGCAACGCCGGTTACTGATTCCTCACTCCCATCGTTTGCTGTTATTTCTAATGTTTCCTGTATCAAAACAGACAGTAGTTATTTAATTGTATATGCTAAAACATCCCTACGTTTCATAATCTGTTATTTATACCTTTATCATCGCATTTGAAACAGCCTTTTGGTTTGACGATCCACTTTTCCTCGCCCTTTGACGCAAGAAATATTTCTGCATCAGTGGAGACTGGTTCTCCGCACCATCGCCAAATCTTCCAGTGAAAGCTCCTATTCTGTTTATCGGCATTTCTCCGTTCCATGTTTAAAACCGAAGATGGCTTTAACATCGTTCGTTGTCAGTTTAACCCGCTTCGAACCTATTCTAAAACACCCATTCTTTACAGAATATCTCTTTATAATATCCTCTATAACTTTGTTAAACTTCTTCTTTGGCAGATCTTCGTTCCTTAGCATGAAGGAATTTTTCAGTAACGTATAGAATGACGTGTTCTTCGTAGCCTCGATATAGTCCTCAGTTACTATGTCTTTCTGCAGCAAATTTAATATGGTGACCAAACCAGACCTGTAAAAAGTACCTTTTCCCATAGCAAAACCTGTACGCACAAAAGAACACCCACGTCAGATTTTAGCAATGCATATCTCATTGTAGAACTATCTCCTTGTAGAACTGATTATAAACCCAACATAAATGAGTTAACATACACAATGTGTGATAGACCATACTTGTTGCGCGAGATACATGCAACGACCCATGCTCTAGCCACAACGACCAACCCTACGACGCGACATAATCACTACATGTCACGTGTGTTACCCTTAACTGATTTGTCTAGTTACAACTCCCATCACCCACCACGCGAGACACGAAAACGACTCAAGCGCGATGCAAAATTCCAAAACATATCCCGACGCGAGGTATATCTTACAGATCCTATTACCGACGCGAGATTAGTTTAACAATACAAACGGTACTAAAACAAAACACTCGTCATCCAATCTAGCACCCAGCATACGCGAGACGCACACCACAACTACTGCCAATATGATGCATTAAAACACCAGACGCGATACACACATAAAAAACTACTACAAACCTCCTAAAAACTACCCACAGTTTATTACCGAAGCGAGATCAGTTTTACAATATCAACGTAATACGCGCCAAATAAGGCGACAAACGGTACTAAAACAGAACACCCGTCTTCCAATCTAGCACCCATCACACACGAGACGCATGCCACAACTACTGCCAATATGATGCATTGAAACACCAGACGCAATACACACACAAGCTACTGTAAACCACCTAAAAACTACCCACACTTCAGTCCATGACGCGAGACGCACGCTACAACTACTGCCAATATGATGCATTAAAACACCAGACGCGATACACACCATACAAACTACTGTAAACCACCTAAAAACTACCCACAATTCAGTCCCTGACGCGAGACAGGAATCGTCCTACTGCAATCCACATCAAAACTACCCAGCTTTCAGTCATTAAACAACATACATTCGTCTTTTTAAAATAACACACCGTATAATCACCGACCGGAAAACGTTAACACGGTAATGAACCGATAAGGCAGTTACCGAACACAGTACGGTTCATAGGGATATTATCCAACAAGGATTCGACTAAACACGATTAAGAAAAAATGTAAGCCCGAACCTTAACCGACGGAAAAACGAGACAGTCGTCACGACGATTATGGAGTTCGTCGATCGCTTTGCACGGCAGTTCTGCTACACTTGCCGGAGTTTGTTTGGTCAAAACGAGACGGTGGACAGAGTTCTTTTAGGGTTGAACTTCTTCTCTGACTTTCTCCTTGTCTTTTTGGTTTCAAAAAGTTATTGGGATTTGGGGGGAAAGTAAAAATTATAATAATAATAACCTGCTTTCTCTTTCATCTAGTATTAGGGCTAATTTGGTAAAAATATTGGCTTCTTATTACTAATGTAAGGGTATCATATTTGGGTACTTATTTGGGATTACATACTTGAAAAGGTATTTAAGGGTACTTTTCTCAATTTAAAATTAAAAAAAAATAAAAATAAAAAAGAGAGTGAGTTATTATAATTATTTGAGAAAAAAATAAAATTATCCTAAAAAAGTTACCTACAAAATAAATGCTTAAAAAATATTTCTTAATTTAGTATGTAGAGCTTTAACAATTAGTTATTTTTAACATTTAAAATTCCATATCTTTCAAATTTAATTCAAAAAGAAAAGAAATATACATATATTTCATTTTTAAACATTGACAAAACAAAATCCATGAGTAATATTTTTGGAGATTTTTTTTTTCTATTTTGCAACTAACTTACACGTAATTACACAACTGGAACAAATTTGTTTTTATAAACTAAATTACAGGTCATTCTGTAACCGGAAGATAATTATTTTTTCCAGACTTATTTCGTAACTAAAGTTATATTTATGCAACTATTTTCTTCACATTTACACAACTCATTTGTACATGATTAAGTAACTGCAACACAATTATTATTTTTACAACCTAAGTCATATTTAGGCAACTATTTTCTTGTTATTTACGCAACTCATTTGCACATAATTTCGCAACAATAACACAATTGTTCGTAAATTCGCAACTGGAACACGGAGACACAATTGTTTATCAATACTAATTTTGTAACTCAATTACACATAATTATACAACTATTTTTTTAAAGTAAAAAAATATCTTTCACGGATCTAGTTTTATTTGTCTTAAAAAAAACTAAACTAATAATATTTTCAGATATTTTTTTGAGCTATAGTTTAAAAACATAACATTTAAAGAAAATATAGTTTGAACTATATATTTTCATGATTTAATAGATTATCCAAATAAAATATTTTATAAATGATGAACGATAAAATATTTTCATTATTCAATTACACTTTTATTTTGATCCATGAGTAATACTTTTGGAGAATGTTTTTCTATTTTCGCAACCAACTTACATGTAATTACACAAGTGGAACACATTTGTTTTTAGAAACCAAATTACAGGTAATTCTGTAACCGGAATACAATTATTTTATCAGACTTTCGCAACCAAATTTCTATTTATGCAACTATTTTCTTCTCATTTACACAACTCATTTGCACATGATTAAGAAACTGCGACCAATTATTTGTTTGCAACCTAAGTCATATTTATGCAACTATTTTCTTATTATTGACGCAACTCATTTGCACATAATTTCGCAACAAGAACACAATTTTTTTATTTTACAATCTAATTATTCGTAAATTCGCAACTGGAACACAGAAACACAGTTGTTTATCAACACTTATTTTGTAACTCAATTACACATAATTATACAACTATTTTTTAAGTAAAAAAATATCTTTCACCGATCTAATTTTATTAGTCTTAAAAAGACAAAACTAATAATATTTTCATATTTTTTTTAAACTATAGTTTTTTTAAACAATAAAACTAGATTTTATTTCATATCAAAATGGCCCACAGACCTAGATACAAAGAAAGTCAAAGCCCTAATGACCAACCCGATATATAAGTATAAAAAGAAACCCTAATCTTAGAGATTACTCAGATTCCTAGAGATCGAGAGCGCCTCCACAAACCTTTAATCAAAGCAGCTTCTCAAAGAGCTTCGGCTACTAATCTCAGGGTTAGAGGAAAGTAATCAAAAGAATTGATTAAACATCAGTCTAAGAGCCTTATAGAAACATGATTTCCTTAGCTTTGGCACACTAGAGCAGCGATATCACTTCCGATTAAGAGACTTAGCGCTAAGCTTCCGGTAGAATTTTGAATTCATGAAGAATTTTAGAGATTAGACACTTAATTATTTATCTCTGGTTTTTTATTCCCATCTTAGCAAAAATAGTCGATCCTGAGGCAAGAGATCAGGAGCATAAATAAAGGAAAAGTGGTTGCATGATGAACTTCTCCACATGTAAATCCTTCTCCAAAATAGCATCTTGAAGGATAGGAGAAAACTTTTATAAACACCATACCAAAAGTCATGAAGCCAAACTAAATTCGAGCTCACTGAAAGAGCGAACTCACTTCAAATTGAGGGAGACTCGGATAAAGCTGAGCTTATCCTTTTATTTTTGGTTCCACACGAAAACTAAAAAACATATCTTGAGCATGAAGACAAAGATAGTGTTTTAAAAATAAAAAGAATATTTTTGAACTATAATTGAAATACATAACATTTAAAGAAAATATAGTTTGAATTATAGTATTTTCATGATTTAATATTATCCAAATAAAAAATTTTATAAATAAAAGATAAGATATTTTTATGATTTAATTATACTTTTATTATGATTGTTTTTTCCTATTTTCTTCTCTTTTTAATAAAAACCCATCAAAACCAAAAAATATTTTTACCCGTTCGAGCTCACAATATTTTTATTAATAATATTAATGGAGTACCAACATCACCATTGCAAGTATTAAAAGAATGTAATTTATTCGTTTTTATAATTTAAACAAGCCATTGCAAGTACTAAAAGAATGTAATTTATTCGTTTTTATAATTTAAACAAGCCAAAAGATTTTTTCTTTTATGTCTACATTATTAATATCACGTAATTATATGTATATTTTACTTAACATTAGAAGGATAAGATGGTAACATATGGCTCATAAGTACATTAAATGAGTAATTTAAGTTAAAATTTATATAGGAAACTTCGTATACAAAATATATGTTGTGCTTTCTTTTAGATTGGCCGAAATATATAACGAAATTTCATTACCGCACGATTGTAAGGATGTCACTGTCTAGGGTTTTAGTAGGCTAAAATTATGGTTATTATCGGCGTTAGATGTTTGTTGTATCTTTGCTATTAAGGTTTTTTCGTTTTTAAGATTGATAATATTTATTTAATAATGCTGTATATATGATCATTTTTGCATCGATGACACGTGACGTTTAAAGTTATAGTTTTTTTTTTGTTACAAATACGTTTGTTCGTTGGATATTTCAACCTAAAATATTCATTCTTGATGATAAACGGAGCGTAGATCAACACTAGCACGACTATAAATATAACGATGAGACATTTAAAAATCCCCAAAACAAATCGATTTTAGGGGTATTTTGGGTGCGAAATGTCTAATGACCGTATTTGTAACAAAGCAATTACAACTTTAGGTTCCACATCTCTTCTCACGGTTAATTGTCACGCGTTAGTGACCATATATGTAACATTCTTTAACAAAGGTGATCAGTTTTAGACACGAAGGAATCTTAGTGATAGTGATGTAGCCAATAAAGTCCAAAAAAAACTTTTTATTTTATTTTATTTTATTCAAATATCTTATGTTATTTAAATAAAATCTAAAATTGATGACGCGACATGAATAGAATAAGAAGCAACGATAGATGAAACCCATGATGAAACCCTAATCTAAGGGTAACAAAAATTGAAATTTTGAGAGATAAAAATATATTATTCTAAAAACTTAATTAAAACTTAAGGTATGCGAGACTTTATATAAGAGCTTCTCAAAACCATAAATTAGAATACAAGGAAGTAAAATAAATAAATGATTTAAAATAAAAAATAAAATAAAATCTTAATATAATTACATTTGATTTAAATAACATAAAATATTTGAATAAAATAAAATAAAATAAAAAAGGTTTTTTGTTTGGACTTTTTGGACTACATCCAGTGGCGTAGCCAGGATTTACACCCTGTGGTGTCCTGGTTATTGTCCAAAAAATATTTCTTTTGCGGTGAAAGTTGTAAAACGGTGTTGTAATATATTTTTATTTTTCATCTACATAAAAGTTGTTTATTTGTTTAAGTGAGTCTTACATATTATTTTTGTGAACATTTTGAAGTACTATTATAATATATAAAATGTTTATTTGTTTAAGTGAGTCTTACATATTATTTTTGTGAACATTTTGAAGTACTATTATAATATATAAAAATAGAAGTTGACTAATAGATATATTAATTAGGACATTTATTGTATTTTATATATAATAAATATTATATAGATGTATATTTTATATATAATAAATACTATATTAATATTATAATAATATTAATATGTTATTATATATATAATAATAAAATAAACTATAAAAGCTTAATTTAAGTCAAATGTTAGAAGTACAAAAGAACCCACAGCTAAGTATCGAACTCTAGGCCTGTGGGTTCCCTCAGGTGTATCTCTCCGACTAGACTAGAGTAGAAGGTAAAATTAACACCACAAACATTTTATTTATTTGAGTTAGGTGGGTTCCTGGGACCACCTAGCTCCGCCTGTGACTACATCAGACATGTTTGCAACAGTTGTCAAGCAGTGGTGACTAGTCAAAGTTTTTAACCAGTTTTAATATGATGCATTTTTTCCTGAGTGATGCTTGGAGGTCTTGTGTGAATGTTTCATGGGAATGAAAGAATATGAAGTTAAGAAATTTTGGAAGAAAATGACTACAACAGTTTCATCGTGTGGAAGAATTTTTTGCTTCTAGTGGGGAAATCATACTTTTTAGTTCACACAAGCAAGCATATTGTTAGGGCCCGATTTAAATTGCGTCCAATTTTATAAGTTAGGGTTTTTATTATCTTAGAGTTATTTAAAGAGACAAAAGATAAAAGATTCACGTGATAAAATAAGGAAAAAAAGAAACAAATTTATTTTCAGATTTGTTAAGTGCAATGACAATAAAAAGCTCTAACCGAAGAGCAAATGGTGTTGAGTTTTGCTCAATATTGGACAGTATTTTTGGAGCTTCAATATGATTGGTTGGATGATATTTTGGTGCTACATTTCACGAGAAATATTTGCTGGAACAGTGCAGTATTTTGGTGATATTCTTCACTTTTATTTCTCTTCTTGTTAGTCTATTATGCTTGAAATTGTTGACGGATTGTAGATTTTTATTAGAATGAAATAGATATACTTGTCCCATTAACTTATATAAAATCTGTTTGGGTAGACTCCTCATAATTTATGTGGTTTTTATTATTCACATCGAAGAGGTTTTTCATGTAAAATAAATCCCTTGTGTTGATTTATTTTACCGTTACTTATTTTTTGTGATTAGTCATATGGTTTATTTGGTTAACAAATAGGTGAATCGTTGATGATGAATTTGGTTTCTTATTTATTTGATTGATCGTATTGAAGTTAATTTTGTGGGTATGTGATATACTACTACTTGGCATATAATTGGTATCAAAGCTTGTGATTTCCCCCCACTAAATATGGAGTATAATAATGGTAACTCAATTATTAAGTTGACATAAATTAAATATTCTATTTCTAGACCAATGGTGGAGGATCTATTGTATTACAAAGATTTATTTGATGTGAGTGATCCAATTAAAGATGGTACTAGTATCTCTACTAAACTTTTAAAATCGCAAGATAAGCAAAAATATATTAGGGAAAATTGAAAAACAAATTGGGGACTATTAGACAATGAGTATATGAAATGAACATTGCTCATAACAAAAAGTTTTGATTAAAAAACTTGTTAATTTGAAATCAAAAAGTGGGAAGTGCGTTTCTGAGCATCTTACTGACTTCTAAAATACTAACAAGTTGATTACTATGAAGATTTTTATTAATGATTAGTTACAAGTTTGGTTCTTATTGAGTTCTTTACTAGACAGTTTGAGGACCTTAATTATGACTATAATAACTTTGCTCCATATGTTGTTTTATCTTTGGAAGTTATCAGAGAAACCATGTTTAGTGATGAGATTAGAAGAAAGGAGATGAGAGTTGAAAATTCATAAACCTTTGTTACAGAGAATAGAAGAAAAAGCAAGAGTAAAGGATCAAAATTTTATGGTAACTCAAAGGGAAGATCCAAATTCAGAGATGCGAAAAAGACTAAGCCATACTACTATTGCAGCAAGCCTAGTCATATACAAAATATTGTTATCAGTGGAAGGAATAAAAAAAAGTGAGATTCAAAAAATGAGGGTGATAATAAAAATAATACAGTCATTATTTTTATCGGTAATGATGATGCATCATTGATTTGTACCATCAGTGAGCGTCATCATGTAGATGCATGTGTTTCGTATCATTGTGTCCATAATATATAATTTTTCTTGAACTAAAAAGTGGAGATTTTGATAATGTTTTATAAGAATGAGATTTATTCGAACCGCGGGCTGGATCGACAGATTATTGGGTTACTTTGGCCTGATATAAGTTCTTTAAGATAGGCCAAACAAATGTGTAAAATTGAGGGTATTTCATGTAATAAATAATAAATGTGGTTAATATTAGTAGAATAATGAGGTGTGATAGCCATAAATGGACCAACCATATGGCATTTAGGCTCACTACCATTACTAGATAAGGGAAAAATACTACTTTATCATTACTTTTGACAGCTTATTTCTCTGGTATTCATGTGTTTCTCTCTAGAACCAGACTCCCAAAAATATCTTAAACTCAAGTTCACCCTTCCTCTGCGGATATTTTTGGAACCAACATTGGCGACCATAATGGGAGTGTTCTGGTGCATGGATTCGATTTTCAAAACCAAACAAAAAATATATTTTAATTACGCACGAGAAATATTTAGGAGAGATGAAAACTGATATGCAAGAGGAACTCACGGTTATAGTTGAGAATTTGGTGATCAGAGTTGTGACCGAGGAGCAACATTTTGAAAATAAATAGTTTGAAGAATAACACTATCATAATCATTTCACCAAAGATCAATTCGAGTAGTTTGCTCTGTTTGTGCAGTGAAAAGAAATATTGGAAGATATTATGAAATTAAATTTTTAGAGTGATATAGTGATTGTCGTTAAAAAGGTCTGATATGAGGTCAGAAGGCAATAAAACCGACTATGGTTATCAGTTGAAAGATAAACACAATGAGGAAAAACACAAAGGTTGTTATGTTTCTAGAACAAAAGACCATGCGGTGCTATGATACTCCCGTGTCTAGTGACTGTTGTTTTTACGACTCAAATGAATCATCTTCCCAAAAATTAAATCATCACCACAAGAGGAACTCTAACGACGAAGCTCGAAGAAGCATTCAAATCATCATCAGACATCTTAGTAAGGTAAGGATCTGGCAAAGATGTCAAATAATACAGACAAACAGACGCCACTGTCTGGAGCCAAAGATAGGGCGGCAACTATAGGTAGAGGGGAATAAAATTCTCCTCGAATATCCAGATTTTTGGGTACAGGGTAAGCAATCAATTTGTAAATCCTTCTTAAAAAGGTCTATATAGGATGATTAATGAAGGCCCTAGGGAAAACTTAACTGAAGGTCATCTCCTTTGTCTGCTGATATTTTAGCAGGATGAATACTAGAACATTTTGATATCTCAAGGTTATAAATTTTTTTGATGGGACCCAAGATCCAGATAACCAGATTGAACGGTTTAAAAATTCCATGATAAACTTCGAAGATGATGATAAGATACTATGTCGGGACCCTAAGCAGATCATAGGTACTGAAGTAAAGAAGAATTATCAATTATGGGCTTAACCTTAAAGTCCAATCATGTTGATGATCCAAGAAAAAAACCCTTGGTTTTGTGGTACCCAGTGAGAATTTTGAAATATATGTCATTCTCAATAGTCAAAGTTTAAAGATAAGCACTAGTTATCCCCAGAGATAAGGAAAAGATTGATTCACTCCTTATCATAAAATTTGCATATGTTCGCGTGGTATACTGAGGATGTCTGATTCCAAGGATTTATTAACTAGAACATTTTGATATCTCAAGGTTATAAATTTTTTTGATGGGACCCAAGATCCAGATAACCAGATTGAACGGTTTAAAAATTCCATGATAAACTTCGAAGATAATGATAAGATACTATGTCGGGACCCTAAGCAGATCATAGGTACTGAAGTAAAGAAGAATTATCAATTATGGGCTTAACCTTAAAGTCCAATCATGTTGATGATCCAAGAAAAAAACCCTTGGTTTTGTGGTACCCAGTGAGAATTTTGAAATATATGTCATTCTCAATAGTCAAAGTTTGAAGATAAGCACTAGTTATCCCCAGAGATAAGGAAAAGATTGATTCACTCCTTATCAGAAAATTTGCATATGTTCGCGTGGTATACTGAGGATGTCTGATTCCAAGGATTGATTAACTAGAGGATTCAACTTCTTGAAACATGCTATTTTCATTTGTGGATGTTTATGCAAGTTATAACTAAGTTCAAATTTGGTGAGGATAATTACGGTCTGAGGGTAATTTAGTCAGATGTTTTGTAATGTTTCAAGGGTATTTGATGTTTGGGTAGTTTGTAGTGAGATATTTGAGCTACCTGGTTGTATTAAATGTTCCTTACCCTCATTAATGAAGGTGGTTGGGTATTTATACCCTTAATTGTGGGCCTCATGGGTTTTCGGGTCAAACTCATGAAACCGGGTCGACTTCAAAGGCCCATAAGTTTATTAAGCAAGTTGATAATTAGCTTAGTCATAAAGTGATTAGTTTTTAATACTTTAGTCCTGTTCGGATGGTTCAGTGGGTGGTTTTTGTCCGAATTATCCTTGTCCGGTTTTTACGGTGAGTGGTGAGAAAATCCAGACTCATCAAAATTAATCTAAGGAATCAAAAAAGCACTTCGTTTATAACTGGTAGTGGTTTTCATTTTTACAAAGTTATATCATTTGGGTTAAAGAATGTTGGAGCCACTTGAAAACGGTTGGTGAATAAATATTTTGAGAGTCATATGGGATGTAATGTCGAATTGTGGCCCATTGTCTGTGGTTATCTTCTGTGGAACCCCAAATCCGCAACAAATGTTAGACATGATGAATTTGATAACAACTTTCGAGGTAGTTCCTGCCAATGGGGCTGCTTCGATCCACTTCGAAAAGTAATCAATGGCAACAATTATAGTTCTGCACCCCCCGGATGCCATGGGTAGAGGTCCCACTAAATCCAGCCCTCACCGAGCAAAAGGTATTGGCTCAGAAATTGATTCCAAAGGGACAGCTGGAGTATGAATTTCATTGTTGTATCGTTGGCATAGATCACACTTCTTAACCAGCTCTTTGGCATCTTGCATTATGGAGGGCCAGTAGTACCCAAC
Organism: Limnanthes douglasii subsp. nivea; assembly: GCA_036936605.1. Classification (NCBI taxonomy): domain Eukaryota; kingdom Viridiplantae; phylum Streptophyta; class Magnoliopsida; order Brassicales; family Limnanthaceae; genus Limnanthes; species Limnanthes douglasii. The sequence continues at coordinate 43,187,218 of JAUPFV010000005.1, read as the reverse complement.
TAACAATACTCTTCTAGTTAGATCCCTGAATCCATAGTGTGTTGATCCCTCACCATCATGCAATTCGGAGAGCACTATTTGGGATTCTTCGATCCCCAAACATCGTAAGAGAGGTTTACTAAAGGATTTTTTATAAAGAGAATCTCTCAAGATGACAAAACCATGAGCCTTGTGCCTTACTTTCCTTGCTACCACTTTTTCCGGAGGCTGAATGCCATCTGAAAGATATTAGAGGAGATGAAATCTCCAGTCGTTGGGTTGTTTTACTTGTATATTCAAACTTTCTTCTTCCTTATCCGGATTGATTTGAATGGATGGGCAGTCTTGCACATGAATCCAAGGGTAGGACTCAGAATAGGCTATGGTTGCCAAAGAGTCTGCTAGTGTATTTTCTATTTGGGGTATGTGCTCACAGGTGATGCTTTTGAAGTTGAGTGCCACTTCTTTGAGAACAAATAAGTATTTAACTAACTGCTCCTTTTTTGCTTCGGATTGACCTTGTGCATGATGGATAAGAAGCTGAGAATCGCTCATTAACCTGACCCTTTTAGCTCCACAGATGAGAGCTAACTTCAAACCAGCTATAGCAGCTTCATACTCGGATTCATTATTGAAAGCCCTGAAAGCAAAACATACAGCTTGGTACATCCTGTCACCGTACGAGGAGGTTAAACATATCCCAGCACCACAACCCATGGTACTTGATCCACCATTAGTCCGGATAACCCATACTTTTTTTATCTTTTACACCGGTTGTTTGCTTAGTATCTCCGTCTGAATGGAATTCAACTAAGAAGTCAACCACAGTTTGGGCTTTGACTACTGTTTGAGGGGCAAAATTAATATCGTAGTCTCCCAGCTCTACTGACCACTTGGTCATTCTACTTGAAATGTCTGCCTTTTGGAGAACGTTTTTTAGGGGAAAAGACATCCGGACAATGATAGAATGAGCCTGAAATTAAGGCCTCATTTTCCTTGCAGCAATTACTAGGGCTAGTGCTGATTTTTCAAGCTTTAAATACCGTTTTTCTGCATCTATCAAGCTTTTGCTGATATAGTACATTGGACGAGGATAATTATCCACCTCTCTCACCAATACAACACTTATAGCACAATCAAGAACTGTTAAGTATACGAAGAGGGTCTCTCCCTCAATTGGTTTAAACAAGGTTTTAGGGAAGATAAATGCTTCTTAATTTCATCGAAAGCCTTATCACATTGTGGGGACCAGTTGAAGTCTTTTGCACCTTTCAAAGTTTGAAAAAACAGGGCGCACCTGTCTGAAGACCTTGAAATAAAATGGTTTAGTGCAGCCAGCCTCCCTGTCAATCTTTGTACTTTTTTTATATTCCGAGGAGGCTCCATTTATAGTAAAGTATTAAATCGGTCTCGATCAGGCTGTATCCCTTTCTCACTTATCACATACCCCAAGAATTTCCCGGACTGCACGCCAAAGACACACTTTTCTGGATTCAATTTTAAATTTACTTTTACCAAGTTGGCAAAAGTTTCTTGGAGATCTGCCAAGTGTAGCTTTTCATCCACACTTTTTTACCATCATGTCATCGATGTAGACTTCCATGTTTCTTCCAATCTGATCAGCAAAAACCTTATTTACCAACCTCTGATAAGTAGCCCAAACATTTTTTAACCCAAACGTCATCACCTTGTAACAATGGAGGCGCCTATCAGTGGCAAATGTAGTATGTTCTTAGTCTTTCAGATCTACTTGAATCTGATTATACCCGGAGAAGGTATCCATAAAGGACAACAGCTTGTTTCCAGACGTGGAGTCCACTAGCTGATCAATTCGGGGGACCGGATATAAATCTTTTGGGCAAGCTCTGTTGAGATCTGTGAAATCGATGCACATACACCACTTACCATTTTTATTCTTTACCAAGACTGGATTGGCTGTCCATAAAGGGTATTGAGATTCCTTTATGTGCCCCATTTTAGTAAGTCGGTCAACCTCTTGAACTATGACATCTGTTTTTTCCTTAGAAAAAGCTCTCCTCTTTTGTACAACAAGTGCTATGTCCCTTGGGATGGATAATTGGTGCGATATAATGTCTGCTGGTACTCCGGTTACATCAGCATTGCACCAAGCAAAGACATGTTGATGGTCTTTCTAGAAATCTAACATTTTACCCTTTAATTCCGATGTCATCTTGGACCATATCTTGATATTTTTTCCTTCAGCCAAATAATGAGTTTCAACTTCTTCAATTGGTATTAAAACTCCAAGGGTCTCTCTGGGGTCATCAATTTCACCCTCTCCCCCAGAGGGCCCCTCAAACTGTTATTCATCACTGATCCGGACTTCCCCCAACGTTCGAGGGGCCAGTGCCGTTGCGTAACACTCTCTTGCTACCTTTTGGCTGCTTCGAACAACTCCCACTTGTCCTTGTATAGCATATTTCAAACATTGGTGGACTGTTGAAGCCACATCATGCATCCTAGAGAGCCAAGATCTCCCCAAAATGGCATTATAACAAGTGGGACAATCTACCACAATAAAAATTATTCTAACCATCTTTTTAAAAGGGCCCTTGCCCAACAAAACCTCCTCTTTGAACTCCCCGATCACATCTGTTGAGCTTCTAGTGAAACCCACAATTGACCTGTTCGAACGCTGAATTACTGCTGGACTCTTCATTTTTTGTAGGAAGTCAAAAAGAGAATATTGGCTGAACTTCTGGTGTCCACCAAAATTCGTCTTATGTCATTGCCCCCAATGGATGCTCTTGTGACAACATCATCTTCATGGGGACCAGCAATGTCCCTCAAGTCGCCCTCATCGAAAATAATGAAGGGAAAGGGAATTTATGATTGATAGGAAGTCATGCCTCCTTCCAGTTGGGTAGTTAAAGTATGAACGTGCCTCTTTCTCGAAGAAGCAGTTGGTGCAGTCATGGTGTTCCCCCAAAAAATTGTAAGTGAATCGAAAAAACTAATGAAGTTGTACACCGTTTTACAATGCTCTGTGATAACACCCACCTTGTTTCAAGTTGGGTCAGGATCCAAATATTCCGATTCTACGTCAAACCTTTCAATTATCACCATAGCCCCGTCCGGAGCCGATGTCCCCGCATTGTTCGGGCCAGTCCGATGAGCATTATCAGGTCTGTTTCCACTTCTTCTTTTAACATAAGCCCCCATCTTCCCTCTCTCAATCAAATTCTGCACTTCCTGTTTCAATACAATGCAATCTTCAGTGGTATGACTAGTATCATGGTGATACTATCAAAAACTATTATTTTGACTTTCCATGGGAGATTGTAATGCAACCGGCTTTCTGAAATGGACTTTGTCTTTTATTTTATCATAAATGGTGGCTATGCTCTCTTTCGACTCTGCAAACCACTCCGGTTGAACCCAAGGCCCCCGCTTATTTCTACATTGTTGGCTCTAGGCTGGTGCAGCTGGATGGGATTGAGCCTTGGCTCTGTTTTGACCATGTCCGGCTTCCTTGGCCTTATAACCGGACTGATTCTGGTTTTGATTTGGTGTGGCAGGGGCATATCTCACTTGTCGGTGTACTCTGGTTTTCTCTGTTTCATCTACATTAATCTATTTTCCGACTTGATTCAGTAAACCTCCCATGTCATGGCCTTTTTACTGGTTACCGAATCAGCCAAATTGTCAGGATTCAAACCCTGCCTTAGAGAAGCTATTGCCACTTGTTTAAAGCAATAAGCTAATCCATTTTTGGTATTCACGAAACGATTTATGTATTTCTTCAAAGATTTATTTGGTTCTTGGGCACAATGGATATAGTGTCTCCATTGGCCTTTACTTCTTTACTTTAACGAATTGCCTTCGGAAAGCCACCCAGAAAGTATCAAAATTCCTGATGCAGCCTTGTGGCAGACTATTGTACCACTTCAAAGCACTCCCCGTAAAATATTGGGAGAATGCTCGACAGAGTAACTTATCGTCACCATCAAAATTCATTATAAATTTTTTAAATTTTTCCAAGTGGTTATCTGGATCTTTACTGCCATTATATGTTTCCATTTTTGTACTGTCAAACCTCTTAGGAAGGTTCCCGGACAATATCTTCGAGGACAATGGAGATTGTCTCCAATTCTGGACACGGCTAAATACAGTATCTTCGTTAGGAGTTGCAAAGATACCTGGCTCATCATGGAAGGAAAAATGATCCATTAACAAACGGTCTACGTGTCTCCGACCATGACTATGACTGTGAGATGATCCTTTACCCAGCTGCCTCTTCAACCTTCCATGTCTGTCCCTCTTTCGTGAGTACTTTTTGACCAACTTTTGTTTCTTTTTAGAACGACCTTCATCGCTGCTGGATGATAAGGATTCTTCAACTCCATCTTCATTTGAGGAGCTACTGGAAGATTCTGCGTCTGAATCTGAACTCTCCACCAGTTTAGACCGATGAGATTTCTTTGAGCTATCATGAGTCTTTTTAGTACTAATATGGGTCTTTGATGGCTCATGCTCTCTTGGATTGTCAGTATGATGGGCTACTGACAACTTGGATTTTTCTTTTGTGCCCAACTCTGCCCTTTTGGCAGCCCTCAAAGCTTCTATTTCAACTTTCAACCTGTCTCGCTCCTCAATCATATATTCGTCATTTTCTCCCACCACTTCTGCCAAAGCTGGTGGCACTTCTAGCTCGTCCGGATTCATCCGAACTGGTTTTTCTCGATGGTTTCGAATGCTAGATTCACGCACCTTCTTCTCCTACTGTGGTCGCCAATTTGGTGAGGATAATTACGGTCTTAGGGTAATTTAGTCAGATGTTTTGTAATGTTTCAAGGGTATTTAATATTTGAGCAGTTTGTAGTGAGAGATTTGAGCTTCCTGGTTCTATTAAATGTTCCTTACCCTCATTAATGAAGGTGGTTGGGTATTTATATCCTTAATTGTGGGTCTCATGGGTTTTCAGGTCAAACTCATGAAACCGGGTCGACTTCAAAGGCCCATAAGTTTATTAAGCAAGTTGATAATTAGCTTAGTCATAAAATGATTAGTTTTTAATACTTTAGTCTTGTTTGGATGGTTCAGTGGGTGGTTGTTGTCCGAATTATCCCTGTCCGGTTTTTACGGTGAGTAGTGAGAAAATCCGGAATCATCAAAATTAATATGAGGAATCAAAAAAACACTTCGTTTATAACCGGTAGTGGTTTTCATTTTTACAAAGTTATATCATTTGGGTTAAAGAATGTTGGAGCCACTTGAAAACGGTTGGTGAAGAAATATTTTGAGAGTCATATGGGATGCAATGTCGAGGTGTATATCAATGATATGCTAGTGAAAAAGACTCAAATTTTCAGAGATAAAAATATATATTATTCCAAAAACTTATTTTAAACTTAAGGTATATGAGGCTTTATATAAGAGCTGCTCAAAACCCTAAATTAGAATACAAGGAAATAAGATAAATATTTTAAAATAAAATAAAATCAAATCTTAATATAATTAGATTTGATTTAAATAACACTAGATATTTGAATAATATAAAAGATATTTGAATAAAATAAAATAAAAATAAAAAGGTTTTTGTAGGACTTTTTGGGCTACATCATCCTCTCCTAGTTGACAAGAATTCGTCCTCGAATTCATAGCACCATCGCCATCAACAACCAAAATTATTTTATTTTATTTTATTCAATTGTTACATTGCGAATTATAATTGGTGACCTTATCGGAACAAGATAAATTCTTCTTGAGTTTTCCTTATTCGAATTCACATTGAATCCATCTAGTTGATAAAAACAATTAGTTTCGAAAGCCCTTTTCATAGCCTGAAAACAACACCCCATATCCAGTTGATGAAATATATTGGTTTCAAAAACCTCTTTATATCCTGAGACAACATCTCGATAAGAAAGTTTTACCTTGATCCAACGATTGGTAGCCAATTTAAACTCCCTCAGTAACCGGGAATAGGACTGTCATCGAAACGCATGGTGTATCCCCTCATACTAACGATCTTCGAGATCTTCTTGACCATAGATGTTGTTATCTCCTTTAACCTTGAATCAGATGAAATCAAAATTCAGAAACATGTTTGCCCCGTAGCAGGAACTAAGGATCTAATACCAAACTGATGATGCATCAGAAATAGAAGAAGAAGAAGAAGAAACGATATATGAAACCCTAATTCAAGGGTAACATAATGAAATCCGATATAAGGGTAACAAAGACTGAAATTTTCAGAGATATAATAATATATATTATTCTAAAAACTTATTTAAAACTTAAGGTATGTAAGGCTTTATATAAGAGCTGCTCAAAACCCTAAAGTAGAATACAAGGAATTAAAATAAATGTTTTAAAATAAAATAAAATATTAATATAATTAGATTTGATTTAAATAACATAAAATATTTGAATAAAATAAAATTAAAATAAAAAGGTTTTTGTAAGATTTTTTGGGTTACATCAGTTGAATACTATCTACTTTTCACTTTTGGGAGAAGAATCTACATGCCTCGGTGGAAAAACTTACAGAGAGACATAATCAAGAAATATCATGACTCACAGTAGGCAGCCATCCTCGCATTCATCACACATTAGCTATAGTACACGAGAATTTATTTTTGAAACAACTTCACGACGACGTAGAGACATATGTGCGGATATGTCTTATATTCCAACAAGACAATATTGAGCAAAAACAACCAAGCGGACTGTTGGAACCGCTTTCTATCCCAGAGAGACCATGGAGAGCGTCCCGATGGACTTTAACACATTATTACCCAAGTCAGATGGATTTGGAACGATTATGGTGGTGGGAGACATATTCACCAAGTATACAAATTTTGCAGCAGCCTCACCAAGATGTACAGTCGACGAGGCAGCCAAATTGTTCTTTAGAAATGTGGTAAAAAATAGGGGACCCCAAAGAATATTGTAAGTGATTGAGATGTACGCTCCACGAGGAAATCTTGGACGGAGCTCTTCAAGCTAATGGGTACCCAACTGAACTTTTCAACCAGCTCACCCTCAATCCGATGGGCAAACAGAGTGAGTGAACGCACTATTGGAGCTATACATCCGATATTATATTAGTGCCAACCAACGGATTGGTCACAGTTACTTGACGTAACCTATTACTCCTATAACTTACAACGGTCAGAGTCAACTGGGAAGAGCCCATTCGAACTAGCTACCGAGAAACAACCTCTAACATTGAGTACTTTGATTACTTCTTATGCAGGTACTAACCTCGGAGCTTACAAGACCGCGAAATATTGGCAGCACCAAATAGACTTAGCACACACCCAACTGACAAATGCGGTAAAGAAGATGAAAAATTGGTCGGATAAGAAGCGAAGACACGTAGAATTCCAAGCTGGCAACATGGTGTTTGTCAAGCTTCTACCCCAACAATTCAAGTACACCCGAACACTACACAAAGTCTTATTACATAAGTACGAAGGATAATTTGAGGTACTAGGTAAGGTGGGAAAAACATCTTACCGAGTAGAACTGCCTTCAAAAATGAAAATTCATCCAGTCTTTCATGTAAGAAACTTTAAACCATTCCATCAAGATAAGAAAGATGCAAGTCGAGGAGAATCTAGCTGCGAGCCATTCATGATTGCCACATCATTTGATAAAGAGTAGACGAGTTATTGGTCCACCATATTTTCCAAAGAAAGGGCGTACCAGCTTGCAAATAATACCTAGTGAAGTGGAAAAGTACATCGATACAAGAAGCAACATGGAAACCTGAAGAATCCCTATGGAAATTTAAGGATGCCATTGATCAGTTCAATACACACACACACTACGACGAGGATGACGTAGGATTTGGTGAGGGAGAATATCACGGCCCACCCAATCTCCCTTTAAAGACGGACTGGCCCGCAAGGTTCCTTGGAAGTATCTAGAATATCCTAAAGATTTACGGAAGACTCCTAAAGACTCTATATTAATGGAGAACCCCAAAGCTTCTAGAATACTCTACAAGTTCCTAGAAGACTCTACATTACTTTTGGAACATTCCATAAGCCTTAGCAACATTCCAAAAGCCTCAAGAAAATTCTAGGATATTATAGAACTTTCTTTGTAATCTAGAACTTTCCTTTATAATCTAGATATTTATTGTAATTAGAGAAAGCTTCCAAAAAGAGATGATTCTAGAACATCTTCTAGAATCATCCATGGAGCTTCTATAAGAAAGGGAGCTTCTTTTACTCCTCACCCATCAAAGTATTGTACTTTCTCTATATAGAAATATAATACAAATCCTCTCTCTAAAAGCTTTAAGTGTCTAACTCCTTCATTCTTTTAGGCTTACTTAAAGAGTTCAAGTGCCACACAGTATTATCAAAATATAAGCCCGTGACGCTACGTTTCACAGCATTATTATTGATAAGCTCCAAGTTCTATAAATTATAATTTTCAAAGCAGTGAACTGTAAATAACGTTACCATGTCTTCCGAATCCGGGAAAATCTGACGTGGTTTACAATGATTGTGATAGACCACCGTCGAGAGAAAAACTCTCATGCCTAGTAAAGAAAACATATTTCTGATTCCTTCTTGTGAATTCTTGATGAAAACTATCTCCAACAAGATTAGGTTTTTCTTCATGTCGATCGTATGGAATATCAAAAGGACTTCTTCCAATTAATAATCCAGATGGAGCTGACCCTAGCATATCTAAATTGTCCAAATCAAAATAAATTCATTATTTCTTGAAACCGAAACTGGACCAAGACTTGTAGTTTCCACACCTAAAGTATTTTTGGCTGCCTTCGTCAATAATTTTGTCGTGCGACGTCAAGTGATCAAACTTTCAAGCCTTTGATTTATTTCTGTTTCAGAAAATCTAAAATTACGAAGGTTCTTTTGATCATCTTTAGTCCATTCAACTACCTTTTTGGTTTCTTCAGCTGGATTATCATCTTCGTCATCGCTCTCGACTTCTGTCGTCTCACCATCATTGCCAGCAAATCTTTCGAGTGCGACCAAATTTGCAAGCAAAGGATTAAATTTCAAACCCTTTTTGTTTTTCGTCGATGATTCTTCAACTTAGGTTATTTTTGTAGTGGAATCCTAAAAAACCGGTGTTTACCGAGTAAATCATTATAAAGAGGTATTAATATAACTTTGCATTTTTTGTCTTCACTCGCTTGCAACTCCTATTCTTTAGTGTTCGTATCATCGAATTTTATATGTGCATTTATTCGAACACTTCATTGTGGTCTTAAAGAAGCATGATCATGTTTATTATTATTAACAAAACTAATAGAACTAGGGTCACTACAAGAAACCTCATTATCTCTAATCTTAATATTTACATTTTTATCCTAGTCATGTGTATTCGGATATAAACTGTAGCACATGCAAAAACAGGTGAAAAATAAATCAAGAAGAAGAAAACAAAAGATGAGCTTCTGACAGTGAATAGTTTAAATAAAAAATCTAACTTAGAATCTAAAATTTGGATCCCTAAAGTTAAGTCCATTATTTTTAATGAATTATCTCAATACAGCATAGTTAAAAGACAAGAAAATTTTACTGGCTTTAAGTTGGTAGGAAATCCTTTTGTAAAGTTGATGCATTTAACTGAATTGCCCACAAATATGGGTAATCATTTTCCTAAGCAACCAAAGTACACTAATAGGCAAGAGAGTCAAAAGTTAACCACCAGAAATACATAAAGATCAAACTATTTATAGAAATGATATCTTATAACCAACATTAGAAAAAAATGAGGAAACGCCTAAGAATTTAGATAATAAAATAATAGAAGCTCTATATTAAATAGATTATAGTTTCATCATTACAACTACTAATGCCCTGGATAACTGAGATTCTGAACATAACTAATCTAGGCCATTAACAATAGGTAGTCTTCCATTCTCGAATGATCACAATTCGAGAAGGTTTTAAGTAGGAAGATGAAAAAAAATCAAAATCTAAACCTCTTAAAGGTTTTATAAACCACAAAATATTGCATATTAATGGGTATGTTAGAACCTCTAATAGTATACCTAAATGACCATTACAATATTAAATTAGAATGCTCATGGTATTGGAAACAAATGAACTTTAAAAAAGAATACAATATATCAAAAAATCTTTAAAATAGAATTTTTAGTCATTCTAAAGTCTATGTTAGTAGTTGAAAAGTTGGAAAATGTAACAAATAAGACCGGTTTTAAGTTTTGTGCAGCTAATATCAGCAATAAAATATGGATCTTTTGAAAATATGCTTTATTGTTGATATAATTGATAATAATGACCAATAAATTCATTTAAAAGTAAGACATTCTTCTTTTGATAAGATATTTTTAATTATAGTAGTCTACGCTTAGTGTTTGAGAGATCAAAGGCTAGCATTATGGGACAGTCTAAGATCTATAGCAGTCAAATCTATTGAATGAAGGGAATTTGGTGACTTTAACGCAATTACTAGTGCTCATGAGCAGATTTCTTCCTCAATATTGTGTATGAAAAGTCTAGATGATTTCAAGAATGTTATCCTTGATTATAATCTTGATGATGTTGGGTCTTTGGGTTCTTAATTTACCTAGATTAATAACCATAAATGAAAAAAAAAACTTTATAAGGTCTTTTATAATTCAGCTTGGCTTGAATACTTTGAAAATACTAGGGCCAAACATTTATCAAGAACTGGGTCTGACCTTTCACCTGTATGTATTAGTATATCTTCTGGCCAATATAGAATCAAAGCTTCATTTAACTCTCAAAACATGTGAATCTTACATCCTGAATTTTTGAATATGGTTGAATAAAATTGGAAAATGGAAATGCTTAGTCTATTTATACATGTATTTTGAAATAAGTTAAATAGACCAAAACATAAGTTAAAAGTTATAATGTAGATACTTTTGGTTGGCGCAATAGCTCAAAAAAGAGAAGTGAATTTCTTCAAAAAATGCTTCGAGGAAACTCAGCAAATTAAAGATAAGGTTAAGCTCTCGAAAGCTAGAGATATTATCTCTCAGCTCTTGGCCAAGAAAAACGATTTTTGGAAACAGAAAAATAACTCTAATTGGATAAAAATAGAAATAAGAACACTAAATATTTTCACAATTATGTAAAAAAAAGTATTGGATGATAACATTTGGATCAAAGATCAAGCTGAGCTAGGTAGATCTGTTGAGAATCATTTTAAGTTTAGCATATCATCTGATAACAACCTAAGTGTTTTTGATGATTTACAAAAAATTATACCTAAGCTTATCATAGACTCTGATAATAAAAACTGATGGATTTACCCTGAACGGAAGAAATATATAATTCTATCAAATCTATGAACCCCAATGGCGTTGCAAGTATTATGGATTCAATGGTAAACTCTATCAAGTGTGTTGGTCTATAATTGCAAAGGATTTATCTGAAGCTATTGAGACATTCTTCAAAACATATCTTGTGCCTCAAGTATCCATGTAACTTCAATTTTCCTTACTCCTAAAGTAACCTATCCTCAAAATTAGAAGGAATTCATACCAATAAGTTTATCTACTATTTTAAATAGGTTGATATCTAAGATTATAAATGATAGAATGTTTTTCTTCTCTTTAAAATTATTGATAAAGAGCAAGTATGATTTATGAAGGGTATAACTATTCAGGATAATATCATGCTGACCTATGAGCTATCGATTGAACTAATTAGAAAAGTTAGGGGTATAATGTGATGCTAGAAATAGATATTGATATGGAAATGAGTTTTTAGGAATTAATTTGTAAGCAATGTAAATTCAGGGACTTGATTGTAATTAGTGTAAGTTTTATATTTAATTTGTGAATGATGTAAGTTTTAGGAAGCTATTGTGACTTTACATAATTTGTAAGGACTAAATAGCAATTAATCCATTCTGTAACGGATTCAGTTATTCAACTATGTTTTGGCTCATCTATATAAAGGACTAAACTGATCTAATAAAGGGGTTGAACACTTTTTACTTCAAACTAGTTTGTACTTGTATTTTCTCTTTCTAAAAACTCTTAAACACTTTCTTTGTCTAGAATTTCTCTCTAGCAATTTACTTAAGCAAATAAAAACCTTATCAAATTTGCGACTCCGCTGGGGATTGATCAGAAAAGTCAGTAGCTTATTTATTCGGTGATATTCTTTAACTAAAATTTATACGATAAATCTTGAAAATAATAATCTTACGCTTCAATCAGCGTTAGAAACAGTGAGAGATGATTTGCAAAAGAATGAAACCGATGGGAATAGACCTGATGGATCATTTCTGGTCCAAGTTCGATCTAATGTTGAGACAAGAATGAATCAACTTCTTGATAAAATCAATGCGTTGAATGAAAAATATGAGCAAAGTGAGCAAGAAATACTCTCTGCTAGAATCAGATCTGAGGTTAGGCAAGAGTTGGAAAAGACCGATGTTGAAGGTCAATCAGATCGATCTTTTGATGACAGACATGCTAAGTCTGAGCATAAAAAACAGGATTTGTGTCACCTAAAGAGAGTTATTCATCTCGAAAGGATAAGAAAGATAAGAAAAAATTGATAAATTCTGATGAGGAGGTAGAAAGCTCAGCTTGAGGATTTAAAAGGCATAGAGATTCTTCGAAGGGAGAATCAGAAAGAGATTATTCGAGGAAGTATAAAAAGAAAAGCAAGTCTAAGAATGCTCCTCGATCAACTTGTCATGAATGGAATCCTTCGAATCAACATGCCGAGACTGACAGGAATTTTTATGTTACAATGGGGACGGATGATCAATTTGTTCAAGGTGTTGATTGGAGAAACTCTCCATTAACAGATAAAATTTGCTCTATGACGTTTCCGAAGCGTTTTGATATTTCGAAGGTTGAAAAGTTCGATGGGATGGAAGACCCCGATTATCACATCGAACAGGTAAAACATGATATGAAGAATTTGGAGGACGACGACCGGCTTGTGTGTCGTGCTTTCTCTCAAACTTTTAAAGGAACAACTCTTAAGTGGTACAACAGGATTCTGATGGGGTCCATTTCAAATTTCAAGGATTTTTGTACTGCTTTCCGAAGGCAGTTTGTTGGAAGCAAGGAGATGAGAGCTAATAAGGATACAGTTATCTAGTGCAAGCAAGCACCAAGAGAAAAATTAAAAGATTATACTAAGATATTTGTGTTAACCAAAGCAGGTTTAGATAACTGTGAAGAAAATGTAGCAATGGTCGTTTTTTGTCAGGGTTTGTTGCCAGAGGATTTGGCTAATGAAACGATAAAGAGAAGGGCTCTGACTTTTGGAGCGTTGATGGCTCAAGTCGAGGATCACATTAAGGTTGAAGAGTCTAGAAGAGTCCAAGGTACACCAGTTAATACTTCGAAGAATTCAGGACATGCAGCTAATAATCAGGGGCAGCCCTCGAATGGAAATAATAATACTAATGGGAATGATCAGAAGTCGAGGCAGAAGAACAATAATTTGCCTCCTCAGAGTGGTGGATATTCGAACCACACTTCATCCAACAATTACAACAGGCCTAGGACGAATACTTGGGTTAGGCCAGAGTACTATGCTGATTTGACAGAGAGTGTTTCTGTTATTTGGGATAAAACTAAGAATTCTGTGAACTTTAGGAAACCAGCTCCTATCAACAGACCGAAGGAAGAAATAAATAATAAATTTTGTAGGTATCATGACAATATTGGGCATGATACAAAGGATTGTATTTCTTTGAAAACAAAATCCAATATTTGATTGAGAATGGGCAGCTCTTGACTTATGTGAAGTCACATGGAAGTGCATCGAATAATAACGGTGCATCAACTTCGAAGGCTGCGCAGCCAGCTAAGAATTTGATGATTATGGATTCACAGGTTGAGTCATTCGATGCTTCCAATGAATATATTGAGAAGGATCCGAACAAGTTGCTTCTGATGGCAGTCGAGGAGCATGTTGAGGTTGTTTCTATAGAAAAGGGATATGTTCGGGAATTGTGCAAGTTTTTCAAATCGTTAGCAATTTTTTGGGGCGATTCAATGGCTGGAAATTCAGACAACTCAAGGCAAAGGCATGTTGTCAACTTGACCACTCAAATTGAAGGGGGGACGTCAACGCATTTGTATGGAAAGGAATACATTCCCTTCATTCTGTTTGATGAAGATGATTTGAGAGTGACTGCATGACCACATGAGGATGCTGTGGTAATTGGAGCTGAGATGGCTGGCGTCGAAATTTGACGTGTGTTGATTGACATTGGAAGTTCTGCCAATGTTCTTTTTAAGTCCACCTACGATAGGATGACAAACCCTCATCGGATTACTCAATCAGATCGTACAATTATTGGATTTACGGGTGTAACAGCTCGTGTTGTTGGGGAATTCGAGGGAGAAGTTAGTTTGGGGAAATTAATATTAAAAAAGAAGGTTCAAGTACTTTTTACGGTGGTGGACTGTCCCACAAGTTATAATGCTATTTTTGGAAGATCATGGCTTTTAAGAATGTATGGGGTGGTATCAACATTCCATCAATGTTTTAAGTACGTGGTTAGAGACATAGTTGGAGTGGTTTGGGGCGATCAAAAGGTTGCCAGAAAATGTTATGCCATTGTGCTTCGGGTCCAAGGATCCAGCAGTGGAGATTTGATGCGAGAATAGCAGTTAGAAGGGGTTCCCTCGGAGTTGGAAGAAAGGGTTGACGATCCGAGGGAAACTCCGGGGTCTTTAACAGTGAGTGAAGAAATAAAGGAGTTTAGTTGTTCAGAAGGAAAAGTGCTTCGGATTTGAACTTTACTGACCCCTAATCTACGTCAATAACTGCTTAATTTTTTGTCTCAGAATTTGGACGTTTTCATTTGGAAGATGGAAGATGTAACAAGAGTACCTATCGAAGTAACCCGACATTGCTTGGCCATAGATCCGAAGGTTAAGCCAGTGATTCAAAAAAGAAGAGCATTTTCATCGGAAAAAACGGAAGCAATTGTTGCAGAAGTGGATCGGTTGTCTAAAGTCGGACACATAAGGGAATCTCAATCCTTTGTGGACTGCGAATCCGGTAGTGGTTAAAAAAAAGAATGGGAAATAGAGGATATGTGTGGATTTTACAGATTTAAATAGAGCATGTCCCAAAGATCCTTTTCCAATTCCTCGAATTGACCATTTGATTGATTCCACTTCAGGCAATAAAATTTTGTCTTTTATCGATGCTTTCGCAGGGTATAATCAGATCCAGATGGATCTGAAGGATCAAGAATACACGACTTTCATAATTGATAGATGCCTCCATTGTTATAGGGTGATGCCCTTTGGATTGAAGAATGTTGGGGCTACTTATCATAGATTAGTGAACAAAGCTTTTACTACATAGACCGGAAGAAATATGGAGGTATATATAGATGATATGGAAGTGAAAAGTTCAAGGGATGAAGTGCATCTTGATGATCTAGAAGAATCTTTTTTCAATCTAAGAGCAATCAAGTTGAAGCTAAATTCGAAGAAATGTACCTTCGGAGTTCGATCGGGGAAGCTTTTGGGTTTTATTATTAGTGAAAAATGAATAGAATCCGACCCAGAACAATTAAAGGCTTTGATAACGATGAATTCACCTCGATCAGTTAAAGCAGTGCAAATATTGACAGGAAGGTTAGCAGCACTTAATCGATTTATTTCAAAATTTTCTGATAAATGCGAGAAATATTAACAGGTTTGAATGGACGTCGGAATGCGAAGCAGCATTCACAAACATTAAAAATTTATTGTCATCACCAGAAATATTAACAAAGCCTCGAAATGGGGAGAAATTATTTTTGTACATTTTTGTATCGGATTTGGCACTCAGTGCAGTGCTAATTAGTGTAGATTCAGGTATTCTGAAGCCAGTGTATTACGTCAGTAAAAGTCTGGTGGAAACAGAAAAAAGGTATATGAAGTTAGAGAATATGGCTTTAGCATTGGTGATTGCTGCTAGGAAGATGCGTCCATATTTTCAAGCTCATACTATAGAAGTCCGAACTTTATTCCCTTTAAAAAAATGTATTGCAGCGACCAGATATTTCAGGGAGGATGACTAAATGGTCAGTGGAGTGGGGAGACTATGATAATTTATATACACCTCGAACAGCAATTAAGGCACAAACATTGGCTGACTTTTTTGTTGAGTTCCACTCAAGTAGATCGAATGAGGAAGAATGCATAAATTTTTTGCCTACTGATTCGAGGTGGGTTGTTCGAACAGATAGAGGGTCCAGTATTTTAGGGTGCAGTGCTGGAGTTCAATTGATAGCTCCGACGGGGGAAACAATGGTCCAATCAATTAAATTTGATTTTCATGCTTCAAACAATAAAGCTGAGTACGAAGCTGCTTTGGCAGGTTTGAGATTGGAAAAAATTTATGGGGCGACTTCAGTTGGTCTGAAAACGGATTCTCAGTTATTAGTGAATCAGGTGTCTGGGTTTTCCGAAGAAAAGAAAGATCATTTGATTATATATCTTCGGGAGCTTCGGAATTTAATGCTTCTGTTTGACAATGTGGTTGTGGAATATATCGGGCGATGAAGTAACATGGTGGCTGATTCTTTAGCAAATTTTGCTTAGAAGGAAGAATATACTTGGATTTTGCTACAAGAGAATCCTTCAATTGTTGCTCAACCTGGCCAATGTGAAATTATAATGGAATTTTTTTCCACTAATGAAAGCCCTACGCGATTGGAGATCGGATATTGTTAATTTTTTGACCCAAGGATTGCTGCCAGGGGATTCTCAACTAGCTAAAAAGTTAAGGGGTAAAGCCTTTGGATATATAGTTATGGAAGGAATTTTATATAAAAATTCCTTTAAGCAGACCATTGCTACGATGCTTAGGAAAGCAAGAATCACGAGAAGTATTATCAGAGTTGCATGATGGAGAAGGGCCAGCTCATTGTGGGTTCAAAGCTTTATCTCGTAGAGTTTTACTTGCAGGGTTTTACTGGCCTACAATCTTGAACGATGCTAAAAATTTAGTCTGAGGTTGTGATAGTTGTCAAAGATTTGCTAATGCTATTCACAAACCAACAGTGCCACTTATGTCTATATCTGAGGCGATACCATTTGATAGATGGGGAATTGAATTGGTGGGACCTTTGCCGATGGCCTCTAGGGAAAGGCAAATGATAATTGTGGCGGTGGATTATTTTACGAAGTGGGCAGAAGCAGAACCGCTATCAGGTACAAAAGCAAAATATGTTATCAAATTCATTGTGAATAATATCTGTTGTCGTTTTAGGGTTCCTCGGATAATTACAACAGATAATGGCCCTCAATTTAACAATAGGGAAATTGCTGCATTCTGTACTTCTAAAGGGAATCAACAATGTTTTTCGACGCCCTTTCATCCTCAAGCTAATTGACAAGTGGAAGTGATAAATAGAACAATCTTAGATGGCTTGAAGAAGAATCTATCGGGGGCAGAAGGAAAATGGCCAAATTATTTGCAAGTGGTGCTTTGGGCTTATCGCACAACTCCAAGAGAGGCTACAAAAGAGACTCTTTTTTCTTTGGCATATGGTATGGATGCGGTTAGCCCTATTGAATCTATGATGTCATCTTTGAGAATATATCAATATTCTAAAAGATTTAATGATGAAATTCGAAGGGCAAATGTGGATTTGATTGAGGAAAAAGGGTTCGAGCTTATTTGAATACTATACATTATCAAACTCTCATGAGAAGTAGATATGATTTGAAGCTAAAAATAAGAGAATTTAAAGAAGGCGATAAAGTGTTGGGAATTTTTTTTCTACACACAAAGGACAAGAGCTTCGGCAAAATGGCTCCAAACTGGGAAGTGCCTTATATAGTGGTTGAAAGAGTTAAGCGAGGGTCTTATCATCTTTGTGATTTCAAGGGGAGGATGCTACAGCATCCATGTAATATTCAATATTCGAAGATTTATTAGGAGTAAACGTGTGTTTATCTTTTGAAATGTTTGTTTTTAATGGCGCACTCTTTCCTACCCTGTTGGCCCATGAAGGTTTTAATGAGGCGTCATGTACTTGTACATATTCAACTTTATCAATAAAATTCATTTTGGCCACTGGTTATTTTACGTTTATTTGGATATTATCTTAACAAATCATCAAAGATTGATCACCTTTGAGAGTAGTTAAAGGAAGTATATTCTGAAGTGTTTATAACACTTTTCGAAGAAATAACCA
The DNA here is from genome assembly GCA_036936605.1 of Limnanthes douglasii subsp. nivea. NCBI lineage: Eukaryota > Viridiplantae > Streptophyta > Magnoliopsida > Brassicales > Limnanthaceae > Limnanthes > Limnanthes douglasii. The sequence goes on along the minus strand of JAUPFV010000005.1, from coordinate 43,169,107 downwards.
TGTTTTACAAAAAAATTAGAATTGGAATTTCGAAGTGAATGTTTTTTAAACTCCCTAAGAATTTTGATGAGCTAATCAAGCTTAAAAATACATTCATATCTTTTTGAAGAAGAGAATACTTGTTATTTTTTATTAAGATTTTGCATATATTTGGTATTTAGCATCGAATAGTATAAGGAACAACAATATAAAAAGAAAGAACACTTTTGTCATTCAGATTAAGTTGTTACAATACAAAAAGAGGTATTCAAATTAGACAAGGACAAAAAAAGACTAAACTAAAAGAGTAGTTAGTCAGAAGATTCTTCTTCTTCGGTAGATTCGTCCTCTGAAGATAATGAGCTTAGAATAGGGTCGAATGCCTCACTTGGACGTTTTTCTTCGGGAATGTCGTTCCAAAAATTTGTGAGGTTGAGTTTTGGATAGGCAGCATGGAGTTCTTGAAGGAGAAGGATAGTTGCATCTTCTTTTCCGACCTAAATAGTTGTCTGCATATTTTTTGGGAGTTCAGCTTTGGGAGTGGTTACAACAGCAGCCTTTTTCCGCTTCAAAATTCTTCTTCAATTTCTCTATCTCATCGGACAACTCTTTATTTTTTGCTTCACAAAGAGTTAGATAATTTTGAAGTGTGGTAGAGTTGAACTTTTCAATGTTCAATTCAGCGACGTGCCCGGTTTTGAGTTTCTTTATTTTGTCTTCATAAGACTTTGTCAGCAGTTCTGTGTCGACCATATGCTTGATTCGAAGATGATCCTTTATACAGAGAGCGCCTTTTATCAGCTCAGATCTAGCTATCTCATAGGCATAAAACTGCTCGGATACTTTGTTATGCAAAGTCTCTCTGAATTTCTTTTCAAACTCATAAGCTTCCTTATAGTAAACTATATCCTTGGCCAGTTGTTTGAGATGGTTTTGAGAGGCTTCAATTTGAGAGGCAAGAGTTTTTGCAGCAGCATCTAGACCAGAAAATGGTTGAAGAGTGATAGCTATTGCAGGACTTGGAGGAGGGCTGCGATATTCCGAGGTACTAGGCTTGTCGATCATATCCAGAGATGTAATAGGTTCGAAAGTACAAGTTGATTTTGGAATATCTTTCTCTGGAGTAGGCCTCGCAAAATCAAGCATGTGATTCTGAATGACTTTAAGGGTAGGATCCTCTTCCCCATCAAGTGCTTTTATGTTTTCAAAATCGATGAACATATCTGGGTTGAAGCTTGAGGGACGATGGTAAACAGTAGGAGAAAATTTATCGATGACAATCACAGGATTTTCTTGCGAGGTATGATCTTTGGTTGGAGGATTTGGCGGTGTTGTTGTTGTTGGCTTTCAGCAGCATCGTCTTCATGCTTATCAATCAATTTGTACAAAGTGATTTTTCTCTATTTCTTCTTCTTTCCGAAGGAATCAGAAGATTTTTTCTTCTTTTTTATGAGTTCTCTTGATTTTCTCCATCTTCGATGGGTGAAAGAGGATGTTCAGCAACTTTGTGTTTTCGACGCTTTGGTTTTGAGGGTGTAGAAGGGTTAGCACCATATGTGCTAACTGCCTTTTTTCCTTTCTTCTCTTTGGTGATTTTTTCCTTTTTATTTTTAGGCAGATGGTTGTCTGATCTGTTCCGGATTGGGAGGAAGACTTTACAATCAGCTCGTGGAATTCGTTGGCTTACGAGCTTCAGATATGGGTCAGAAGATACATCTTTGGGAGGCAACCCACCTTCTGTGATCGGAAACATGTGGCATTGAAGGAAGTTAATGGGATGTAAGACAATATAGAAGGCGTCATTCCATTCTTTTTCAGCCCAAATAGCCAATATTTGGAATATCACCTTAGCTGCTTCTCGACGAGTGGAGTAACGCTTTGAAATTTCTGGTATAAACAAATATGATAAAATATTAAGTAAAGAAAAGGAAATATGTATTAAAAAATTAAGGTAGAAAGGAAATTTTTAGAGAACTTACGATTGTTTCTCCAGACCATAGTTAACTTCAAAGGATTGTCTTCGGAAATTGGCTTACCATTCTCCCAAGCTCCAGAGATGAAAACAAATCTTTGTTTCCAGAACTTATCAGCTTCCAAAAGATCATCGATGATTTTAAGATCATCCATCAATGTAAGATAATAAAATAGGAGCTTCAGACCTTTTGAGAGCTGAGTCAGTGAAATGAAGTCCTTGATGCTGATCGGTATTTTGGAGAGGTGAGATGCCATGATCACTAACATTAAGGTGAACCACTGGTTTGGAGTTACTTGGGTAGGGTACAAGCTGAGAACTTCGAAGTACTCCACGATCATCGTATCTAGTGGAAATCGAAGACCCTAGTTGATGATTTCTGGGTAAACCACCAATTCATCATCCTTGCAGTTAAGGGGAGTTTCTCCTTATTTTGGTAGTCGAAGGGTGATGTTCTCTCCAATTCCCCATTTATTTTTTAGGAAAGAGGCATGGATTTCTTTGTAATATATGTATCGAACCTTTTTCAAGGCGATAATATATTTGCTTTCGAGGTTTCTCAGATTCTTCCCAATTTTTGCTCTTTCCTCCTCGGAAATAGAACATACGTCAGCTTCTCCTTGAGATTCAGCTTCAGTATCAGATTTGGTATCTTCTGAATCAACTTCATTGGTCTTAGAGGTACCTTCTCGAGGATCTTGAAAAATGGGAATGTTTGCTTCTTATAGAGGAATTGCATTTCGAATTGCGTCCTCTGTCATTTCTCTTTGAAGAGGATCATTGGTGGTGGTTTTCGAAGGAGATGGAGTTCGAACTAGTGTTGATTCATCTCCCATTGTGATGAATGTCTTTTTAGGTTTGGACGAAGAAGGTTTCTTTGAGGAAAGGTTATTTGTTTTCAGTTTCAGAGGAGAAAATTTGCTCTGAGTTGAAGATGTTCGAGGGGTTTTAGGGCCAGAGATTTTAGATGATGATTTTTCTTTGATATTGGGAGTAGTGGAAAGTTTTAGAACTTTGGTAGGATCAAAGTTACCTTAGTGAAATATCTCGGTTGTAGTTCCAATTGGGCCACCAAAAATTAACCCTACTCAGATACTCTTCGGCTCTTTGTGTTATGCAAAAATAGTCGTAAGAACCAAACACCAGGTTGCTATAAGTATCAGAAGATTCTGCTGTTTTGGGTAAAATGGCCTTTGACTTTTTGGTTACCGATTTCTTTCTCATAAACCAGGAATGGATTGATCGAAGACGATGAAGATTGATTGGGATATTTGAGTTTTGAATTCTAGGAATAGGGGAGGAGCAGTTGAAGGTAGCCAAATAATCTTTGACTTCTCTCTACAATGGTTGTGTGTAAAGAGAGTTGGAATGAGAAATGAATGATATTTATACTGAAGTACGTGAAGACGTGTGAAGATAGACATACCCATTTGGTGATAGGTTGGAATACGAATCGTTGGGTGGATTAGGTGTTTGACACTTGTCAGATTTACATCACCGATTGAATGTAACCGTTGCATTCGAAAAGGGAACACTTAAACAACATGTTAAAGGCAATTTTTATTCGAAAATTATTCGAAGTGATTACATTAATCCTTTGGTTAATATTCAAAGGTCATTTGGCTTTGGCTTCGAATATATCATTAAGGTTAGTTTGTTTTTATTATCATATATACGCTTCGAATAATAGTTCAAGCTAACGGCTTCAAATAGTTATTTTTATAATGATAGATTTGTTATTCGAAGACAATGGCTTCGAATAGTTTGCTTGTTTTGATTTATGGCAGGTTGATGATTCGAAGATGAACGGTTTTGAAGTCTTTTTAGTTCTCATTCATTTACTAACATGAGAACTATGGGGCTTCTGATATGGAAATGAGTTTTTAGGAATTAATTTGTAAGCAATGTAAATTTAGGGACTTGATTGTAATTAGTGTAAGTTTTATCTTTAATTTGTGAATGATGTAAGTTTTAGGAAGCTATTGTGACTTTATATAATTTGTAAGGACTAAATAGCAATTAATCAATTTCTGTAATAGATTCAGTTATTCAACTAAGTCTTGGCTCCTCTATATAAAGGACCAGACTGATCTAATAAAGGGGTTGAACACTTTTTACTTCAAACTAGTTTGTACTTGTGTTTTCTCTTTCTAAAAACTCTTAAGCAATTTCTCTCTCTAGAATTTCTCTCTAGCAATTTACTTAAGCAAATCAAAACCTTATCAGATATGTCCAAGGCTTTTGATATGATTTTGTTTAGTTTTATAATTGGAATAATGAATGTTTTTGGATTTGAAAAATAATTCTTTGAATTGATAACAAAAATCCATTAAGTATGTTTGGTTCATTATTATAGTAAATGGAGAACTTCATGTTTAATTTAAGTTTATTAATGGAATAAGACAAGGGGATCCTGTTATACCTAGTTTTTTCATAATAGCTGAATTAGTTTGTGGACTTAAAAATATATTTAAATAAAATAGAGAAATGATATACAAATCTAACAGTCTTATTGACATATCTTGCTTAGCATTCGTTAACGACTTCTTAATCTTTGTGAATGGCTCTATTAATAATAGCAGGAAACTTAGCCAATTCCTGTAAATGTATCAAGAAAACTTTGATAAAATCAATTAACACAAACAAAAAGACCTTTATTACCTATACAAAAATATCTCAAACAAGGATAAAGAATATTGAAATACAATCTGATTTTACACAGGTAGATTGCCTTTGAAATACCTAGGTATTCCTATTCATTTAAGTAAGAAAGTAAGCTATTTTGATGACTTGGTATCCAATATAAGAGAAACAATTCTAGAATGGGAAAGTAAGTTATTATCCTTTGGTGGTAGATTATTTTTTACTTTGTCAGTTCTAATGGCCTTACCTAATTACTATAGTCAAAGTTGGATTCTAACTAAATATCCGTAAACCTTATGATGAGGATGGTCTAAATTTGAGAAGTCTTGAAGATATGCAATCAACTTTCTCATGTAAACTATCGTATAACATCAGAGAGCATAAGTATCTTTGGTCTAGGTTTATGTTGGCCAAATACTGTTCAAATTATCCTCTTCTCCATGTTCAAGAAATAAGGAAATATTCTAAAACATTAAAAATATTACTAAACATCATGAAAGTTGTTGAGACACTTATCTTTTGGCAGATATGGAAAATAAGATATTGACTTTTGGATTGAGAAATGGTGTCACATCCATTCATTTATTCATTATTCATTAGTATCACGTGAATTATTCCAAGGATAAGGTAAACTACTACTAGACAGAGGGTGAATGGAATTTAGATAAGCTTAAATGAGTGGTAATTATTTCTAATATCAAGAATATTCAAAGGTTTAATATAAAATAAGGTGCCAAGGATACAATTAGATGGTCATTATCTCACCTTGGTGATTTCAAAATAAAAGAAACTTAGATTCAACTTAGATTAAATGATACTAAGTCTACTTTATTTAAAAGAACATGGAATAGTTCAACTCCAAAGAAGTTTTCATTTCTCATTTGGAGGTTACTTCACATTTCATTGGTTTCTAAATGTATTTTTTGTGAAAATATTGAGTCTCATAATCATATCGGTGTAATATATGACTTACTTTGGGAAGTATGAAAATAATTCATAGGTTTGTTTGGTATCCTTATAGGTAAACATATGAGTATAAACCATCTAATTCGTAGTTGATATTAGTATACTAATAAGAAGATTCATATAATAAGTATCACGCCTCCCATAATATTTTGGGTGATTTAGAGTTCTAGGAATAGAGCTAAACATAAAGATGTATACATTACAATGTAATAAGCTTATCAACAAATCATATTGGAGTAAAAGATGCTAAAGCTACTAAGGAGCTTGGGTGTTTCCAGCATCTTATTAAATATAAATTTTGTTACTACTCTCAAATGGAAACCATCTTTAGGCCAAAGAATAAAGCTCAACTCAGGTGGCTCTTGTATCTTATCTAGTGACTCTAGTGGTGGGGGTATCCTTAGGGATTATAAAATAGATATCTTAGCTGCAAATGGCAGAATTTATGGTAAAAAATCCTCTATAATAGCTGAGTGTATGGCTCTCTTGGATGGTCTAATACTTTGTAAAGAAAAAGAAATAACAGAGTTAGACATAAAGTTTGATCCTATATCTATATTTGAAATTCTATTAAAAATAAAAGCTCCTTAGTACTTGGCTCTCCTAATACATTGATGTAGAAAAATCATTACTTATAGAATGACCATTATTCATATATAGAGAGAACAAAATAATGCAACAGACATGATAGCAAAATGGACACTTAGAAGTAAAAAAGAATTTAAACCATAACTACAACCGAGCTCTTGCTCAATTAAGAGCAATCACCCTCTTAAAGAGTCTTGATGTAGTATTTACTAAGAATAGATGACTAATGGCTATTCATATTTTTATTGAAGTTCCTAAATTCTTAATAGAGTCTAGCTTGTTATAGGTTCTCAAAAGCAAATGTATTTTACTTCTTGTTTCATAGTTTAGCTAATCAATTCATATCATGTTGTCCGATGGAATATAATGTCTATCTTACTTTTACTTCTAGTTTGAGCATCTTCAGACTAAAAAGAGATACATAGTCTTTTACTATGACTTTATATTATGATTTAATAAGATTTGTAGCTACTAGGTGAAATTTACGACCTTCTGCTTTTATAACATATTTACAATTTTAGTATACTCGAGCTCAAAATAAGTATAGAAGAAGAAATCGATCAAAGATATTTTAAACTTAGAATAATTGTTTCAAGTTTGATTCTCGAACAAGAAAGGAAGTACGAATAAAAAAAATTGAAAACAAAAAATCTAACCATACAACGATAGACGGAGCAGAGGATATCGGAAACGATATGCTCAAATTTCAAATATGAAACCGTCTACTCCTAGACAAAAATATTTTTTTAACCGTTTCAAAAATTCAATTCATATTACCTTCAAATCTAAATATATGATTTACTTCGGTATGAAATTTTTATGTAAACCCAAGAATCTAATCTCTTTTCTTTTCTTTTTTCTAAAACCGTTCCGTCCAATTATTCAATAATATTTTTTATTTCTGGTTAAAGAAAACTAATATATTTTGGATGTGTAAAATTAATGTTATTGATTATAAAGTATTACAAAAAGTGTTGAAAAGTTAATACAGATAAATAAAGACCTAACCTAATATATTTTTTGGGCCAGGCTAGAAATAATACACATTTTTATAGATCTTAAACCGCTAGATCTTATACCTAATTGATAGATCTCGCACCCAAATTTTGACCATTTTACCCTTTTCAGAAAACTTAGCTATAAAAGCGTTTTGATAGATCTCTCACCACTTTTTTCCTCTCTTTTTCTCTCTCTCTCTAGAAACCTCTCAAGCACCCGGAGCATCCATTTCAAAAACTCGATTTTTGAAGAATCTGAAGTGAAGAAAAGTTAAAGGTAAACGATACAAACATCATGGTGTAATTTGTTTTTGATTTCATTCGGTCTAAACTGTCGAATATAGGTTTTTTAGTTTTTTTTGTTTCGATTTCAAAAGTTCGATTTTTGTATGATTTTAGGTGTTGTTTTGTTAGATTAGTGTTGTATTGTTGTTAATATTGCTAGGATCTATGTTTTGGTGCTTGATTTTGTTAGAAATGAGGGTTATTTGGTGGTGTTGCGTTTTTTGCTCGTGTATGCTTCTGGTAGCACGAACAGCGTGCTACCAGATTCGTCTTCATCGCAGCCCTGATTTGCGATGAAGATGGGGCCTCGTCGCAGGCCCAAAATGAGACGAGGCCCAAATACCGTCTCATTTTGGGCCTGCGACGAGGCCCAAATGAAGTCTCATTTTGGGCCTGCGACGAGGCCCAAAGTTTTTTTTTATTCGTTGTTTTGCGGCTAATATATATTTTTTGGCATTGTGTTTACAGGATGGTACGATACAAGATTAAAGCAAAAAATCTGTTCAAGAAACTTAGGGCGGAGGCGGAGGCAGAAGCGGCGGCTAGAGCGCGGTCGGAGGCCGAGGAGGCTGGTACCAGCGAGGGACACGTTCCCGGTACACGTAGTAGACGACGTCTCCGTCGTCACGGCGAATATATTCCTACTCCTGCTGATGGTAGCACAGGGGCAGCTTCTACGTCGCATCCCCTTGACGATGAGTACGATGACGATGTAGATGCACCGGAGTATATGGAGGCTGATGCATCTCATGTACCGGACCATATGGAGGCCGCTGCACCTCCCGCGCCAGAGGCAGCATCCCACTCACCTGAGGGTGAGGATCTTGATTTTTATTCCGTGCTGTCGCATGTTCCGGGACTTTTCCCGGATTACACCCTGCACGAGGCTTACAGCGTCTATCACGGAGATGTAAGTGCTACACCTTTATACTGTTTTATCATTTTCTTACGTGTTCGATACACATGTTTATAATTATTATTTTTTACGAATTTACATATTTTATACATATTGCAGGATAGGGTCACCCTGCGATGCTTCGCTATGTATGACAGTCTCCGGAGATGGGACATTACAAATCAGAGCAGGGTACGGGCAAGGGTGATGGATACTATATTCGGTCCACTCGTCGATGCACTCACCCGCTGGCATACGAACCTCCATTTGGTGGAGGCATTCTTAGAGCGGTGGGATGAGGAGACTTATTCTTTCCATTTCTCGTTCGGGGAGATGATAGTCACCGTGGACGATGTCCACGTCATCACTGGACTACCGGTTGTAGGTAGGTCCTTCACAGCTATACCCTTTGACTCTGACGTTGAGAGGCTTGCTACTTATGCTGCCATGCTAGGTGTGCGACAATCGGAGCTGACTAAAAACCTTAGGAATACTGGTAGTGTGAACCTAGAGTGGCTGCGGAGTACTTTTAGTAGTTCTCAGTATAGTGATAAGAGGATCAGTGATGAGGGTATAGATCATGCCACCCGTGCCTACATACTATATTTGTTAGGTACCACTATATATGCGAACAAAATCGGCAACAGCATTCCATTAGATTACCTCCAGTTCGTGAACCAGTACCAGAGTTTGCATATGTACAACTGGGGTCAGTTGGTTTTAGCGCAGTTGTACCACGCCCTTAGTCAGGGATCTCTCCATGGTACGGGAGGCATGTGCGGGTTTCTAGCGTTGCTCGAGTCGTGGATTTTTGCACACTTTGTTCAGCTTCGAGCTCCACTTTTTCCGGATTACGACGTATCCATGCCCCATATGTGCCGACATGCGCCACGGAAGATTGGTGTCTCCCATGAGGTGCGCATGCAGATGAGACACGCACTGGCGACTTGCACCGAGGCAGATGTAAGTCATATTCGTTCATTTTAATTATTTTAATTATGAGTACTTTTACTAATATAAATGGGCTAAATTTTTTTATTTACAGGTCATGTTCCTCCCCTTCATACATTTACGGGACCACTTTCCGTTCCAGCATGTGACTTATGTTGAGTTGACCCTTGGCTCTTTCGACGTGGTTGTGGCGTACTACCCAGACCGTGTCACTCGACAACTGGGGTATGTACAGCTGATTCCTAAAGATATACGCCCTCCTAAGTCGAAAAAAGCAGGGAAGAAGATGGTCACAGACTTAAAGTGGGACGATCACATGTGGCAGACATGGGGAAACCACGTGTTCACTCCTTTTAGCACGGAGTACCGTGGTAGTGGACCGAGTGCTGACCTGATGTACTACATTTGGGCGAGGAAGAGGCTATTGTACATCGTCAGTCGTCCTGCGCCGGAGAGAGGTCCTCGGGTGGAGCCGCAGGGTGGTGCTGATTATTTAGGATACGAGCAGATTGCTAGGTTTGCTCCTTCGCTACCTACTATGGATCACCCTGATCTTCTAGAGACCGCCCTCATGATGTGTAGGATCGCTGAGAGCAACCGACGGCATTGATTATTACTCTCAGCATGACTTTGTTAGATTTTTGGACATCAACACTATATTTTTGTAATCGGTTAATTGTATGACTGCTTTTAATTTTTGTATTTTAATTTATTGTATGCTTGCGTTGAATTTATCATGTTTATCGGTTCGATTACATTCAAATGATATACGCACTCAAAATTATAATGAAACAGAAATACACACTCAAAATTAAAATGAAACACACTCATACTTAAACAGAAACTCACACTCAAACAGAAATACACACTCATACTCAAACAGAAACTCACACTCAAACAGAAATACACACTCATACTTAAAATGAAACTCACACTCAAACAGAAATACACACTCATACTTAAATTGAAACTCACACTCAAACAGAAATACACACGCAAAATTATCTATCAGGCCAGTTCCATTTCATCAACCTCCTTTCTTCTTTCGCATCGTTGTAGTCACTGATTTCCTGTAGTTGGATGTCAACAATGCCAGAGCGGACCGTATCCAGCTGGTCCTCTGTTATATAATCCGTCGCTTGACAGTTGAACCGGTTACCCGCAATACGACGTTCCAATTCAGTGAGGCCAGAAACTAGATGTCGACGGGATGTGACCAAGACCGACCACCTAGCTCGCACTTCATCAACACACCTTGAAATGTAAGGCGGCTGAACACCATCCCTTCCGTATAGGAAGTACATCTGGCATACTAATGCCTCGCAGTACCTTTTACCACCCTCTGGAATGTGCATATTACCAACTTCAACTGATGCCCTCATCAGATACTGATCTTCCAACTCAGTACATGAACCCATTTTTCAGCTAGATTTATCAACTAATGATGAAGTTTCAATGTGCATGAAGCTTCTATTTATAGACGGACCCGAAAACTCCCTCTCATTCTCGAACATTCTAAAAATCCCGCTCATTCTAAAATATCAAAACTCCCTCCCATTTTCAAAATTCAAAAACTCTCTCTCGTTCTCGAACATTCTAAAAATCCCGCTCATTCTTAAATATCAAAACTCCCTCCCATTTTCAAAATTCAAAAACTCCCTCTCGTTCTCGGAAATTCAAAAAATCCCGCTCATTCTAAAAAATCAAAACTCCCTCCTATTCTCTAAATTCTAAACTCCCTCTCATTCTCTAAAATAAAGTCCCACCTAAATTCACTTCACTATATAAAGGGACTACAAATCCGTTTACATTCATATAATCTTCTCAAACTTAGAAAGTTCAACAAATGGAGTTTACTCCCCATGAAGACTACCATTTGCTTCTGGCGGCGAGGATTGCCCGCCGAGAGATAGGGGAAGATACTAGTGATGCTTTTTTTGATCGGGTGCTTTGTAAGATGTACTACGGCTACGGCCGTTTACAAACAGAAGGGCTCCTCATGCGCAACCGTGAGCAAATCAAGCAGAGGTATATTTTTTGCCAACCACTCCAGCGTTTGTTGTTTCAGCCGTATAAAATTAAGCAAGAAGCGACCGCCGTCTTCAACATGACAGTGGTAGACTACATCAGTAGGGATATGGTTGCGTATCTTCAGGATAGGATTGCAGAAAGGGAGGAGGGGGTTCATTCTGACGACAACTTGGGATATGACTTCGATGATTGAGCATTTGGTTGTTGGCATTTCGGTGTTTAATTATTTTCTTATGTTTCGTTAAGTTAAAAGTCATAACTTAATGATTTCCTCTTCTTGTAACCACTTCAAGTGTACTTGTTGTTTTCTTCTATTTCTTCATAATGTACTAGTTGTTTTCCTGAACTTCTTCAAAATGTACTTGTTGTTTTCTCCCATATACTGGTACTTTATTCCAACAAATGTCTAAAATGATAAACTAGGCCTATTTTCTGTGTGAAAAAATAGGCAAAATTATTGGCATAGCGTCACATGCCCAAAATGAGACCAGGCCCAAAAGGCGTCTCATTTTGGGCCTGCGACAGAAGCTTTCTGTCCCAAATAATGGGCCAAATATTTGGCCTACCGTCGCAAGCCCAAAATGAGACCATGCCCAAAAGGCGTCGCATTTTGGGCCTGCGACAGAAGCTTTCTGTCCGAAATAATGGGCTAAATATTTGGCCTACCGTCGCAGGCCCAAAATGAGACCAGACCCAAAAGGCGTCTCATTTTGGGCCTGCGACAAATGAATTATTTTTGAGAACTCAGGCCAAATTTTGACATTGGATATGTGATATGTGTTTCTAATGAAACTTACATTAAACTTAAAATCGTCAAACACCTTTGTATGAAATCGACAAACACCGTAAACTACATTATATCAAAATTACATCAAAAGTACATCAAAATTACATCAATAGTACATCAAAAGTACATCAAAATTACATATGTTACAGTAGATGTTAGGAAAACTAACTAACTTAAACTACAAATGTCGCACAAAAACATTTCAAACATTTGAAACGTCCTCGTCTCTAGTCAAATCTGTGACATGGGGTTTTTCGTTCAAGTTGATTTTCCTTGCGGGCATTATCTGTGTAAATTTGTTCAACCGCTGGTAGTATGGACGCGCCCATTGATTCGCTTCTTCGGTTGCGTAAGCGGCCCAACACGGGTATAATGGAGGCAACGGTCCATCGGGTGGAGTAGTAATCTACAAGGAAATAAAATAAACGAATGCATTAGTAATGATAGCGTAAGAAATTTTGATTGAAAACGAAATATACTTACATTAACAAAGTGACATCCATGCACGAAAGCTATCCCAACTTCTATGATCGTCGAATTGTTGACAGGTGGCTTTCCACGTATTGGTAGATACGTTAACGAGGCTGCGAGCGATACATGGTATACCATGCATTGATACCTTGTCGCGATGACTAGTCCAATGTCCGGAAATGTCATCCAATAGTGGCTACTAGGATTGGGCTTGAAGTAATCTAACCTTTGTATCAAATCGTCAAACACATTCTCCGAACCATATACATCCAACCAACATGCACGGTTGTCCCGCAACTCCTTCAACAACTCCCGTCTAACATCCTCCCATCTATCTTCGTCGTTGTATATTGAATGCGCTACGGAACGATATCCGCATTGTCTGTCCGGAAGAACGTCAACTAACTTTGAAATGTAAGTGTGTAGAAAGGTCGGGATGCAATCCGGATACAATGTTAACTTCCCATCCTTAATTATTTTCTTAGGCCTTCCAACCTTCTTTTTTGCTAATGGAGGTTTGGGTGGTACGATGGGAACCACTTTGGATGCGGCCGTGCTCCCTAACGTGTTTACGGGTGTACTACCTACCGAGTTAGCCGGAGTACTAGCACTAGCGGTTTGTTCAATGGGATATTCCCACGAACTAGGGTTCCGTTTAGTCGATTTATCAACGCCTCCCTTTGGTCTACCCTTAGCTCTAACCGCTTCTTTAGGATCTTGAATATGACTTGTCTCGGGCATCAATATTTGCATTACTCTATTGATAATGTGGTCTTGTTGGTCGGGGCGGAAACTACGAATGGAGTTGTCAATTAAGGAAATCTTTTTTTGCAATTCCTCTTCGCGAGAGGTAGGATCCCTGTGCACAATATCTTATCTTTTCCAAAAAATATCCACATCTTCTAAAGGGATGCACCTACCTTCTCTAGCTATAAAGGCAATTTCACATGCACAAGGTAAACCATGTTTTTTCCTAAGGAAACAACCTCCACATGCCACCCGATCTACTCCTATATTCCGAGCACGTACAATAGCAACCGTCAGTATCTTTAGCCCCGCATGTGACACATGACCTTTAAGATTTTTGGTCAAAACACCATCGAAGCCGGGAATTGATCTAAACTTACTTCGCTCGAATGATTCGACGATACCCGCATGCTGCTTCGTTAACAAGTTATGAACTTTTTCCCAAAAAGTCTCAAATTTGCATTGATTCGTCCCAAGATATTTTTTTAGGGACGAGTGTGCACCCTCCGCCCTACATAGTACAAGTAATAAATTATCAACATACTTGAACTTTAGTAAAATAACTCAACGAAAAGTAGGATACACGGACTAACCTATTTGTAGTTGTTTGGCCATAATGCTTAATCGTGTTCGTTTTGTACGCAAGGAACTTGTCAGCATATTTTGTTATCCACGAGTCCATAACGTACGCAAAGCACTCCGGTTTAGATGCGAACATCTCCTTAAGTGTATCCAGATTCTTTTGGTAACTCTCAAACGTGTTCGCCTCTGCAACGTAGCCGTAAAATTCAACAAATTGTTTCGCTACCGCATCATCGTGCAATATCTTCCGAACCGCCCCAATGATGTTCTTACTAATGTGCCACGTGCATAACAAATGGTGCGTTCCGGGAAAAATTCTATCAACCGCACGCATGAGAGCTAACTCCCGATCGGTAACAATAATGGATGGAAATGCGCAAACGCTATCCATCATCAAACCACAAAGAGTTTCCAAAGCCCATACGTAGTTTCCAATCTTCTCTCCGCTCATAAACACGTACGCAACGGTAGATGTGATGGAAGTGGACGTTAAACCGACAACCTCTAACAACGGCATCTTATACCTAGTCGTCTTGTACGTACAATCCATGAATAACACGTTCGAGAATGTACGTAATAAGTCTATGCTAGTAGGATGTGCGAAGAAAAAGTCAGTGATCACCTTTGTATCATCTTTCAAACGCTCCCACGTCGAGTATCCATTCTCTTTCAACTTCGTCAATAGATATTGCATTTGGGTTTGTCCCCCGTATTCAGCGTCCCGATGTTTTTGGCGGACATTGTAGATTGCACGCATGTTCGAAATGTTTTCCGGATATTGGTGCTTCAAACCACTGTATATCTCCCTAGGGCGCGAACCTAGGTGAGACAAACTACGAACTAATTCCTCTTCGTCCAGTTTTAGCCTACAAGCGCGGGAATGACCGTCTAGGCGAACGTAGGGTTCATGATTGTGAGTACCGTTTATCACCTCCAAACGCCATTTCATGGCTAGTACGTCGATCGGATGACCTTTTAGCGCAAACGGACAATTACATTTTTTCGTCGATGTCTTCCTCTTTTTCAAAGTGTCCGGCTTTGCCTTTGATACGTATACACCGTATCGCTCGCAAACGTACTCTAACCTAGGAGTCCTTCCCTATTTCCCACTATCGTACAGTTTTCTTATTGTGACAAACTTGATCTTCTTTGATTCAATCTCCACGAAAGCATCTAATTCGTCTTTAGTGAATAATCTATCCGTGTTGAATATTTTACTGTAATCGGCATCCATAAATGGAGGCTGGGCAGGTTCCTCCTGCAAAATATACAATCGAAATGTATGAGTTTATATATACAAGTTGCAGTAGCAGGCCCAAAATGAGACATGTCTCAAGTACCGTCGCAGGCCAAAAATGAGACGGATACAAAAGAGCGTCTCATTTTGGGCCTGCGACAGAGGCTCTCTGTCTGAAAAAATGGGCCATATTTTTGGCCTAGCGTCGCAGGCCCAAAATGAGACGGTCTTTTGTATCCGTCTCATTTTGGGCCTGCGACGGTACTTGAGACCCGTCGCCCGCTGTTCGTGCGATGACGATGTTGTTCATCGCACGAATAGCGTGCTACAGGCCTGAAATCCGAAAAAATGAATTTCGGTCCTTACCTCCATCCGGTAAGCTTCCTCCTCGTTCAGTAAGTCTTCCAGAGAAATGCCCATCTCTTCGTTGTCCATAGATACTCCGATTCAAGATTTTCCGAAGTGGGTTTGATGGGTTTGGGTAAAAAACGCTAATTTTTTCGAATTAATGGGTTTAGATTAGTTGATGTTAGTACAAAGATTGTAGATCTAGTGTATATCGGATAGATTTAAGTGTTTCGGACGATTTGGAGACTAAATGACATAAATGTAAAAATCTAGAGAGATGAAAGGCAATTTTGGAATTTCAACTTTCAGTTTGAAAAAATAAAGGAATAGGGTGAGAGATATATCAAAATGTGTAACATTTCTAGCCTGGCCCATATTTTTTCTCTAGAATCAAACCCATATATTTTATGTAGGAATGGGTTTGGTACTATTGACCGGTTTGCTTATGATCCAACCGTAACCGTACGTTGGAAGCACGTTTATCAGGCCAGACAATTAAAGCGAAATTGAAGTGAACGTCGATTTTTCTCAAAGCAGAAGGGATATCAGCCAGTGAATGAAACCACAAGATTAACATGTCTGTCTCTTGATAGTATTTTTATTACCAAACTAAACCTAGAACCGTACCAGATCTATAAAACCCCAACAAAACTCTTACTTTCCTGTTCCTACTGATGCAGATCAAAACCCCAAAATCTGTCTGCTGAAGTCCTCCGCTCGCACAATCTAGAGTAAGCTGTTTTCTTTTACAAAGCCTGCTTAATGACTTTCGCATTCCCTGTTCCGCTTCTCGATTAGGAAATTGAATTAGTAAATTAGTTTAATTGCAAGTTCTAGTTTTTACTTATGTATTCTAAAGATTTGAATTTTGGGTTTTGTAGTTTGATTGTGACTGAACTTTTTATGTGTGTTGATGAATTGTTATATGTATCCATCATGTAGAAAATGGGTGAGAAGTTTTGGGAGAATGAAGCAGAGAAGGCTATGGTTGAATCGGTTTTAGGGGTTGAAGGCTGTTCGTATTTAATGTCTAATAAAGTTTTGTCTGAATTAGTTGTGCCTCCTTGTGATTTGGGTGTGCAGCAGGGACTTTCCCGGATTGTGGAAAGTTCGAATTGGAATTACGCAATCTTTTGGCAAGTGTTGACATTGCAAAATGGTGGGACTGTCTTGATTTGGGGTGATGGTCACTGCCTGGAGGCCGAGCAAAGAGATATCCGTAAAGATAACGGAGTGAAAAAGCGCGTGCTGCAAAAGCTTCAGTCTTGTTTCGGTGGGTCTAAGGATGATAACTCTTTGGCTAAGTTAGAGGCCGTGTCGGATCTAGAAACCTTCTTTCTTGCGTCTATGTATTTTTCTTTTAGGTGCGATTTAGCTAATTATGGCCCGGCCGAAGCTTATAAATCAGGCAGCTCACTTTGGGCTGCGGATTTAGCAAGTTCGTTGAATCATTTCCAAGCTAGATCGTATTTGGCGAGATCGGCTGGTTTCCAAACGGTTCTGTTCGTGCCTGTGATGTCTGGTGTTGTCGAACTGGGTTCTGTCAAATGTATCAAGAAAGATAGAGATACTGTGGGAGTTGTAAAAACGGTATTTGGGGTATCTACTTCGTCGCAGACTAAGCCGTCTCCGAAGATTTTCGGACGCGAATTGAGTCTTGGTGGTTCACAGTCAAGGTCGATGAGTATTAATTTTTCTCAAAAGGTGGAAGATGACGAAGCTGGTTTTGGCTTAGATATACAAGCAATGGGTTCGAATCAGATGTATGGTAATTCATCGATACAAACTCTGAAGGAGGATTCCGACGAGCGAAAGCCGAGGAAAAGAGGTAGGAAACCGGCAAACGGAAGACAAGAGGCTTTGAATCACGTGGAAGCAGAACGACAAAGAAGAGAGAAACTTAACCAAAGGTTCTACGGATTAAGAGCTGTTGTCCCTAACATCTCTAAGATGGACAAGGCTTCTTTACTCGGCGACGCCATTACTTATATCACCGATCTTCAAAAGAAAATCAAGGTGATGGAGGTGGAGAAGGAGATGTCAAACACTAAACAAAAGGAAACGGAAATTGATTTCCAAGCAAGGCAAGAGGATGCGGTCGTGAGGCTGAGCTGCCCTTTGGAGACTCATCCGGTTTGTAAAGTCGTCAAAACTTTTAGGGAACATCAAGTATCGGCTCAAGAGTCCCGTGTTGATGTTTCGACGACAGATGGTACTGTCGTCCACACATTCACTATACGTACTCAACAAGGTGTAGCCGACCACTTGAAGGAAAAGCTGGCAGCTGCCCTCTTACACTAAAATATTTGTCACGTAGAAGTCTTTTGTTGTGGAATAATAATGGATGGTTGCTGTTTTACAAACGAGCTCTGTTTTGTTTTCAATAATTAAAGTCGAGACCTATGATCCGCTCTTGTAGCTTAGTTGTTCTGCCTGTTGATACGTTGTTTGGCTGAGCATATCAAAAAAAAATTAACAATCAATTTACGGCCGGAAAGATCTTACTGGGTGTTCATGGACTATACAATCTCGTCATTTTTTTAGATGAAACTTGCCCAGTTTACTACATGGATCATAACAATAGTTCTAAGATTTGTATTGTTTAGAAAGGTATATGTAACCAGAGATTGGCCTAGTGGCTAAGTGGTAGGGTATTAACTGGTTCTTGAACATTATTAGCGTTGCCTAGTTCCTGAATATTAGGTTTACGCGGTGGAGTTTTAGTCACCAAATATTGATCCTCACTTGTGTGGGTGATCAGTTTTTAATATTAACATTAAAAAGTTATTTTATTAGTCATTCCATTTTTCTAATCTTTCGTTGCGGTAGATCAGGTTGGATCCAGTATCAGCAGGTTGGATCCAGTATCAGAAGGTTTAGGTTTTAAATTGTAAATCTTCTTGCGACTATAGATATATAGCCCTTTGATTAAGATTTGTCCGGTGGAATACTTTTTATTTGAAAATTTCATTAAAAATTAATCCATAACGTGTGTGAGTTAATAAAAGGGTAGGCTATATGAAGACTTATTTTGTAGGATGGAGCCTTTACTCAAATAAAAAAGTTAGAAATTTGAATTGTCTAAAATATTTTTAGTTTAGAAAAACATATAATTGAACATAACTAACAATTAAATTTACAAACTACCACTATCACTACAATTAAACAACACAAACTTAACAATTTTTTTTATTTAAATCCATACAATTTTCTTATAATTTATCGATTTAAGTGATTTAAACGACAAATATGAACGCAGTAAAACATAAACGATCTCATACACTCATATTTCAAGATTGAGTAGAAAATATAAATATTTTTAATATTGAGACTACAAATATTGAGAAGATTTTGGATTTTAAATTTATAAGCATCGAAAAAAGAAACCATATTACAAAACACCTTCAAATTGAATCAGAAAATCATAAAAGGTGATCAAAGGCCTTTAGAACACAAGAAGTGTTATGTGCGCTATTATATCATATACGACATCAGAAAAGTCCGAAGAAAACAAAATATTATATCATACACGGCATCAGAAAAGTCCGAAAAAAACAAAATAGTTACTGACATGTTATCGATTCTATGACTCTGACATATAATCTCGATATCTCTCAACTTCGAAAAGTAAAAATCTTTCTCATTCTTAAGGCTACCAATAGAAAGCTTTGTTATGTTATTTTTAAGAGGTATAAAGTGTGTATTAGAGTTAATAATAATAATCTTTAGATACCTAAGAGATATTCATATGACATACATGTTCATTATATGTAGAAATTTGGCTAGATATTTATGCAAAATCGCGCACCTATCGCGAGACGAACAACCGGTTTTGCCACAGTCGGGTCTGCGTGTTCTATGTGCGCGAAACCAGTTATTTGTCTCACTACAGGTGCGCGATATTGCACGAACAATCGTGGCATGTTACCCCAAATCCAACAAATAGATTACCAAATCGAAGGTCTAAACCTAACATAACCTATAGAATTAACTAGAAATAAAAAAATAACTACGTATACATAATTTTTAAGAATAAATTTTTCAAACCTAAATATATGTAGAAATATATATATATATATATATATATATATATATATATATATATATATATATATATATATCGAAATTGAAAAAAAAATACATCAATAGCTAAAGAATATGTACCTTAACAACGTTGTGGAGCCAGATTTCGATTTTTTTTAATTTTTGAAGTGCGTAGTTAGATAGTTTTTAGGTTAGGCCATAAAATTTGTGGGAGAGTTTTTACAAATTAAGTTTTTATATTAAAAGTAAATAACATAAGTCTTGATTTAAAAAAACGAGTTTTGATCCAGGTTTTGATATAGCCTAGCCATTTATAAAATGCACACAAAAAACAACCGCAAAACATTTAACATATAGTCCCTTAGTTTTAAATCAACCGTCAATTTAATCCATATGTTTTAATTGATGCATGTACGCCTCTTATTATTCATTCAGTATCATATTTATTTAAAACTCAAAATGTTATATCATAAGGGGAAGAAACCTAGTTTTAACTGATTATAATCCTAACCCGGTTATTGACTAAAATAATTGATTCGCTTACCTAATTATATTTTTCTCTAAGTTCTTTTCCACCACAAATTTCTAATTTGCTCATACCAAATACCTAATTTATTAGGCAAATAAATTCTCATAGTTTACTTGAAACCCTGAGTGTTATACACGCTATATCGTTTTCATTTGAGGTTATAGCTATTTGTCTTGCAGTTATAAGTATAATATATATCTTCGATCTTAGGCGTGGATCGTTCGATATATATTTAGAATTCGTTATATTTGTATCCTTATATAGTTCAAAAAAATCGAATACGCGAGATTTATAGAACACTAAATTTAATATAAACTTTTATATATTTCATCTCAGTTTCTAAAGATTTTGGAATTGTTTGATTGTAGATAAATTCTCAAAATCTCAAGAAAATACACATATTATTTTTAGTTTCTTTCTGTTTACTAAATGAATTTGTTTTGATAATGCAGATTGTAATCGAGAAAGAGGCTGAGCTTATTTTCATTGTTTTTTTCATCTACAAAGCCTTTGGTTTTTTGAGCAAAATTCTGAGACGGTCCAAAAAATTCCAATTTTTTGTCACTATTTTTTTGTCGGAAAACAGGTAGGAATACTAATAGTTCACGAGATTGGAAATTTTTATTTTACATGTAGTTTTTTATTTCATGCTCAATATTCTTCACAAATAGAGGATGTTCATGGACTTCATAAACTTCAACAAAGCATGCCCAAATGACTATTTTTCTTTGCAAGTGTTACCAATTGGTAAATATAACATTCGGAAATAATATCCTTTATAAATGCATTTTTTTATTACAATCAAATAAAAATATGCAAAGAAGATCAAGGACACACAACCTTCATAAAAAAAATACTACATTACTACAAAACAATACCCTTTAGATTGAAAAATATCGGAACAACGTATAAACGACTAGTTAAGTTAATAATTTTTTTTTGCAAATCAACTAGATCTAAACATACAAGCTTATATTGATGACGTGTTGGTTATCAATCTTCATGATAATGAGAATCTAGTAGACTTGACCAAGACTTTCACAAACCTCAAGAAAGTTAACCTTAAGTTAAATTCAAAGAAGTGTACATTCAGAGTAAGGTCAATCAACTTTTTGGACAACATGGTTAGCCAAAAAAATAATTGAAGCATATCTCACATAATTGACAACTTAGCAGCGATGGATCCACCAAGAAATGCAAAGAAAGTACAAATTATAGATGGAATACTAGCCACACAAGATAAATTCATATCAACGTTTATTTTCCTCTATGATTATTATTAGCTTACAATGATGGATGAATTAAAAAAAGTTTTAAACATTCTAACACATACCAGCGTTTATCTAACTCTATACAAGTCCTGAAATTATTACTGGAATTAATATCTGAAGCAATCTCATTTGATCGAATGGGATTGGATATTGTGGGATCACTACCAAAAGCTCCAAGACGAAGAATTATTTTACTAGTTGTTGTAGATTACTTCTCAAAATGGGTAAAAGCACAACCCCTAGTAAACATCACGATTGGATATTCTCTAAGAGTGGGTTTCCACCATTGATGGAAACCCACTCTTAGAGAATGAAGAGACTGCCAAGAAGAATAGAATCAGAACCCCAGCATCACCCTGTTTCTTCTGTTCTAACATAACTGATTCCTATACTCTCAAGAAATATAATTTCTCTAAGGCGATTGAGAATACTCGTTGGCTTCAACTCGATGTCTGAATTTGTTTTAATAGCATACTTTGTTATCCAATTGGTAATGAAGTTTTGTTCTCGAAAAATATGGATCAGAGTCATCGCGGATGTCATTAAGCTTCTGCAGCATTTGATGATTTTCTCCAGGTACCAAGGTGAGTTCCCTTTTAAAATCATCTCAGTAAGAAGTGTCAAATCTATTTCAATATCTATCTCGTAGCTTTCCTAGCTTATGACAAAGGAACAAACCGTCTAACATCGCTCTACGTTCAGCGATAATAGCAGACTGCTTGCCGTATAAGCTTCCATACCCTGCAACTAACTTCGCATCACTGTCTCTTATCAGCCCTCATCCACTAGCTTCTCCATTAAACCAACTGGCTCCGTCAATATTAAGTTTGTACCTAGTTGGTTTAAGATGTTTCCAATGAATTGAAAGTGCTAATCTAGGTTTATTTAGATGATTTAGACAACCCGTGAAGTGAGCTTTATCAAAGTCTTTTCCCCAGTACTTTCGCTTGAAGAGATAAGCTTGATCAAGTCCTGTCATCATGTTCATAACATTGTCAATTATAGTATTTGATGATGAACTTTGATCTAAATGTCTCTTTTTAATCCCTGCAGCCCAAAGATTCCACGTGATGATTACGGGGATGATGATCATGATGTGCAGAATGCCTTAAAAACAGCTCAAATCCCACTGCCCATTTTTTCAAAACTCTTTAACTTTGTTAGGTTGATACCACCAGTCTCCATTATCAGACATATTAAATTAAATAAACGGATTTGTGGAAGCCTATCTGTCAAGCCAAAAGTCAATATTTCTTTCCCTAATATCCCAGTAAATACAATCCTCTGCTTGATCTCTAATATTGTATAACCGTTTCCCGGTCTTTGAACATTTAGTCTGGTTAGAGATGAGAACCATGATATGTTTTGCAGCATATAGAATCCATTCGCTTAGCTTATGGAGTCTTTTTTCTCTAAATTGAAACCAAAATTTGAAAGAGAACACAAATAAAATATCTTCAAGCTTCCTAAGATTAAGACCTTTTTCATCGTATGGTCTGCAAAGCTTAGACCGTGATGCCCAAGAAATAGTATTCTTATTTTCAGTAAATCCCCACAAGAATTTGTTGCAGAGAATATTTATCATTTTTACAATAGTTTTATGCAACATTGAATGCTGAAGGTTATAAATAAAGATTGCATTTAGAACAGATTGAGCAAAAATCAGCCTTCCACCGCAGGATAAGTGAGAACTATCCTAATCTTTAATCTTTCTCTTGATTTTGATAATGATTCTTTTAAAGTTGCATACCTTGTTATTGTTGCTAATAATAGCCCCCCAAATAATTAAATGGAAGGAAACCATATTTGAAACCCAACCTTTGCTCAATTTTAAGAACCTTTGAGTAGACCATCTGCTTAGGCACAATCAGTTTTGATTTGTCTTTGTTAATTTCTTGCCCGGAGCATAACTGATAATGATCCAGTATTTGACTGATTTTGTTGATTGAATATCACCACTACATAAAATAATCAGGTCATCTGCAAAAGCCAAGTACGGTATGCTAATGGACCCTCTGCTTTTGAATTTTATAGAAGGATTAATGTTCACCAGATGCTTTAAGGATCTCAGTAAATATTCTTCTGCATAATGAATAAACTGGAAGATAATGGGTTTCTCTGTCTCAATCCTTTTGAGGATCTGAAGTACCCTTTAGATTCACCGTTAATAACAATAGATGAATGAGTGTTGTTTATATTTTTTAGAACCAGATTCTAAAATTGAACACTAAAACCAAAAGAGCTCAGAACTTTCGTGAAAAAGTTGTGGGAAAGCTTGTTAAATTCCTTGGATATATCGAGCTTAAGGATCACATTATTACCTTTTTTCTTGTGATTCAAATCAAAACAAAAAACCTGAGAAATAAGAATATTATCATGAATACTTATGTTCTTAACAAAAGCTCCATGTTCTTCAGAAATTATTTTTGGTAGCAGAGTATAGTGTCTTTTTTTTTTATCACCTTTGAGTAGATTCTGGTAAACATTGTGGTCAAACTTATAGGTCTGAAGTCTTTCCAACCAATTGGTGAATTAATTTTAGGTATAAGACAGGTGAGAGTAGCATGAATACGAGTAGGGATAGAGTTTCCATTAAATATATCCATGATTGCCTCACATAGCTCTAATTTTACAATTCCCCAGCAAGTCTGAAAGAAAAATCCATTGAACCCATCTGGTCTAGCAGCCCCATTAGGATTAGAGACTTTATGACATTTAGAATTTCACTATCTTCAGGAGTTTTAGTCAACATAGTATTGTCCTCACTAGATATCAAAGAGGGGTTGATATCCAGTAAGTCAATGTCATCTCTGTGATTACTAATGTCAGATAAAAGCTCTTTTAAATACTTTTTTTTGCAGATACACCAATATCATCCTTGTTTTTTAACCAGTTCAGCCCATCTTTTATTTTGTAGATCTTGTTCATTTTATGTTTTTTCTTAACCAAAGTATGAAACACAACACTGTTTCTATCAGTATCTCTCAACCAGTTTGCGTTAGATTTATGTTCCTAAAAGCTTTCTTCCCTTGCCAGTAATTCAAGATGGTCCAACTTTACTTTTTCAAGAAGGATTTAATCAGATTCCGAGTTAAACCGCTGATAATTAGCTTCATGATAGTTTAGAATGTCCTCAATTTTCTTTAAACCTTTGAAGACATTTCCAAAGACAAGCTTGTTCCAGGACTTCAGATCAGTTTTTAAGATATTTCATTTTTTACAAAAAAAAATTGGATAGGATTTCCATCAGTTTTCTTTTTCCAAGATCTCTCAACACACTTTAGACATTCATGATATCTTGTCCACATATTTAAGAATTTAAAAGAGAATTTGGACTGACCTAAATTGGAGTGAATTGTTATAACAATTGGACTGTGATCAGAGCAAGTTTTGGATAAGTGTTTGATGTTGGTGTTGTCTAAAAATTTCATCCATGCTGCATTGTATAACACTTTGTCTAATCTCTTCCATTTCCTCCCATTAGACCAAGTGTATTTTGATCCCGAATACCCAGCGTCAATTAGATGACAATCCATTATCATATTACTAAACTCACCCATACTCTTTACTAAACTCACCCATACTCCACTTGAGAAGTCTCATTGTTTTCGATTTAACAGCCCAAACATTTTTTTCCACAGCTTTTTCAAATCATCCAGAGAGCTGAATTCCCGGAAGATATGGTTGTAATCCCAAGTAGAAACACTATATTCTTTTGAAAAATTGAAAGATTGCATAAATTTTCTCAGAGCATCAAAACTTGGCTCCCCTGTAGCAAAGATTTCCAATCAATGTTTTCTTTGCAGTATAATTCAACTCCTCTTTACCATTCTTATTAAACTTGATCCCAAGTATATTTTTTTCCGATTCTGATTATAGAATAATCGTGACGTTTGAAACCAACTGATTTTGATTTGAAGAGATCTGCAAATGATTTACCATTTAAATTTGCAGGTTTGGCATCTTCTGATCTTGGAACAAAAGTTGGATTTGTTCCTGATTGTAGCTCCATAGGAGGGAATCGAGTGATTCTTGTTTCTATGCTCTTGGGAGAATACTCTGTTTCCAGCAAAATTGTCAAGAATATGATTTAAATGAAGGAAACTGACACTGAAATCAGTAGTTTTAAGGCCTGGGGTTGATTTCAAAGACATTGGAGAATAGATTTTTCCTTTTTTTACAACTAAATCTCTTTTTTTTCGTTTCTCGGAGAAAAACCCACCCATTTCGTTTCTTGGAGAAAAACCCACCTATTTCAAATTATTTAGAAAATCTTCCTAACCAAAATCTAAAACAAAAAAATGATTCGTTTGAAATAAGAATAAACTCAATAATATTTATTTATTTATTTATTTATTTAATGATACTTTTATAAAATTTTATTGAATTTAAAAAGTTAAACACCGAGATTTAGATAAGTAATGTGTTTTATAAGTTTGGTTATTAAATTGTTAGATTTAGTACAAGATTATATCCGATATATATTTTAAATATATTTTTTCTGAATTTTTAATTTTGTTTTATTCCTAGTTTCTAACAAATAATTTGTTCATGATAATTTAGTATTCAGATTTTAAAAATAAAAACGGAATCAACAACGCTATAAAGTACAGATACGTCATCGCTATCCAAATCCACCCATATAGAAATCCGACATAGCTTTTCTGAGATGGTTTCTAAAATTTGGACCGGGTAGGCTTTTGACCATTTCCTTCTGCCACACTGACAAAATCTTAAGTTACTCAAGACCTTTTTTTCACTGCCCAGCATAATTCTTGGGAATTATATTTCCTACCAAACTTTTTTATTGTCAACATAAAAAAGCAGAAGAATGTAGAAAAATTAAATAGTTACATAAAAATCTGGTTAGTACAAAAATCTTGGAGTTCAAGACAAACGTGTATTGATCGATTCTACGTCGTCTTTGTCAACGTTCAAAGGCATAAACCAAGTCAAGACTTTCATTTGGTTTGGTAAAAGCATAACATAAACTAGCCAGCCACTATAGTCAAAATGTTATAAAACCAGCCTTATTTATTGGACATTCAATACAACAACACTACTCATCTCTTATATAAATATATATATAACTACCAACCCTTCTCTAACATTCTCATACACTCACAACAACAACAACAAAACATACTTCATTCATTATCTTCATAACAAAAACAAAACGCTATGAAAAATTTGTTTGCGATTCTCTTTGTTCTTTCTCTTTTCTTCGCGATTCAGCGAATCGAAGGAAGTAGACTGCTTCGCCGCGAAAAAGATGGATTTTTAATGCAGAAACTTCAACGTGGTCCGGTGCCAGCAGGGGGTTCGAATCCGTGTACGTTCATCCCCGGAAGAAACACCGGTACTTGCCGGTTTGTAACTGGTATGAATATAGCTGGGAGTGTGGTCCGTGCCCCTGCTGTGTTTCTTCGTCATCATAGGAAACAAGTTCATCAGAGTTCTTAACAACTTCGAAATCATTTCGATGTTTTTTTTTATATATAATTAACACACGATTTGTTGTTATAATTTACATGTAAACTTCATAGTCTTTATTATTTATTTGTTTAACCATGCATCGATTCGAGCATGGCTTAATTCTTTGATCGGGTAACTGTAATGCGAATTCCGGACAATACGAACATAATTAGTTATTATCTTTTATAATATGCCTTTCTTATATTATATATCTGTGATCAAGTACCTGTCCCAATAATAATATATTTATTTATATTATCATATCAGAGTTATAGGGTAGTTGTATTGCCCAAATTAAAAGAAAAAATAAATAAATTATAAATAATATCATTGTCAAATTGTGTTTGATAAATTTTGAGTTATACAGTTACTTCTTTTATTTATTGTATGTTTCTTTTAGTTGGACTAATATAGGGGCCTAATTGCATACATCAAATTTATGTAAATAAGCAAATTTTGATTTGTTGTTAATTTGGTTGCACAATTAATTATTTTTTATCATACTCAAAGGACGATTTTATCGCTCAAAACTATAAAAAGTAAAATCAAAATATTGATGGGTTTGTATTTGTTCAAAAAAAATTAAAATTACTATATTAGAATATAAAAAGTTTTTACAAATGCATAGGCCATATATATATATATATGAAGAGTGATATTAAAAGTTGTTATATTACATTTGGCCGAATATGTATTACCAAATAATAAAAAAAGTATCAAAACCGAAATGATCAGTAAAAAATTTGACCAATAAAATCCAGCAAAACAAAACAAAAGTATTAAAACCGATACCACATAAAATAGCCAGACAGTGGAGAGAAAACTATTTCAAACAAACCCAAACCAAACTTAACTTAGGATTTTGAAACAGATTAGATAGGCCAGACAATCTTGGCGTTAATGTGTCTGAACAGAAAGCATGCGTATAATACCTCAAAAGCGACAGTAAGAGAATATCTATTTATTTTTTTGCATTCCTCTCACGCCAAACATGATATACGGTAGCGCCAAAGTAGACACGTCAAAAATATCGAATTTTGGATGGAGATCAAATAAACACCTTCTAAATCCAAAAAAAATTAATTGTTATGGTGACTTAAAAAGAAGCCAAATTGGAGTTTGCGTAACCCAAATATATTCAAATAACTAGAATATGAACATAAGTTAGTATTTTTTATAATATGCCTTATATATCAGTGACCAAGTACCTGTCACAACAGTGGCGGATCCGGGCCTAAGATTTAGGGTATGCCCAAAAATATTATGGAAAGCAAATTCAATAAAAGATAAATATCTGAGTATTGCATGATAAAAATATGTAAATATTCCAGTTACAATTCAAAATGAAAATATATTCTAGTCCAAAAGTAAATGCATTCTCCTCTTACTCATGCCTTGAAAGCGTTAGATAATATCTAGATAATCAACAGTAGAAACCACTTATTTCTCTGTAAATGTCACTAAAACATTATTAGGCCATGAATTTACAATTTTATTTCTCAACTCATTCTTCACATATTTCATACGACAAAATACTAGTTCAACAGTTGCGGTAGCAACCGGTAACGATAAAGTTAGCTTCAAAAGTGTATACACAAATCCAAATATCTTGTGTTTTTTGTACGAACAGGATTCTTACATAGATTCGAGATACTCTTCAAATTGGAAAAGTTACCATCCATTTTGACACTTGCAATATACGTCTTAAGTTGGCTAGACAACTTCTTATCACTAATATATAAAAAGTCATTTGGGTAGAATCTTTTCGATCTCACGAGTGATTTAATGTCAAAGTATTGAAATGAACAACACAATTTGTGGTCCATAAATTATAAATCAATGATTAAAAATTAAAAGGAAAATCAAAGTCTTGAAATGATGAATAACATCGTGTTAGTAAAAAAAATACAAAATAGTTAATAACCATAATTTGTGGTCCATAAATTATAAATCAATGAATAAAAATATAATATATAAAATATTATAAATTCATCAATACAAAATATGCTAAAAAATAAGCAATTTTCAAATACATCAATATAAAATATGCTAAAGAATTAGTAATTTGCTTAATTATTTACATATAAAAAATGATACAATAGTCTCGCTCAGGGGTGCATAAGAATTTTTGATACAATTTGGGTTGCCTTCTGGAGGAAATTCGTTGGAAGTAAGGAATTCAAGGGTAATGGGGACACCATTATCCATTGTGCTCAGGAGCCGAACGAGTCCCTAAAGAAGTAAATCAATCATTTTGTGAACATGAATAATGGGCTAGCAGATTGCTTTGAACAAGTTGTGATTGCTTCCCTTAAACAAGGTTTGAATCCAGGTAATTTAGCCGATTCAGTGACTCAGAAAACGACTATGATCTGGGATGGTTTGTTGAATCAAGTGGGAAAGAAAATCAACGTTGAGGAGGTCAAGAAAACCATAGTAAATCGTGAGGTTAGGTCCACTACTATAACAACAACACCTCCAACTACTAATCAGTCTGGTTACATGGCAAAAGTGACTGGATAGGGATCTAACAGGTCGAGGCAGAATCAGTCTAACCAGACTCAGAGCCAACAGGTCGGAAACAAGAGGGGGGTCTGGGTTCAACCTGAGTGGTTTGTTAAAATTAAGGTAGAGCGTGGCTACAATTTATGACAAAACTAAAAATGAAGTACATTTTAGAAAGTCAGCAGCACTGCAATCCCCCAGAGAAAACAGGAGCACCCGTTTCTGCCAATACCACAATGACATAGGCCTCGATACGCATGATTGTCTAGCCTTGAAGCAGGAGGTCCAGAACCTCATTGAAAGGGGCAAGTTGGGAGCCTATGTTAAAAAATGAGGGGGAAGCAGACCGGATAATGCTCAAGCCAATACTCCTCGAATTGGTCCTTCGAACAATCTTGGAACATCCATACAAGAGGGTGCAATGGTAATTACTGAGAGGTTTGATATAGACTCTGAGTATCTTGATCCAGATCCGAGTCGAAATCGGGTAGGGATAATAATAGACAAGACCAGAACTGTCTCCGATCTTATTAACTTCTTTGAGTCATTGACTATTTTCAGAGGGGATACTGTGACTGCGCCTTCTACTTTATCAAGGAAGAGGCATGTCCACAGTTTGGCCACCCATTTGGATGGAGAAATATCCACCCACCAGTATCAATCCTCATCTTATTTTATAGTTTTCAATGAGAATGACATGAGAGATATTACAGGGCCTCATGAAGATGCGGTGGTAATAGGGGTATCAATAGGAGGAAACGATATACGTCTGATTCTGATTGATACAGGCATTTCGGCAAACATCCTGTTTTTAAGATCCTACAAGCAGATGAGAAACCCTTCGGTTATACAACATTTAAACAGAACCATCGTAGGCTTCACAAGAAGTTCTCCAGATGTGATTGGGAAGTTCGAAGAGGAAGTATTGTTGGGTAAAGGACCCTTTAAGAAAACAGTAAGAATACTGTTTGTTGTGGTGGATTACCCAACATCTTACAATGCAATATTTGCGAGGTATTGGCTCCCTAGAATGAATGTTGTGCCATTTACGGTCCACCAATGTTTGAAGTATGTTGTCTAAGGACAAGTAGGTGTTGTCTGAAGCAGCCAGAAGATAGCCAGGAAATGTTATGCAACAGCCCTTGCCCCTAAGACTTTAGAGACAGTCAGAGTTAACAGAGATTAGCAGCTATTGGAGCCTTCTGCTGATGAAAATGAAATTGATGATCCCAGGGAGGCTACCCAGTGTCATAATACGCATTGATAAGGTTAAAATCCACTCCCTCGTAGAGGGAAAGAATGTTAAAATTGGTTCTAAGCTGGAACTGGATATAAAACACCTATTATTGTCCTTTTTAATAAATAATCAACATGTTTTCGCATGGTGTAATAGTGATGTCACTGGAGTGCCAGTTGATATTATTTCCCATAAGTTGTCAATCCAAACTGATATTGCGCCATTTGGACAGAGGAGAAGGTATTTCTCTAAGGAAAAAACAGATGTGATTGTTTAGGAAGTTGATCGTTTAACTAAGATGGGTCACATTAAAAAATATTAATACCCTTTGTGGACTGCCAACCCTATTATGGTCAAGAAAAAGAATGGAAAGTGGCGCATGTGCATTGATTTTCACTGACCTTAATAGGTCATGCCCCAAAGATCTTTATCATGTTCCTCGGATAGATCAGTTGGTGGATTCTACCTTTGGAAACAAACTATTATCTTTCATGGATGTTTTTTTAGGGTACAACCAGATACAAGTAGATCTGAAGGATCAAGATCATACTACTTTCATCACAAATAGAGATCTTCATTGTTATAAGGTAATGACGTTTAGATTGAAAAATGTTGGGGCTACTTACCAAAGATTACTGAATAAAGCTTTTGCTAATCATATTAGCAGAAACATGGAGGTTTACATAGATGATATGATGGTCAAAATCTTGGAGGAAGATGAAAATATATCAGACCTTCAAGAAACATTCTCTAACTTAGAGGCTGTGAATTGAAAATTAAACCCTGAAAAGTGTGTATTTGGGGTACAATCTGGAAAGTTCTTGGGCTACATAATAAGTGTAAAAGGAATTCAGCATGATCCAGATCGACTTAATGCCTTTTTAGCTATGGACCCTCCTCAGAATATCAAAGAAGTTCAAAGACTGACAAGACAATTGGTTGCGTTGAACATGTTTATTTCAGGATCATCAGACAAGTACGCTTCATTCTTCCAAGTATTGAGGAATGCTAAAGACTTTATTAGTCTCCACAGTGTGATTAGGATTTTATTGAAATCAAGAAACATTTGTCTTCACCTAAAAGTCTTTTCAAACCTGTTCGGGAGGAAAATCTTTATGTATATCTAGCTGTATCAGAGTATGCAATAAGTGTTGTGCTAGTAAGATAAGTGGACAATTACCCTCGTTCGGTGTATTACATCAATAAAAGTTTGTTGGATCCTGAAAGAAGATATTTGAAATTGGAAAAATTGGCATTGACCTTAATAATTGCAGCCAGAAAGATGGGACCATACTTCCAAGCTTATTGCATTGTTGTTCGAACATCTTTCCCCTTGAAAAGAATTCTTCAGAAAGCTGATGTGTCAAGTGGAATGACCAAGTGGTCAGTGGAGCTGGATGATTATGATATTGATCTTACGCCCCGGATAGCGATTAAAGCCCAGTCAGTGGTTGATTTCTTTGTAAATTTTCATGATGATAGATCCTCCGGTCAGATGTCAGAAAACCGGTCTATGAAAGAATGGGTAGTTCGAACTGATGGTGGATCAAGTACTATGGATTGTGGATAAAATTTGTTTAAATTCTCCTTATGGCGACAATATGTACCATGTCATATGTTTTAGCTTCAGAACTTCTAACAATAAATCTAAATATGAGGAAGTAATAACTGGTCTTAATGGCTCTCCTATGTGGAGCAAAGAGAGTCCGATTAATAAGTGATTCGTAATTGCTAATTCACCATGCTCAAGGGCAATCTGAATCAAAAAGTAATAGTTAATTAAATACTTGCTCATGTTGAAAGAAGTTGCTGCAAAATTCAAAAATATATTAGTTATGAACACATCCTTAGATCGAAGTATACTGTTGCAGACTCTTTGGCAACTATAGCCTATTCTGAATCTTACTCATGGATTCGTGTGCAAGAATATTCATTCGTACAAACAGGCTAAGAAAAAAAAGCGAATAAATTATGAGTATACTTGTTATTCAACCTAAATATTGGAGATATGATCTTCTCCAGTTTATCTCTGATGGGATATTTCCTCCGGAGAAAGCTATGGCTAAAAAAGTCAAGTATAAGGCTCGTGGTTTCTTGATATTAGGGGAAGTTCTTTACAAGAAATCTTTCAGCAGACCTCTCTTGCGTTGCTTAGGATTTGAATAATCCAAGTTGTGTTATCTGAACTACATGATGGAGAAGGTTCTGCACACTGTGGCTATAGGCCCTAACCAGGAGAATCTTATTATCAGGGTACTACTGGCCAACCATAATGGCAGATGCTAAAGAGATGGTAAAAAAGTGTGATCATTGCCAAAGATATGGAAATAAAATCCATGTGCCAACAATACCTATGGAAACTATATCTGAACCGATGTCCTTCGACATATGGGGGTTGGATCTAGTTGAGCCTCTTTCCATGGCATCCGGTGGATGTAGAACAATCATAGTTGCTATTGACTATTTCTCTAAGTGGATAGAGGCAGCTCCTTTAGCTGGAACCACTTTGAAGGCAACCATTAAATTTATTTTATCTAACATATGTTGTAGTTTTGGGGTTCCCCGAAAGATTACCACAGATAATGGGCCACAATTTGTTAATAAATATATGGAAATATTCTGCACCTCCGGAGGAATTCAACATTGTTTTTCTTCTCATTTCCACCCTCAAGCAAATGGGCAAGTTGAAGTTGCAAATTGGACAATATTGTCTGGACTGAAGAAGAATCTGGAGGGAGCTGCATGAAAGTGGTCAAGTTATTTACAAGAAGTATTGTGGGCCTACCAAACTACACATCGGGCTGCCACACAAGAATCTTATTTTTCTCTTGTGTATGGGATGGATGCAATTAATCCCATATAGGCTACTTTGCCATCTCACAGAGTCCAAAATTATTCCGAACAGGCTAATGATGTGGCAGTCAGGAATCAATTGGATGTAATTGAAGAAAGAAGAGTTAAAGCGCATTTAAAGACATCACATTACCAAGGTTTGATGAGGAGCAGATTTTCCTCCAAAGTTAAAAGAACAGATTTTACGTTAGGGGACAAAGTCTTAAGAAAAGTCTTTTTACACACCAAGGAAAAGAAGTTCGGTAAGTTGGCTCCAACTAGGAAGGCTCTTATGTGGTTTGTGGGAAAGTTAAACCGTGAACATACATGCTCCAAGACAAGGAAAGAAGATCGTTAAAACACCCATGGAACGTTGAGCATCTCAGGTATACTTAGAGTAGAACTCTCTTGTAAATATTTACTTTTTAATCATTAATGTAAATATTATGGAGCATACTCTTTCCTACACTGGGTTTCTCACCTTGACAGACTCGGGGATTCCCCACTTCGTACGAATACAACCCAATTCAGCGGTATGGGTGTATATATAGGCTACATTCTGAAGCGATAGCAGGTATTTCACATTGACCTTCTTAAAATTTGGCCCTATTTTCCCTTCTAGGAAATCCGAAAGCGCGTCCGGATGAGTCAGACCCATTTTAGTCTTGCCTTTTCGATCTGCAACAGTCTCCTCCGTTTGTCCGAACACCTCAAAAGGGTTGTCATCTAAACTATCCTCCATATTTTCTTCTATTATAATGGAAGGTTGTTCGGATGGTTTGGTCTCTGCCACAAGCTGTTGTTCAGATAATTCTATTTCTGGCAAAGGTTTTATTGTCTCCGAACTAGTGTGTTTCGAATAGGTAGGAATAGATTTAGATTTAGATTTAGATTGACGAGTGATTCGGCGTGGGGTATGTTTCTCAGGGGATTTCTCAGTATCTGAACCCATTGCAATAAAGGGTGAGGGTTTTCTAACGCTATAAATAACTTTCTCTTTAGGGAGAGGGTTTTGATACTCTTGGATAGGGGAACCTGATGGAAAAGGAGAAAGGTTTGAAATAAATGGTAGTTTTATAACCTTGGGTGCTTTTGAGGACGATGAACCCTGGTCTGTATTCGCTTGTGATTG
The DNA here is from genome assembly GCA_036936605.1 of Limnanthes douglasii subsp. nivea. Lineage (NCBI taxonomy): Eukaryota > Viridiplantae > Streptophyta > Magnoliopsida > Brassicales > Limnanthaceae > Limnanthes > Limnanthes douglasii. The sequence continues at coordinate 43,134,602 of JAUPFV010000005.1, read as the reverse complement.
ATTGATTCCTTCACCATGGGAAACAGAAAGACCAACAACAATCCGTTTGTCTCTTGCAACTTTTCTCGCTCTCTATAACTCATAAAAGTTTAACCAACCTCCTTTTACTATATCGTTTCTAGCTGTGAACATAAATGACTCGAACACAAATTGGAAAATGTACTCCGCTTTCTCTCACTAGAAATGCTTGTAATTTTTTAAGACAATGAAACAGTGAAGGAGGTTTACATATAACAGTGAAAAGTGAGAGTTGTCTAGGAGAAGGTAGAACGATCTAAGTAATGATTAAAGGCTACGAAGTATGGGACTTAAAACCTAGGTAACTTTCTAGCCTAGTAGGTACGAGAATCTAGGAAACAAACGGCTGAGAGGTCAAACCAGAGCTTCACACGTCCCACAATTGACAAAAAGACTCTCGAAATTCTAAACGGTAAAATTAGTCACACCAAATTTTGAACAGAGTAACCCTTGATATTCTTAACAAAAGAAGTTAAAGTCTATAGTTCGGATACATAACCAGATCAGAAGAAATTGATTTTGATTCTCAAATACTGATGAGGTCAGATATTTTAACTACTGAATCTTATTTTTATCTGATGGGTAGTTCGGAGCAAAAACATTATCAAGTGAAACCGGACAGGACTAACGTAGTGGAATGTGACTAAGCTAGATGTTGGTCACTTCATACCAAATTACTAATGGGTCCTTAAAGTCGACCCGACTCCACAATCCGACCCGACAGGCCCATAGGTCACTAATTAAGTATAAATACCCCAACCACTTTCATTAATGAGGGTAATCATAATTTACTACTAGCACACGACTTAATTATCTCACTACTCTTTACCTTAAACATTAAATTCCCCAAAACATTTTACAAAATTACCCTCAGACAGAAATTAACCACACCAAATGGTGCAAATCTCTGCGTTCATTAATCATTAACCTGCAATGAAATATGCAATTAATTTGGAATGAATGATTAACAACCAGGCATAACATGTGATTTTCTTATAGAAAGGAAAACTAGGGTTTCAAAATATCCAATTTTTTTAATGATTTGTTGAATCAAAGTTGAAGTAAAATCTAATAGAAAATTTTACTAATTTGTTGAATGATAATCAAAATAAATTTCAATGGAAAATTTGTTAACTGAATCGATTTACTGTTTTATTTCGATAGTTTTATGTTGATTTTCTACGAGAGAAGTTGGAAAAGAAACGGATACGATTAGAGAAAAATAGAATAAAAAAAATATAAAAATATAAAAAAAGATGAAATAAAAAATTAAATAAATAAAAACTTTGATATCCGATATATTACTACAATACTTAACCACTGGACTAATTTTTTTATTTAGGGTTTGTATTGGGCATACCGATCGTCCCTCTAAATCCACCTCTATATTCCAATAATAATATTTTCAAAAATAAAGTCCCCTAATTTATTCATTAGAATCATATCCGAATTACAGAGTAATTTTATTGCCCAAAATTAAAAGAAAAAATATTAAATAGATTATATCACTTATAAAGTTGCATTTGATAAATTTTGGGATATAGAGTTACTTCTTGAGTTCTTTTATTTATTGTATATTTTTTACTTCTTGGGTTCTTCTATTTATTGTATTTTTTTTTTAATTGGACTTATAGGGAACCAATTGCTTGCATCAAACTTATATGAATGAGTATATTTTGATTTATAGTTTATTTGTTTGGACAATTAATTATTTTACATTAATATAAAAGTACGATTTTATCGCTCAAATAACAAACGCTTGATTAATATCACAATCAAAATACCTACTTTAATTATATTCGATGGAGTTTCATATATATATATATATTAATTATAATAAAGGGATTTGTTCAGATATTTATATTGTATAATTTTAACGATTTTTTTAAAAGAGTAAAATAATATAACATTTAATATAGTAATATAATTGTTCGATTTTTTTAAATGATATTTTATAATTATAGTAAAATTTATAGATTTTGTTATCCATATTTTTTAATTGGATTTGTTTTACAAGTTTAATCAATACGATGTAATTATACGGTCTATAGTCAGGTGAATATCCGACTAATAATTCTTTTATTAATAGTTTTTTAGTCCTTGCGATGTTTGACAAAAACACAGTAAATAGACTCCAACATTAATCAAGTTATTTGAATCTTGTCAAGTGGGTGTATTATTTTTTGTTTGGTATATGTCATAAATTACTATAACTTGTCTTATTATTTGTCTTTCAAAACCTTTATTAAGGAAAACTATTATTTTGCCGAAGGAAAATAGACAAGCAAACGATGATGTTATTTAATGTGTGTCTCGATCATATTATAACTTCAATAAGAAGATCTTGCTAGCTTCAGTTAGAAGTCAAACATGAGCTTCAGGTGAACCTTGGATAAACACTATGTGTGAGCTTATGGAAGCTTTGCCTGAAGGTGTGATATTGATCACAAAAGAGCTTCAAATGGAAGCTTGAACTTATATTAAAGAGGCTTTATATGAAAGCTGGAGTATGGGTTCAAGAGAACTTAGAAGCTTGATTTTGGCTTCATAAGGCTTCAAATGAAAGCTTGAGCTTGGGTTTATGCGAGCTTCCCGATAAAAGCGTCTTACGCCAAAATATCACAAGTACCACCTCGTCATGGAGCATCGCAAACTTGAGCTTGAGCTCATGAGAGCTTTGGTTGGAAGCTTCATCATGAGCTCTGGGAGCTTCAGTTTGAATCTTCTTCATGAGCTTTAGGAGTTCGGCTAGAAGCTTGATCATGAGATCTAGAATTTTTTTTTAAAAGCTTGATCATGAGCTCTCGGAGCTTTGGTCTTCGAAGTCATCAGAAATTTATAAAGTTTCAAGTTATCTGATTGTATTTTTTCCAAACTTGTTTTTTGCACGCCATGTATCGACCAGTGGTCATACTTATTAATATGGTTGTTATTTAAAGCTCTTTGTTTTCTCATGTATGATTTTAAAGCTGTAATTTTTTGAGTTATTGATGCGCACTCATTAAGTATATTGAAAAGAAGAGTCACAAGAGAAAAATGAATTTTATGTACAAATGTGTGAGTTATATTTTTTTTTTCATTTTAGTACTTAGAGGGAGAATTTTTTAAAGAGACCAAGAAAGCTTAGTTAAGATATTCGTGCATCGTGAAAACTTTTTTGGCGACCCAAACCACCACCCAAACCCCGCTGATGATTAAATTTTATTAGGAAACATCCCTTTAAGTTTAGATTTTGTTAGCTTAGAGTTTTGCTGAACTCGTCTGAAGTTTATCCAAAACTCTCAACTCCTTCTACCTCAGTTTGAGTATCCAAACTTCTCAAATTCAAGTTATTCTCTGTTATACTCTAACTAGTTCTCCAACAACCAAGGTAAATTCTCACATATATATATATATATATATATATATATCAATGATGGGTAAAATAAAGAGAATTGAACGATTAAATAAAGTCATAGGCGTAAATGCTTTTATCGAGATTGAGGATGAAAGAAACGAGGGCTCATTTACTAGTAATTTGCATCCTCTCATTCCATCGCTTCTCCCCATTCATGAGAAGAAGAGGAAAAAACCCTTAGATCCAAAAGGTATGGAGATATTTGGCTCAAGTAGGGTATTATTGAGAATGTCAAGGTTCGGCTCCCAGTCCCAGGTGAAACTCTTGCTTAGGCATGGATTAATGAGCTAGTATTGTACACAATTTTTTTAATTAAGGGTTTCAACTTCCATTTCACTTTGAGATTATAAAGTTCATTATATTGTTAGATAGGTATCCAAGCCAATCCAAACCTAATACATGGCAAACAGTAATGGCATGTGTAATTGCTTCTGGTCTATACAAGATAACATTTAAGATGGATCATTTGATATCCTTTTGTAATATATCCATAAGCTAGCACCTTCCATTTGGTTATCTCACTATGTTGAACCAATGCAAGTTAGAAGATAATATCTAAAATCAAATAAATGTTGGAAGATGAGTTTTATTTTTCTACGAATAGATTAGAAGAATGGGATTTATACAGTAGGCGGAAACCTAGTCGGACCCGAATTCATGGGAAAAAATATGTAAGAATCTGAAGTTAGCCAAAATACTTCATTCTCTTGTTATTTCCTCTTCTTAACCTACCCCGTAAAATTTACTTTATTAGCTTATTATTAAAATTAATCCTTTTTTGTTTAATTGTAGAGTTCAAGCATTTTTTTACTTTGTCGAAGTACACAACCGATGATTGGTTCTTGAAACTAAGTCAAAGTTTTTAGGATCATTAGGACAAGAGGTCCCAACTTTTTTTTTACTTTGGAGAATATAATCCGCTTGAGGTTTTCGAAAATGGAGAAAGTAATCAACTCTAACAATGATTCCTTTCAAATTGTTGTCTCTAATGAAGATTTAGTGTTTAGATCTTTGACATTACATTTGGCTAACCTATTCTAAACTAGTAGACATTGGTCTCTAAGCAAGTGAGTTAAGATGAAATAATATGGGATACCTTGAAATAAAATCTAGCTAGTTGGTCATTCAGATGACAAAGGTTCTGGAAGAAGATAGTGGGCGCAAGGGCTCAATCAAAAAATGATTAGACTTAGGTGTCTTGTGGCTGAATGTTCAATATGGATAAGGGATGAAGATTTGGTTGGGTGACCTGGATCCACTCGTGCTAATAATTTTATAGGCCTACAAGATCTTCTCATTATCTTACAAGCTAGTTGAGTCTCTCACATAAATATGGAAGTTAATAAGATTAAGTCTCTCATGGAAATCTGGAAGTTAATAAGATTAAGGCAAAAAAGAACATGTAATTGAGGAGTACAACTTAGGTAAGGTTGTGGTATAGTATGACAATGCAGGATCCTGAAAGATTTCTTTTAATTTTGAGGTTATCTTTCTTGGCTCTTAAGACCCCCCCCCCCCTCAACTTACTTGTTGTTTTAAATTAAAATCATATTTTTTATGTTTCCTTTATATATAGCACATACAACACCTTCGAGACTATACAACAAATAGTTTTTTAGAACAGCATGGAGCTTTCTAATTTTTCAAGTCTGATTAAGGTCCTTATTAATCATATCAAGGATGTTTATGAGTTTGAGGAAAAGTTTCAGAATGGGTCGATCACTCACCTTAATCTTCGAGAATTTGGAAGATCATAATCTAAAGTTTTTGATGAGTCAAGTAGAAAATATTTAATAAGAAAACTATAAGCTGAAATATGAGGTAGGTAAAGTGCAAACGCTGGAAAAGATGTGAAGAGGTTAGAGCATTAGGTATCCAAAGTATGGGACGTTCATAACGAATATCTTGAAGAATGATGAGGCTTCAAAGAACAAATCTTTGACATACCAAATGAATAAGATTTTAAATATTGCTTTGACCCAAGCGAAAACTATCCGATCAGGGTTGGTTCTTGTGTTTCATAAAATGTTTCATGATTTGAAAATAGGGTTCTTATGGAATATGATGTCCAAAATGTGCAATCGCAGATTTGAGAATGAGATTGAGGAATAGCTTAAATTCGAGGATGAAAAAATGGTGTATGACAAACGTTATGTTAGCATTGAGAATTAATATATGTTGACTCTAACTAATGCAATTTTTACCACTCCTACTTTGTGAGCTATCTAAGAATGATGAAGATACCACAACTCTGGATAAATGACTTTTATTATTGAGTTTATTATTCAACCTTGCTTTTTGTTATTTATTTTATCACTACTAGAACCGCTGGAATATATGCTTTTGTTTTTGTAACTTTCAAGATTGTTTGCTTATTTTTAAAACTAAAATCTCTATCGACCAATGCATTTTTTAATATTTAGGTTGATTTTTGGCTACTTGAAATACATTAATATGTTTTATTTATACCATACTTATTTTCTTTTCCTTGATAATGAGACAAGAGCCTAAGTTTTTTCTTCATCTCGCCAATAGGTGATTAATCTATGGGGAAGAAGGTTTTCAAACAAAAACATTGGTTAACTGCTTCGGTAAGTTTTAAGTGTTATATTGTCAACATTTTGCATTTTTCATATTGGATGACTCGTTACAAGAGTCTCAACATCCCAATCCGTGACTTTCTATGATAGTTATTTATTGAAAGCTTTTTTTAAAGTTTCAGTGAGCTTATGACAATCATTTAGCAATGCATTATCGAGCTTCAGATAGCTCATTCCAAATATCAGCTGAAATTCTCAAGCTTTAACCAAATTATTATAGTCATTAAATGGAATAATTTTTAAGTTTCAACTAACTTAGACTAAACATCAGTTTGAAAATTTCTTTAATGTTCATCCGACTTATATAAACCCTTAGTTAGAATTTTTAGTCTAACCGTTAGTTGGATATCTTAGACCAGCCGTTAGCTGTAACATTTTTAAGCTTTGATTCGATTACATAAACCTTTAGATAAAATATTTCTCGAGTTTCATATAGCTCATACCATCTTTTAGTTAGAACTTTTTTAAGTTTCAGTTGGCTTATACTAACCCTTACATATAATAATTCTCGAAGCTTCGAATAATTTAGACCGACGTTTAGTTGGAAAATGTTTCATATGGAACCTAAAATAATTTCCCTGAAGCATATATTGATGAACTTCGGGTCAATGTTTGTCACGAGATAAATTGAAAAGATGTATTAATTCGCTGGCTACGTAGGTACTGATGAGTAAATAAATGACTTAAGGAATATTTCGGATCTTTAATCTGATGTGACTAGAGAGAGAGTGTAGAGAGAGAAGGTGCAAAAAGAATAGAATAATATTTAATGTCCCACCTACCAAGAATAAAGAATCCCCCTTTTATAGTGTTGGAAGGTGGACTCGTTTATGTTCTTAGTGGGCTTGCTTTATTGCCTCTTTAGTCCCTTATTGTTTATATTGTTTACAAATCACTCTCTAACCAATAATAAATACTCAAATAAATACATTAGTTTCCTTTTATCAACAATTGTCTCCTTGTTCTTATTACTGGGGAATTATTCCCTTATCAGTAGCCCCCCAGTCTTCGGGAGCAGAGGGAGTGAAGACTTTGACGATCAGTTTAGACTGCCTCGGTGCATTAGCTTCTGGAGCCGCCTCTGGCAGTTCCTCTGCGGGATTGACCTTCCATTTCATCTGACGTCCGACCCCTCTAGCTGCTCATAGGTGGTCGGGAACATTTCATCCCGCGGATTGTTCCTAAGCCCTTTAGGGTCTGTATTCGTCCACCTTAATGGGCCTTGACCGGTCACATTGTTTCGGGTCGGTGAGGCCTATACTAGCATCTCTGTCTGACTCAGCTAGCCTACGCCTGTTGCGTTTTTCTGACAAAAAACGACACGTGTTAGTTGACCACTCGAGGCGTGCTTTTTTACACCACTTCTTACGAAAACCTTTCGACTTCCCTCTGCTTTCTGTCGTTTGGGCTTCCCCGTGCATGCAACGGCTAGGGGGAGTTCTCTATAAATACCTCATAAACCAGCCTCGCTCTCAGAAGCTTTCTAGAGAGAGAAACTGCTGCTTAGATTTTTCTAGAGAAAGAAACCCGTTTTATGAGATACAGCCACCCGAAGCGAAAAAAGACAAAAAAGAAACAACCGGCGTTCGGATTTGTAGACTGGGCTAGCATCGGTCATCGCGCCGAAGAATACCGACGCGCGGGATTAATTTGGAGTCCTAACACCAAGCCATTCACGCCCATACCGCAGCCTCACGACCCCGTTATTCCCCATCCGATCCCTGCTGAGGCCTTTATCTTTCCCGAATCATCTGGAGGTCAGACCTCGGAGCCTATCACCGTATCTTCTAGCAGCAGCTCTCCGCACTCCCCCGTTGCCCAAACAAACCGTCTGACGCCTTCTTCGGTTAACTCATACGTTAACACACCCCCGTTCTCTTCCCGACGTTGCGGCCGAAGTCATTTTCTTCCCATGGGTGAGACAAGTCTTATGCCTTCTCCGATGAGAGGTAATTTCCTTGGGATGGTTCAGCTTACTCCTTCCATACGGGGATACCGAACCGGTACTAACACAGTTGTGACTTTCTTAGGTCTTAATCAGCGGCCCTTGACTCCCGCGGAACTGGATCCTGAACGTGCCTGTCGAGAACAAGACGAAGCCCTCCCAGCCCAAGCCGGTAGCTGTTCCAACCCTGCCGACTATGTCGTGCGGGAAACCGACCCGGGCGCGGCCATCGCCCTTAGCTCGGATAAAATCCAGGCAGCGAATGCCGATGAGTCGGATGCGGATGCCCTGTCTGCCGGTGCTCTGCCTATTGTGGATGGTACTGCTGCTGGAACCTCCGCTGTCCCTCCTTTCGAGCCACTTCCCAATGAGATAGAAGTGATTGTTACCACTACCTACCACCGCTGGTTGCCCGCGGACTACGTCATTTCTCTGTTCGAAGGAAAGTATTTATACTTCACTGTTGAAGAACAGCCAGAGCTGCTGATTCGGTGGGGCATCCCCGAATGCGTCACTGTCAGATTTCCAGTTCCCGGGGAGACCCCCGTACACGTTCGGTCACGAGAAATCGTGATTTTTACCGAACTATTCAATTGGGGCCTTAGATTCCCCCTGGACCCCGAGATAGTTCTGTACTTCAGGACGCTGCAGATCTGTCCCTCTCAATTGACGCCTAACGCCTGGTACACGCTGATGTCCTGCATAATGGCATCATGTCTTTCTGGTCGGGTGATGTCCATGACGTAGTACATTGCCATGTCCGGGCAGTCCAAATCCCCAAAATCGGCTTTCTTCTACTCTTCCCTTGCCAACACCAGGAAAATAGTGAATGATTTTCTTAAAGGCGACAAGGGCTGGAAGCACCGCTTCGTCTTCATAAGTGGCTGCTGGGAAAATGGTCGACCTTATAGTCGGGAGAATCCGAGGACGCTGCTGCGGACATGGGTTCCTGATGGTATGTAACCAACCTCCCTTTTTTTTTACATTCCCAAACGCTTTTGCAGTGTCTAAGGAATTAATCCAGGGGCTAAAAAAGGACCATTTTAAAACAGGCAAGGCTACCTTCCAAGTGTTGAAGGACTATGCTAAAAGGCACTAGGGTCGGGCCATGCATCGGTGTTTCAAGAATACAAATCTGATCCTGAGCAACCTCTGGCGTTGTTCATCAGAAGTGTTATCGATTGAGCAGTTGCGCCAGCCCCCAAGTACGGAAGATTTAATTGCCAAGACTGAAGCTTCTGACGCGCATCTGTTTCTACCGAAGCGCAACAAGGCGCCTAGCAAGCGCCCAAAATCCGACGATTAGGTCGAACAAGTTGCTACCGGTGCCGAGGAGGCCGATGCTCGAGGGCCCCAGGATGAAGCTGCTGCTGAGGGTGTGGAGGCGCCACCGACCCAGGAACTGGTTCTGAAGCGGAAGGAAAAAGTCGGTGCCTGTGGAAACCATGGTAAAAAACCCAAGCAGTCAAAGAAGGAAGGCGGCTCAGTCCCTGCTGTCGAAAGCGCCACTGTTCCGGAGCTCTTTGATCAGTACGAGAGGGTCGGTGGTTCAGAGGCAGCCCTCGTGGTGGTAATTCCTGATGACGCTAGCCCATCCAAAACCTCGGACCCTGTCGCGGCGTCATCGAAAGTTACGAAGTACCCGGTGCTAACTGTGCTTGGAAGTCCGCATACTTTCCCGCTGCAGGGAACCGATGGACTGGCCTTATCCCTGTACAATTTGCTTATACCAGCGGCTATGAAGGAGCGTCGGTCGATTGAGCTGGGCCGGAAGCTAGAGGGCGCAGAGGCAAAGGTCGTTGGTCTGGAAGAGGAGGTGCAGAAGGCTAAGGCGGCTGAGGCACTAGCGGAGGGGCGGGCTGCAGAGGCCGACCGGGTCGTAGAAGAGACAAAGAAGGCCGGGGAAGATCGCGCCGCTATCTTGACTCGATAGGTCCAAGAGCTGAAAGCTTCGAACACTGCCTTTGCTGACAAGTGTAAGAAGTGGGTGGAAAAGGAAGCAACTGATGCTAAGGCCGCGTATGTGTTGTCGTTTCATAGTCGCTTCCCGGACCTTCACCTCGGGGCGATGTGGCTGGACGTGCCGGAGGAGGACCGCCCTTCTGATGTTGTCTGTGAAGATGAGTCGGATGACACCGAGTCCGAGGAGGATGACGAGTGATCCGGATGCCCTTTCTTTGTTGTTTTGTTGTTTGATTGTATTTGACTTTTGGGGTCCGCGGGGTCTCCTATTAATTTTCCCTGCGAACACAATTCTCAATCATATTACTTTTATGTTGCCATGTTTTCGGGTTCTTGCTATAATATTTCAATGGATGTTTGAAAGTTTTTCGTAAGGTTGGGGATGTAAACTGCCGGTTAGTTGAAAACTAAACAACCCATAGAGGTTCTGTTGATTGAAATAACAGGTCGGGAATGGAAAATGTAGATTAGTGCGGAAACTGAAAAACCAAAGAAGGTTCTGTAGATCAATATAATATTGAAAATTCCTTATGGGATCGGGAATCGTAAAATGTGGATCAGTTCGGAAACTGAAAAACCAAAGTAGGTTCTGTAGATCAATATAATATTGAAAATTCCTTATGGGATCGGGAATCGTAAAATGTGGATCAGTTCGGAAACTGAAAAACCAAAGTAGGTTCTGTAGATCAATATAATATTGAAAATTCCTTATGGGATGAGGAATCGTAAAATGTGGATCAGTTCGGAAACTAAAAAACCAAAGTAGGTTCTGTAGATCAATATAATATTGAAAATTCCTTATGGGATCGGGAATCGTAAAATGTGGATCAGTTCGGAAACTGAAAAACCAAAGTAGGTTCTGTAGATCAATATAATATTGAAAATTCCTTATGGGATCGGGAATCGTAAAATGTGGATCAGTTCAGAAACTGAAAAACCAAAGTAGGTTATGTAGCGCAATCAAGGTTAGTAGGGACAAACGCCGACCAGCTCGTCAGCTGATCAAGTTTGTAACACTTCAAAGATTGGAAGGCAAAAGAGAATTTTGATTTCAATCAGGGGGTCGGGTGTTTATGATGCCTCATTAAAACCTTCTCGCGCCACCGAGATAGGAAAGAGTCCATCCCCGACCAATAAGTTCTTATAGACCATGTCTAACAAATTACAAGTATTAATAACTATTCTAAATACAACTTCAGATGTTCGATGTTCCACGGTAGTCTTAAAGGTTGCCCGAGCTTGTTTTGTAGGCGATATGTCCCGCTCTTGATTTTTTCTATGATTTTGTATGGTCTTTCCCAATTCGGGGCGAGCTTACCGAGGCTTTTGTCTTTGGTGTGCAGAAAGATGCGCCTCAAAACCTTGTCACCCACTTTAAACTCCCAACGGAGTACTTTAGATGCATATCGGTTTCTCATCAGGGTCTGATAGTGCAAAGAGTTCAACTGAGCGCGACCGCACTTTTCTTCTATAAGATCGAGAGCGAGTCGTCTGCTGCCTTCGTTTGTGTTTTCATCATAGGTACCGATTCTGAAAGATGGAAAATGGACTCTGCTGGAGTAACCGCATCCATACCATACACCAGAGCATAAGGTTATTCCTGGGTTGCTGTCCGGGGGGTGGTTCGGTAGGCCCATAGTACTTCTTGTAGGTAGTCCGGCCATTTACCAGCCTTTCCTTCGAGGTTCTTTTTGAGTCCGTCCATAATGGTTCGGTTGGTGACTTCGACCTGTCCATTTGCTTGAGGATGGAACGGAGCGGAGAAACATTGTCTGATCCCGTGAGCTGTGCAAAAAGCTTTCATTTCTCCGCTGTCGAACTGTGGTCTGTTATTCATGGTTAGCCTCTGGGGTACCCCGAACCGACAACATATGTTGGACCAGATAAACTTGACGATGTCTTTGGTCTTGGTAGCTGATAACGGCTCAGCTTCGACCCACTTGGAAAAATAGTCCACTACCACCACGATTGTCTGTCTCCCGCCCGATGCATTGGTAGTGGTCCGACAAGGTCGATTCCCCATCGGTCGAAGGGTAGTCCATCGGATATGGACTCTAGAGGAGCTGCGGGAACGTTTATCGCGTTTGCGAATCTTTGACACGTGTCACAAGTTTTCACTATTAGCCGTGCATCCGCTGTTATCGTAGGCCAATAAAACCCTGCGAGAAAAATCCTTCTAATTAAGGCCTTGTAACCATAATATGTCGCACCCTCACCGTCATGTAGTTCAGACATAATTATTTGTGACTCGTGGACCCCCAGACATCTGAGCAAAGGGCGGCTGAATGATTTCTTGTATAGTACGTCGCCTAATAGTGTGTAACCTCGGGCCTTGTAGCGAACCTTTCGAGCTGAAGCGCCATCGCTAGGTAGTCGACCTTCGGCTAAGAAGGCTATGATATCACGCCGCCAATCCGAGATTGTTACCGAGGAGACCTGGCAGGCGATTTCAGGTCGATTATCAAGCTCCTGTCGTTTGATGATGAATGGATTTCTTGCTCGGTTACCCAGGGATAGTTGATTGAGCATGAAGCGGCTGCTAAGGAGTCTGCCACCACGTTTTCGCTCTTTGGGACGTGCTCGTACGTGATTTTGACAAACGAGGCAGCTAGCACTCTCAGCGCTGCTAAGTATTGTACCAGATGCTCTTTTCTAGCTTCCGCAATTCCCGAGGCTTGGTTTATCAAAAGTTGGGAATCACTCACGAGGCGTACTTGTTTCACACCACATATTTGCGCTAGCCGTAGCCCGGCCAGGGCAGCTTCATATTCAGCCTCGTTGTTTGAAGTATGGAAACCGAATCGAATGGCATGGTGCATACTGATGCCTGTTGGGGTGATTATCTGTATCCCCGCTCCGCAGCCACTGACATTTGCCCCCCCCCCCCCCCCCCGTCGGTGCGGATGGTCCACTCATTTAGTTCGGCCTCTTTAGATGGTGCATCATGATCCGGACGTTCGGAATAGAACTCCACTAAAAAATCAGCCAGAATTTGACCTTTGATGGCCGTCTGCGGTTCAAAGTTGATGTCGAAATCGCCTAACTCGACCGACCACCTGGACATCCTCCCGGACATGTCCGGTCGCTGGAGGACGTACTTGAGCGGAAACGAGGTGCGGACTATGATAGGATGGGCTTGAAAATATGGACGCGTTTTTCGTGCTGCGGTTACCAAGGCGAGAGCCATTTTCTCCAATCTTAAATACCGTGTTTCCGCATCCAGCAAGCTTTTGCTTACAAAGTAGACCGCTGTAGGGGCTGGTCCTGACTCACTGATTAAGGCCGCACTGACTGCAAAGTCAGTAACCGCAATGTAAAGAAAAAGGGTCTCGCCTGTTAGGGGCTTTGTTAAGAGGTTCGGGGACGACATATATCGTTTAATCCGTGAGAACGCTTCGTCACATTCGGGTGTTCACACAAAATTCTTGGCTTGTCTCAAGACCTGAAAAAAGGGAGCGCATTTGTCAGATGAACGAGAGATAAAACGATTTAAAGCAGCCAGACGCCCAGTTAGGATCTGGACTTCCTTGATGTTCCTAGGCGGGGTCATGTCGGTAAGAGCTCGGAGTTGGATGGGATCGGCTTCGATCCCTTTTTCGCTAACAAAGAAAACTAGAAATCTGCATGACCTGACCCCGAAGGAGCATTTTTCTGGGTTGAGCTTAAGGTTTATACCCCATAGGTTATCAAAAGTTTCTCGTAGATCGGTAAGATGATCCTCGTCCGTGCCGCTCTTGACTAGCATGTCATCAATGTACACCTCCATATTCCTCCCAATTTGGCCCTCAAACGTTTTATTAACTAGCCTCTGGTATGTTGCCCCGGCATTTTTTAGTCCGAACGACATGACTTTTTAACAATACAGGCCTCGGCCTGTTATAAACGTGGTGTTTTCATGATCTGCTGTGTGCAATTTGATCTGATTATAGCCGGCGTATGCATCCATGAATGAAAGTAGTCTATTTCCCGAAGTCGAATCTACCAATTGGTCAATCCTTGGCATCGGGAAAGGGTCCTTCGCACACCCGATTGAGGTCGGTGAAATCCACGCACATTCTCCACTTCCCGTTTTTCTTCTTGACTAGAACGGGATTGGAGGTCCACAACGGGTAACTTGCTTCCTTTATGTTCCTGACGCTGATCATTCTTTCGACTTCGCGTAAAATAATGTCTGCCTTTTCCGGGGAAAAAGCCCGACGCTTTTGAGAGATGGGTCTGACGTTTTTGTTGACAGTTAGTCTGTGAATGACACAAGACTCTAGGACACCGGTTACGTCCCTTGAGCACCATGCGAACAAATCTAGGTTCTCCCGTAGTAGAGACAATAATTGTTCCCTGAATATTGGTGACAAGCAAACCCCGATCTGCAGAATTTTTCCTTCGGCAAACAGGTGTTGTTCACATTCTTCGTCGGTAGTCAGATAGCTAGGAGCTTCCCTAGGATCATCAACAGGTAACGACCCCGGGGGGAGCCCCTTTGATTGCTATTCCCGTGCTTGAACCATCTCTTGATCGTTTTTAGGTGCCAATGCTGCTCGGTAGCACTCCCGTGCTGCTTTCTGGCTACTTCGGACTATACCCACGTTGTTTCCGACCACGTATTTCAGACACTGGTGGATTGTAGAAGATATCGCGTGCATTCTCGATATCCAAGATCTTCCAAAAATTGCGTTATGGGAGGCCGGTGCATCTACCACTACGAATAGAACGGTAACCTCTTTCTTAAATGGGTCGCGGCCTAATTGAACGATGCCCTCAAATTCTCCTATAACGTCAGCTGCTGACCCCGTAAATCCCACTATAGTACGGTCTGACCGTGTGATGACCGGTGGCGTCCTAAATTTTGCGAAAGTAGACGCAAAGATTATGTTGGCCGAACTACCGGTATCCACCAAGATGCGTCGGACTTCCTCCCCCGCAATGGCTGCCCCGATCACGATGGCATCCTCATGAGGGTCGGCTATGTCTCTCATGTCGTCGTCGTCGAAATACAAGATCGGTGACGGGACGCTTTTGGACTGGGGATAAGGTCGAGCCTCTAACTGAGTGGTTAGGTTTACAATATGCCTTTTCCTGGAAGAGTGCGTGGTTCCTGCCATAGAATCTCCACCAAAGATAGTTAGGGATTCAAAGAATTCACAAAGGTTTCTTACATTACCGACGTTTTCCTATGCTTCCTCTTCGATGATCCCGATGATGTTTCGGTTTGCTTCGGGGTCAAGGTATTCAATGGAAACATCGAAAGGGTCGGTTACTTCTGAAATGGTCATAGCAGTTTCGGGCTTCGGAATTGTCACGACTTCCTTCGAAGTTGTACTCTGCTGTGTTTTCTCAACGTATTCCAGGAGGTTTCCGTGCTCTATGAGCATCTGTATTTCTTTCTTCAGGGCAATGCAGTCCTTAGTATCATGCCCCACGTCTTCGTGATAGCGACAATAGCGGTTGTTCCTCTGTTCCCGAGGCGTCGGTATCGGGAAATGCCTTCGGTACATCCCGCTTTTTTTTTGTTTTTTCGTAGATCGATGATACACATTCTGTGAGATCCGCGAAGTAACCAGGCCGGATCCACTTGTTAGACATAGGTCGTGAAGTCGTCTGACTCATCTGCTTTGGTTTCTGGCTTGCTGGAGCCGAAGGCTTGGTGGATACAGACTGGGTCGGATGTATTGTGCTGACCGGTTGGACTGCCCGAGCGTAGCTCGATTGAGTCCCTTGCCTTATTACTACCGCTGCTTGGGGACTCTGCTGAATTTGCGCAGCCAGCTCGGACGCTTCGGTTTCTTCGATCAATATTTGCTTTTCTACTTGAGCCAGAAGGGCGGAGAAAGTGAATGACTGCTTCTTCGTTACTGCTTGCTTCATAGGTCCCGGGAGTAAGCCCAAACGATACACGGTTAAGGCTACATTCTCCTCGCAGTGGTCCAGGTCGGTTTTTGCGTCAATAAATCGTCGGGTATACTCCCTGAGGCTTTCCCCCAGCCTCTGTTTACAGTTCATAATGGTGTCTCCGTTGGCTCGGAAACTCTTACTTCCGACGAAATGCTGCCTAAACATCGTCCAGAACATCCCGAAGTTTTTTATGCAGCCTTGTGGTAAACGGTTGTACCATTTGGACGCCCGATCTCGGAAGGTCATTGAAAACGCTCTACACAGGAGTTTATCGTCGTTGTCGAAACTCAGCATGAAGTTCTTGAAGGCTTCCAATTGGTTATCCGGATCCTTCTTACCGTCGTATTTTTCTAGTTTGGAGATATCGAATCGTTTCGGAAGCTGCCCCGTTAATATGTCGTCGGACAATGGCGAGGCTCTCCAATTAACTCCGAACCCGAAATTTCTGCCTCAAAGTCCTTCTGTCTGAATTTCGTAGAGTCCCTCGTCCCCTGGATTGATGAACTGGCTGCTGGTTCGGTAACCTAGGTTCTGGCTGTTTGATGGTTGCCATTGCGCTTGAGGCAGCGCTGCTCGCTCTTCACGACTGGCTGCGGGCACTTCTTCCTTTTCAAATGACACCGGAGTTTGTTTCTCGGTGCTACCCTTTTTGTACTTTGGAGAGTCTGACCTAGGTCCTCGGTGGCGTTGGGAACGATTTTTCTGTGCGCGTTGTAGGACCCTTTCCCGTCGTCGATACTCCCTGCCCGATGATTCGTCTGAGGTATAGTCAGCGGAAACGCCGTGGTGGCCCTCCGAGTGTCGCTGCATTATGGTATTTTTCCCTTCCTCGGGACGAGGCTCTCGATAATACCTGACTGGTCGGGCCTCGATGCGAGGTCCAACAGTTGGATTACCCTCGTTGCGGTCCTCCAAGAGCGGCTCTTTGCCTTTTCCTTCCCGAACCCTTTTCTCGTCTAGTGCCCGCTCTCTTTCGGCGTTTAGCCTGGCAATGTCCTCTAAGAGCTGTCTTCGGGTCATGATAAAGGTCGATCGTTTGTCCCAACCCTGGTCGTAGCGCCCCCGACCTGGGGCTTCTTCGCCTTCGGATACCGAAACGGCTCGGATTACTTCTCTCCCGACCCTTTCTTCCACAGCCTCGTCATTCATCTTTTAAAGCGTGATTTTCAAAGAAAAAGATTCCTTTTTGTATCACGGATTCCCACAGACGGCGCCAATGATGAGTAAATAAATGACTTAAAGAATATTTCGGATCTTGAATCTGATGTGACTAGAGAGAGTGTGTAGAGAGAGAAGGTGCAAAAAGAATAGAATAATATTCAATGTCCCACCTACCAAGAATAAAGAATCCCCCTTTTATAGTGTTGGAAGGTGGACCCGTTTATGTTCTTAGTGGGCTTGCTTTATTGCCTCTTTAGTCCCTTATTGTTTATATTGTTTACAAATCACTCTCTAACCAATAATAAATACTCAAATAAATACATTAGTTTCCTTTTATCAACAATTGGCTCCTTGTTCTTATTACTGGCGAATTATTCCCTTATCAGGTACCACGTTAAAAACTTCATGCATCACCGGGATCGGAAATAGTGCACCATCAGTCATTGTATCCATGTTACAAAAAAATAAAAAGTAAAACAGAACATAAGAGTTGTAGACTTATGACAAATAAAGTTTTAAATGTTCAATATGTTATGTGTATGGAAGAAACTTTCCTTCATAGTTTGTAGGTTTATGTCTTAACATTTTCTCAGACAGAGCTTGCCGACCTTAGGACATTTAATATGTAGAGACCATAATTCTGAGGACCTTCTCGCATATTTAGAACTCACGAGAGTGAACTGGTAAAGTATGTGTGATTTTCGTGTGAGTCTAATAATGATGGACCATGAGGTGAGTCGTGGTTTTATTTTCTTCTATTACATGTAACTCAACTCATCCTTCAACGTAATCACTTTTTCAGAGTAGTTAGCGATTCAAAAGTAATGTAAGACAATCTCGACAGGGACACACACATCCATACCATATACTAAAGTGAAAGAATTTTCACCTGTAGTTGTTTGATGGTCGTTTTATATGCCCATAAGACTTCTTGAAGAAAGTTAGGTCATTTGTCTATTATTTCTTCTAATTTTTTTTATCAACCTAGCTAATAAGTTTTATTCGGTAACCTCTACTTGTTGATTAGCCCGAGAATGTAAATGCCTTAAGAAGTGTTGTTGAATATATGTTGCTCGACAAAAGAAAGTTATTTCTACATTTTGAAACTGAAGTTCATATTCAACAATAATTTCCTTATGCATTATGAAGCTACAAGAAATGTTAAATTGATTATATATTTTGCATGTATTCTAGATAGCGGATTTGATTCAAGCTTGGTGTGGATAAAAGTAGCCTGGGGGTAGGCTGGTAATTTCAAGTGGAGTTTTAAGGCGGCGTGAGGGTGTTTCACGGTAGTATGGTGGTGTTTAAAGGTGTTTCAAAGAGTTTCAGGGTGTTTTAAGGGTGGAGAGAGAATTAAGCAGCCTGACAGCAGTTAATTTTTCTTACCCATAGTTAATGCTGGTGGTTGGGTATTTATAGTGTGAAATTTGGGCCCTTATGGGCTTTCGGGTCAAGTTTAATGGACCCGGGTCATGTTTAAAGACCCACAAGTTTTAAGCAGATGTGCAGGTAGCTTAGTCAGATAGTGTTTAGGTTTTTTAGTACTTTAGTCATAGTTCGAACTGCCTTAGGTTTATAGTGTTCGAATTTATCTGTCCGGTGAAAAAAGTCCTGTTCGAATTAATATGCTTGGAGTCTGTCCGAATTTTACGGGGAGATTTACCTTGGACTGCCCTTCCGGGGAGCACTTCGAATTCGGACTCATCAGGAGCCCCTTTTTTAGGTATTTGAACAAGTGTCCTTGTTAAAGAACTGAAAAACAGTCCGACTTAGGAAGTGGTCTTCCGATTCGGAGAGTTGAAGACGGACCCGGACAGAGCAATCGCTACAAATTCCAAACGGTTCTTTGTCAGAGTTAGTGGGACACGTGTCACCCTCTGGTTGGTTACTTTTAGCCGTTTTTTCACCTTGAAAGTTGCACCACTTTCTTGAACAAGTTACCTCTTTAAATGCTCTTGATGACGTCAGCGCCGTTTTTTAATCATTGCCCAACTTTTCGGATTCTCCTAGGAATCAAACCCTTTTTTACATTTACTATAAATTCCATTCATCTTTCACAGTCTCACTATTACTTTCACTCTGTCATTTTACTCAAAGCTTCATCTCTCTAAAATCTCAAGATTTCCTTAGTTGTTTTATGTTCACAGCAAGAACAGCTCTAATCAAGGGTGGCTGGCTTAATCTCTCAGAATTAGAGAAAGCTCAAAGGGTTGAAAAAGAGAAAAGGCTTGCAGCAGGGCTTCCAGCGTCGCCTGTCGAGAAACCAGCCCCTTCAATCGAAGAGTCTGATAGAGGTTCGTCTTCTTCGAAAGGTACAAAACCTAGAAAACTCTTTCGATCAACACTTTCTCCCATCGTATCTGACTCTTCAGTTCAAGAGTCGATCCCTATCGTTGAACCAGGGGTCACCGTCACAAGTGTCAGGAAGAAATCCACTTTCCTTGCTATGGGGTCCGATTCCGATCATTCTCCAGACAAACTAATCATGAAAAGACCAAGCATATTGGTTAAGGGACTCTCTTCAAAAAATACCAGCGAGTCAGGGTCCGGGGCAGCTGTTAGGACTCTCCGGGAAAGGCCGGTTGGTCCGGAGGCTAGTAGTCCACTACCTCCCAAGGAAACCTCGACCTCAGAAACTCAAACTGAGGTGAGAACTCAAAAACATACATCGAGCCAGCAGTCCGGAGGATCAGCTGTGCCAAGCTTCATCCCTCCCCGGGCTGTTTCTGCAGAAGCTCCCCCAACAGTTATGGAGGAGAGGATGGAAGACTCCACTGAGGAGGTCAGGTTTGGGTCCGAGTCTTCCGGACAAGTTGAAACTGCTGTAGTTGTTGCCAAGAAGGGCAAAGAGGACTTGTATCTGAGGCATCCGGATCTGCCGGAGAGCCTCGAAGGGAGAGTAGGGCCCTGCTTTCACAAGGTAGAGTTCAAGTACCTTCTATCTCTGTTAAAAACCAAGTATGCGTTTATCCATACTAGAGATTTGGGACGGTTTCGCACTAAGTGGGGGATCCCTGAAAACGTTAAAATCCGAATTCCCATCGATCCGGAGACCCCAATGGATTGTAAAAGGAACGAGATAGTCTTCTATACGAAGCTATTCAACTGGGGACTCAAGTTCCCACTGGATCCAGAGATAGTGCGCTATTTTCACCTAGTCAAGCTATGTCCATCACAGCTAAGCCCTAACGGATGGTACACTTTGATGTCATGCATTATGGCATCTAGGTTGTCCGGAATTCCTCTTCCAATGGAAGAGTTCGCTGCTGTTGCTAGTTTGTGCAAACACCATCAGTTCCCTTTCTATCACTTTAATATGGGGAATGACTTGAAAGCCGTCGATGATCTCCTGGAGTCGGAGAGTAAGTGGAGGAGCCAGTTTTTGTTTGTAAGTGGCTCATGGGAGAATGGCAATAAAATTAAGGTCGGGGAGAATCCTAGCCTTCTTCGAAGTAGATGGAGGAGCGATCGTAAGTTTTCCTTTAAGTTTCTGTTCGAATTTCTCTTTTCATTAACTTTATGCTAACTAGCTACTTTCTTGTTTCATTAGAGCTGCCAAAAGAATTTGGAGACTACCTAAAAGCCGGACAGGTCACCTGTGGCAAGATAAATGCATGGGCCGCAGAGAACTGGGAGAACCGGTTTCACAAGGCTTTTACCCCTGGGAATTTAGCGAGATCCCATCTGTGGAACACCACAGGTCGGAGGGATCTATCCTGGGAGGAGTTCTCCACCCCACCTGATGAGGATGTAGTTCTGAGAAGGTCTCATGAGTTAGATGGGACCCTCTTCCTTCCTGTCCGGGCCAAAGCCCCAAGTAAAATGAAGGGCAAGAAGAAGAAAAACAGGAAAGTGGTAGAGGATGCTGAGAAAGAGGTCCCAACAGGCTCAGAGGTGCCAGCTCAGGCTCAAGTCGATGCAAACCTTCTACAGGTGGTAGAACAGGAGAGCGAGAAACAAAGAGCGAAGTCCCCAAAACCCTCAAGGGCTTCTAAACGGACTCGTAAGCAAGCGAGTGACAGTGCTGATAGGGAGGTAAAAAAGAAGAAGATTTCCCAAGGAGAGGAGCTTGCTCTCCGAGACCCGGAGCCCACTTTCCCAACTGATCCAACCTTAGCCGAAGAGATCCCAGGGAATCTTAATGAAGGGATTCCAATGGAATTTCACACTGATGAAGTGGATAGGGGAGAGATTAATATGGATGAAGTGGACGTCACCGGTCTGGGTCCTTTAGGTGACTACTTCCTTGGCCTGTCAAGAGATGAGTTCGCAGGGCCATATGTTCCTCCCAGTAGTTCCAACACAGTAAACTTCAATGGTAAGACTTTCTTGGTTTCCAGTGAGAGGGATGTTATAGCCCATTCCCTCCTTAGCAACGTGCAACCAGTACTCACCCTGGAAAGGCAAGTCCAGAGTCAGGCAGAAACCATCAAAGACCTTAAGTCTGAGAAGGAGAAACTGTCTGATGACCTCAGGACTGCCACTACTGAGGTTGACTTGCTTAAGGAGTCGAACGAACAGCTAAAGAAGAATCAAGAGAAAAGCAACACAAAAGTTGCTTCTTTAGAAGAGACCGTGAAAGATCTCCAGGCTAAGCTATCCGGATTGGAGAAGGACTTAACAGCCTCAAGAGGAGAGACTGCAGCACAGGAGAAGCTTGTCACCAACCTGACTACTGACAAACTCGCTTTAGAGAATGTAGTGACTCAGGCTGTTGAGGAGAAAGCTGCTTTGGTGAAGGATCAAGAGGCCATGATCAAGGCCAAAATTAACGCTTATGCCAGGGAGATGATACAGAGTGAAGAATTAATGGTTGAGAAAGTGAAGTCCGACATGGTCCTCTTGTTTCACGAGAAGTTCCCGAAGAGGAGACTAGGGGACTTATGGCGTTATGTGGACGACGATGACCTCCCCTACTGGACCATGGTTGATGAAGGGTACACTGATATATCCTCGTCTGGTGATGAAGAGGAAAACGGAGAGAGTCCGGGTGAGGAAGAGGTTGACCCCAAAGGCAAGAAGGCCATTGAGGAAAAAAGCGACATCAAGGGCAAGAAAACAAATGAGGGTGAGCCATCCTCAAAGGCTCCTCCTTAATTTATAATCTGTTTTGTTTATCTTTTACTTGAACCAAAGTCCTTGGAAGGCCAAGGCACCTTTTTTGTGATGTTGTCCGAATTATTCGGATAGATTTTTGTTCTGCACCCAAACTTGTTTAAAAAGTCCTTGGAAGGCCAAGGCAATTTTAAGTTGTTGAATGAATGTTTTGTTTTGCTCAACCATTCTCTTCTTTCATAATCTGTTTAAATAGTTGGAGTTTAAGTAGTCTTGAGTTATTGTGTTGTGAGAGTGTTTAGTTTCTCTGGCTAGAATTTAAGTAGCCTTTAGACCTTTCAGTCCGGATAGTATGACAATCAACAGAATTTTGCAAAAACTTAGAAGATTATTCAAGAAAGCTCCAAGTTTCATTTAAAGCTCTCCGTGGCGCCGGAGAGAGGTAGCTGTATGCCCCCAAATATTTACATGGATGTTTAAACAAGTAAATATTTACATAAGTTTTATTCTAAGTACATTCGAAGGTGTTCAATATTCCAAGGGTGAGTTAAAACCCTGCCATCTTTGTCTTCTAACCAGTACGTTCCAGGCTTGATTCTTTCAACCACAGTATAGGGACCCTCCCAAGTTGGGGCCAGCTTTCCGAAGAGCTTTTCCTTGGTATGCAAGAAAACTTTCCTCAATACCTTATCTCCTGGTTGAAAGTCCCTTCTTTTAACTTTAGAAGCAAATCTGCTTCTCATCAAGCCCTGATAGTGTGCCACTCTAAGATGAGCTTTTACTCGCCTTTCTTCAATTAAATCAAGTTGATTTCTAACTGCCATTTCATTAGTCTGTCCGGAGAAGTTGTGGACTCGAAAGGAGGGGAGTGTCTTCTCTATGGGGGGCTACTGCATCCATCCCATAGACCAAGGCAAAAGGTGATTCTTGTGTTGCAGCCCCAGGTGTTGTCCGGTAGGCCCACAAGACTTCTTGTAAATAACTAGGCCACTTCCCAGCAGCCCCTTCCAAATTTTTCTTTAAACCGGACAGTATTGTTCTGTTAGCTACCTCAACTTGCCCATTGGCTTGTGGGTGGAAAGGTGAAGAAAAGCAGTGCTGAATACCCCTCGAGGCACAGAAGCGTTCCATTTCTTTGTTGTCAAACTGTGGCCTATTGTCTGTTGTTATTCTCTGGGGGACACCAAATCTGCAACATATGTTGGATAGAATGAATTTTATAACAGCCTTTGATGTTGTCCCTGCCAAGGGGGCTGCTTCTATCCACTTCGAAAAGTAGTCAATGGCTACGATTATGGTTTTACGCCCTCCGGACGCCACAGGTAGAGGCCCAACCAAGTCCAATCCCCATCGAGCAAAAGGGATGGGCTCAGAAATTGATTCCAAAGGAATGGCTGGTACATGAATTTCATTGCTGTACCTCTGGCATGGGTCACATCTTCTTACCAGCTCCTTAGCATCTTTCATTATTGTTGGCCAATAGTATCCGGAGAGAAGCACTCTTCTCGTTAATGCTCTAAACCCACAATGGGCTGACCCCTCACCATCGTGCAATTCAGAGAGAACCATTTGTGACTCATGATCCCCTAAACAGCGTAGGAGAGGTTTACTATAAGATTTCTTGTACAAGACTTCTCTAATCATGATAAAACCACGAGCTCTGTGCTTTAACGTTCTGGCTTGTGGTTTATCCAAAGGCACGATGCCATCAGACAGATATTGCATAAGAGGAAACCTCCAGTCTTGAGGCCGGTTTACTTGTATTTCAAAGACTTCCTCATTTTCACCTTCATCAAGTTGAATAGAAGGGCTTTCAAGCACATGGATCCATGGATAGGACTCCGTATATGCTATTGTTTCCAATGAGTCTGCTAGCTCATTCTCTGCCCGGGGAATATGCTCATAGACAACGGCTTTAAATTTCATGGCCTCACTTTTTAAGAGTAGTAAATACTTGATCAATTGTTCTTTTCTAGCTTCTGATAGGCCCAAGGCATGGTGAACAAGCAATTGGGAGTCACTTAGCAGCTTGACCCTTTTTGCTCCACAGATGTATGCCAATTTCAACCCAGCTATAGCTGCTTCATACTCGGACTCATTATTGGATGCCCTGAAAGCAAAACAAATAGCTTGGAACATGTTGTCCCCATAGGGGGAAGTGAGACATATTCCTGCCCCAGACCCTATGGCACTGGATCCCCCGTCTGTTCGGACAATCCACACTTTTTTGTCTTTTGAATCAGCTGGTTGTTCTGAGTCCCTATCAGAGTGGAACTCAACCAGAAAATCAGCTACAGCTTGAGCTTTTACTGCTGTCCGGGGAGCGAAATCTATGTCGAAGTCCCCCAACTCTACTGACCACTTTGTCATTCTGCTTGAAATGTCCGCTTTTTGAAGGACATTCTTTAAAGGGAAAGACGTCCGGACAATGATAGGATGAGCCTGAAAATAAGGCCTCATCTTTCTTGCAGCTATCACCAGAGCCAATGCTAGTTTCTCAAGTTTCAAGTAGCGCCGCTCAGCATCAATCAAGCTTTTGCTGATGTAGTACACTGGGTGAGGATACCCATCAACCTCCCTTACTAATACAGCACTGATGGCATAACTTGAAACAGCCAGATATACAAAGAGAGTCTCCCCATCGATTGGTTTGAACAAAGTCTTGGGAGAGGACAGATGCTTCTTAATCTCGTTGAATGCCTCATCACACTGTGGTGTCCATTCAAACCCCTTTGCACCCTTCAAGGTTTGAAAGAATGGAGCACATCTGTCTGAAGACCTGGAGATGAATCTGTTCAAGGCTACTAACCTCTCCGTTAACCGCTGTACTTCTTTAACGTTTCGAGGAGGCTCCATTTGGAACAAAGCATTGAGTTGGTCCGGGTCGGGCTGTATCCCATGCTCACTTATAATATACCCTAAGAACTTCCCGGACTGCACTCCGAACACACATTTTTCAGGATTTAACTTTAAATTCACCTTGGCCAGGTTGGCAAAAGTCTCTTGGAGGTCGGACAAGTGCAGCTGCTCATCCACACTTTTCACCGTCATATCGTCAATGTAAACCTCCATATTTCTTCCAATTTGATCAGCAAATGCCTTATTGACTAACCTTTGATAAGTAGCCCCAACATTTTTCAAGCCAAAGGGCATCACCTTATAGCAGTGCAGACCCCTGTCAGTAACAAAAGTGGTATGCTCTTGATCTTTTGGATCCACCTGGATCTGATTATACCCGGAGAAAGCATCCATGAAGGAGAGCAGCTTGTTCCCAGAAGTAGAGTCTACTAACTGATCTATCCGGGGAACCGGATACAAGTCTTTTGGGCAAGCTCGATTGAGATCTGTGAAGTCAATGCACATTCGCCATTTACCGTTTTTATTTTTTACCAAGACTGGATTGGCAGTCCACAAAGGGTACTGAGATTCTTTAATGTGCCCCATCTTTGTAAGTCTGTCAACCTCTTGTACAATGACATCGGCCTTTTCTTTTGAGAAAGCTCTCCTCTTTTGCACCACTGGCGCCACGTCTCTCCGGACAGATAGGTGATGGGAAATCACCTCTGATGGAACTCCAGTAACATCAGCGTTGCACCAAGCAAAAACATGCTGATGGTCTTTTAAGAATTTCAACATACCTTCTTTCAACATTGGTGGCATTTTGGACCCTATCTTGACAATTTTTCCTTCTTCCAAGCAATGTGTTTCAACCTCCTCAACCGGGATCAACAGTCCGGGGGTCTCTCTGGGGTCATCAATTTCACCCTCACCCCCAGAAAGGCCCTCAAACTGCTATTGGTCATTTATTCGGACTGCCCCCAGCGTTCGTGGAGCCAAGGCAGTGGCATAGCATTCTCTTGCAACTTTTTGACTGCTCCGGACAACCCCAACCTGCCCCTGAACAGCATATTTTAGACACTGATGGACTGTCGAAGCCACTGCATGCATTCTAGAGAGCCAAGATCTTCCTAGAATAGCATTGTAGCAAGTGGGACAATCCACCACAATGAAAAGTATTCTGACTGTTTTCTTGAAAGGGCCTCTGCCCAACAATACTTCTTCTTCGAACTCACCGATTACATCAGCTGAGCTGCCCGTGAAGCCTATGATCGATCTGTCTGACTTTTGAATCACAGCTGGATTTTTCATTTTCTTGTAAGTATCTAGGAAAAGGATATTGGCAGAACTCCCAGTATCTACCAAGATTCGCCTTATCTCATTGCCCCCTATTGATGCTCCTATAACAACAGCATCTTCATGAGGGCCATCAATGTCTCTCAAATCATCCCCATCAAAGACAATGAATGGGAACAAACTTGACGATTGATATGAGGTCATGCCCCCTTCTAGCTGGGTAGCCAAATTATGAACATGCCTTTTTCTTGATGAAGTGGTAGGAGCCGTTACAGTGTCCCCTCCGAAAATTGTCAAGGACTCAAAGAACTTAATGAGCCCGGAGACCGACCTAGAACGCTCCTCTATTGCACCCACTCTATTCCTCGTTGGGTCAGGATCCAAGTATTCGGATTCCACATCAAACCTTTCAATGATTACCATAGCCCCCTCTAGGGCAGCATTAACCGGACCAGCCCGGTGAGTGTTATCAGGCCTGTTGCCTCCTCTTCTTTTAACGTATGCGCCCAATTTCCATCTTTCGATCAGGTTTTGAACCTCTTGTTTCAGTGCTATGCAATCATCAGTAGTATGGCCAATATCATTGTGATATTGACAAAAAGAACTGTTTCGATGTTCTCTGGGAGACTGCAAGGTTGCTGGTCTCCGGTAGTGTACTTCATCTTTTGTTTTATCGAAAATGGTTGCCACACTTTCTTTGAGTTCTACAAACCATTCCGGCTGGACCCATGGTCCCCTTTTGTTTCTAGACTGTTGGCTTTGTGCAGGAGCAGCTGGTTGAGACTGAGCTTTTCCCCTTCCATGCCCCTGTCCGGTTTCTCTAGCTTTGTTCCCGGACTGGTTTTGATTTGGAGTTGGCGCCACCGGGGTGGATCTCACCTGTCTGTGCACCCTGGTCTTCTTTGTTTCATCAACATTTATTTGTTTGCCAACTTGATTTAGCAATCCCCCCCAGGTCATGGCCTTCTTCCTGGTTACTGAATCGGCCAGGTTGCCCGGGTTCAAACCTTGTCTCAGGGAGGCTATTGCCACTTGTTCAAAGCAATCAGCCAGCCCGTTTTTTGTGTTCACAAAACGACTTATGTACTCCTTTAATGATTCGTTTGGTTCCTGGGCACAATGGATTATGGTATCTCCATTACCCTTTAGCTCCTTACTTCCCACAAATTGCCTTCGAAAGGCCACCCAAAAAGTATCAAAGTCTCTGATACAACCCTGAGGAAGGTTGTTGTACCACTTCAGAGCACTCCCCGTGAAGGATTGGGAGAATGCCCTGCAGAGTAGTTTATCATCATCATCAAAGTTCATCATGAAGTTCTTGAATTGCTCCAGATGATTGTCTGGATCAGTACTGCCATCGTACTTCTCCATCTTGGTGCTATCAAACCTCTTGGGGAGGTTTCCGGACAGTATTTTGGAAGACAATGGCGATTGCCTCCAATTCCTCCCACGACTGAACGCAGTATCCTCATTAGGTGTTGCAAAGATACCTGGCTCATCATGGAAGGCAAAAGGATCCACCAGCATCCGGTCTACATGCCTCCGGTTGTGAGATGATCCTTTCCCAATGTGCCTTTTCATTCTTCCATGGTGATCTCTTTTTCTGGAATACTTTTTAACTTGCTTCTGTTTTTTCCTGGTTCGCCCCTCATCACTACTGGAGGACAAGGATTTTTCATTTCCCTCACTGTCCGAAGAGCTGTCCGAAGATTCTGAGCTTGAGTCAGAACTCTCCACAGGCTTGGACCGGTGAGACTTTTTAGAACTGGCATGTGTCTTTTTAGTGCTCACATGAGTTTTTGAAGCCTCATGCTCTCGAGGGTTATCAGAGCGATGAGCAACTGATGCTTTGGACTTTTCCTTCATGCCCATCTTGGCCTTCTCAGCCCTCAGAGCTTCTATTTCAACCCTCAACCTGTCACGCTCTTGGACAGTATATTCATCGTTCTCTTCCACCACTTCGAGCAAAGCTGGTGGAAGCTCTGGATTATCCGGATTCATTCTGACAGAAATTCCTTACTTGGTTTTGAATGCTTGATTCAGGCACCGTCGCCTCCCACTGTGGTTGCCAATTTGGTGTGGATAAAAGTAGCCTGGGGGTAGGCTGGTAATTTCAAGTGGAGTTTTAAGGCGGCGTGAGGGTGTTTCACGGTAGTATGGTGGTGTTTAAAGATGTTTCAAAGAGTTTCAGGGTGTTTTAAGGGTGGAGAGAGAATTAAGCAGCCTGACAGCAGTTAATTTTTCTTACCCATAGTTAATGCTGGTGGTTGGGTATTTATAGTGTGAAATTTGGGCCCTTATGGGCTTTCGGGTCAAGTTTAATGGACCCGGGTCATGTTTAAAGACCCACAAGTTTTAAGCAGATGTGCAGGTAGCTTAGTCAGATAGTGTTTAGGTTTTTTAGTACTTTAGTCATAGTTCGAACTGCCTTAGGTTTATAGTGTTCGAATTTATCTGTCCGGTGAAAAAAGTCCTGTTCGAATTAATATGCTTGGAGTCTGTCCGAATTTTACGGGGAGATTTACCTTGGACTGCCCTTCCGGGGAGCACTTCGAATTCGGACTCATCAAAGCTATTTTAAGAAATAGTAAATCGCAATAAAGATATTTTGACGTCTTCCGAACATTTTAGGAAAATATCCAACAAGATCAATAACTCGTCTATCAAATGGTAGAGCTTGAAATATGGTCTCTAAGGGTATTGTTAAATGGTGGATGATAATTTCAAAACCTTAACAAGTGTCGTAACCCTTGACTAACTCTTAAGCATCAACCATGATCTTAGGCCAATAGTACGATGCTAGTAATATTCTTCTTACTAAAGTCTTATCCCCGCAATAAGTTGAACCCACCTTATTAAGATGTTCCTCAAGAATAACACAAGACTCATTGGGTCTAAGAAAATGTTGGAAAGGGCGACTGAAGCCTTGTTTATACACAGACTCCCATATCAACATATAATAATAGACGGAGAACCTCATGCTTTGAGACGAAGTTCTGTCTAAAAAGGGTGTTCCATTCAAGATAAAATATATTATTTTAATCCTACAGTCATCTGAGTCTATAACGTATACCTCAAAGGCTTCTTCGTTCATAGGCTCGTGATATTTCTTATGGATGCGTTCTCTTGAAGGACAACCCATGGGGTAGCTTCGGAATATGCCAAAAAGGTCAGTTAATCTACCAACGAGGTCTCGACCATGATGACTTACTTATAATGGAAACATTTGAAGGTTTTGAATTGTTATTTTGGAACTTTGAAGTATTTAATTATGTGGTATTCACATTCTTAAGCCAGAACAAAAGCATAGTTGATCATAATTTAAGAGTCACTTATTAACTTCACCCTTTTTTCTCCACACAAAAATGTCAACTGAATCTCTGCAGTATGAGTCTCATACCTTATTCTTGTTGTTAGATGCTTGAGACCCAAAATGAATGGATTCATGTGTGATATATCCAAGAGAGGTTATGACCAAGACTTCTATCTTACAACCCAAAGTGTTAGATCTTCCATTGGTCCAAATTATCCACTTAGGCAAAAGACTCTCAAAAGAATAAGATTGTTACTTGGTATGGAGATTTTTAAGAAATAATTGAAGGCATGAGCTTCGCTTTTGATCTTAGATTAAAGGTTATATCTAATTTTTCAAACGAAAATTATCATCATGTTAAGCATCTAGATATGCCAGGCTTCTGAAGTATGCTTCATAGTGGGAAGAAGGTTCAGATGATTATGAAATATCTTTAGAATTAGGTTCTCGTCTTTCTTGTAGTGACAACTAAAACAAGTGTTAGATTCTCTAGATTGAGGTACTTTACCTTTGCATAAAGTAATATTTTACTCATGTAATAAATGAGTTTACACTACTGTCTAATTCCCTATAAAAAAATTCTCACATCACAATCAGAAATTTCTACGTAGATGTATATCTTCTCACATCTGTAAGACTTTAATAAAACCTCCGGAGAGGATAAATGATTATTGTTCTTGTTAAACTCCTGATCAAATACCTCAATCTAGTTGAAATGGTTACTCTTCTTGAATAATTGAAAGAAATAAAAACACTTGTCTAAGGATCAAGATATGACTTTTTGTTTATTATTTGGATTTCTTTACCGAATTTAAGAGAACTATGAAAGTTAGGGCCTTTAACTATAACAGATCATCTTTTATTCCTTTTACACTAACCAGATAGCCATAAAACTTTCCATACCAAACTCCAAAGGAAAATTTCTCAAGATTAACCTTGGGATTGATAACCCTTAGGTTTTTTTTAATATTTTAACAAGATCAACTAAATGGTTGGAATCATCAATGTTTTTTACCAACATGTCATCAATTTACACCTCAATATGTTGACCAATAGGATTACCGAAAGCTTTTTTAACCAACTTATGGTAAGTGACTCGTGTATTTGTTAATCTAAATGAATAATATTATAACAACGCAAGCTTCAATCAATGATGGCTCTTATGTTATCTTAATTAACTGCGTGCATCTGAATTTGGTTGTATCTTAAGTAGGTCTCTATAAATGACAAAAATTTGTTACTTGAGGGAAAAACTACCAAATGATCAACTCTTGGGACCAGGAAAAGTTCATTAGATAGGTTATCTCAGGTGTTTCATACACTAGAGAGTCGGTCTACTTTGGTCAATATAGCTTCAAATTTCTCAAATGAGAAAGCTTAAGTTTTCTTATTTATAGGCCTAATCGTGAGTTTAACAGATAACTTGTGACAAATAATATGAGGGGGTAATCCTATCACATCTTTTGTTTTACAAGAAAACATATTAGAGTTGTTAGATAATAAAGTTATTAGTTATTTTCAAAAGTAACCTAACAGTGAACTACCAATCTTTAAACTTTTCCCTTCTTTAAAACTCAAAAATCTCAGTAATTTCTCCACTTATCACTAGGCTCAGGGCCTCTATTGGGGTTTATCTAACTTTTTACACTATTATATACCTTTTTATTTTTATTTTTTAAGGTTATAGAGGACGTATAAAGCTCATGAATGACTTTTTAGTTGCTTTTGGTCACTCTCGCCTTGTCCCTTACAACATAATAATGTATAGTAATGACAATTTTGAACATTATAACGAGCCATTATTGCATAAAGATTACATTATAAGAGGTGAGAGGGTTAGTTACCATGAATAAAAGTTGGATGAAGTTTTTTAACTATCTTTTGCCCAAGTTTTCTTTGGATTTAAGAATCTTTTATAACCAAGTCGCATGCAAATGAGAAAGTGATTACTTCATTTTCGAACATTGGGATGGTTATACGATTTTTCATTCTACTATATGTTGATTTGAAAATGATATTGGTCGAGCTCCATGTGTTTACCAATATTTTTCTAACATATATCTTTTCATGCTAGTGTTAATCAAAACGATGTCCTCACGAGTAATATTCACCCTATAAAGACGGTTATCATCAAAGATAAGCAGAAAATAAGGGGCTCAATAGAACTGGTTGGGGATCTGCCATTGGTATTGAAATTCAAGATCTTTCGCATGTCTCTTCCATGGGATCATAGTTAAACAAGACAAAAATTCTACCCAAATGATGATTGCTGAAATATGTCGATTGATATCTAGGTCAAGGTATTCATAGGAAAAACTATGAAGTTTAATAGGGTGGTCCAAGACGATCATGGTTCATTCTTCTTTTGGGGCCATTTTGAAAGACTTGATCTTTTAGGGTTTCAGTCCCCGCTTTTGCGTACTTTGGATATAACATGGTGTTCTTTTGCACTGAACCATGCCGAAACTAAATAAATTTTCCATTGTTGATCAGTTTTTTAATATATTCTTCCAACATCCTGTAATCTTTAGTAAAATAACCAACATTTTTATGTTACTTACATAATTTATTATGGTTTCTCTCTTCCCGAGGTAACAATATCGGGAATATCATCTAAAATTGTAGGAAGTCTTTGATTTTCTCATAAATTATCGTCATATTCTCAGTTAACTAAGTAACATTTTCATGGAATGAGCAACGTGGTTCTACTTTACATGATATGATCCTGAGGATATCTTAGTGTAGAAGTAGTGGGAGGATAGTGAAAGTATTACTAATGAGTGGGATGTGCTCGATAGGTACAATAATTTATACGGGAGTTTGGTTTGAGGTTAATGGATATGTCGAGGTTGTTTGTTAGGGACCACCTTCAACTTCATCATTCCTCAACTTTAATTTGAGATTTTACCTAAACCAAAAGTGCACCAGATGTTAAATCTATATTTTTCATAATATATTCCTCTAATAACATCGAGATGATCTCTTGCTTAAAAAAACACGAGCAACAACCTCCTAGAAATCCTTTAAGTTATTATTTATCTCAACAAAACGCCATGTATTATGTACACGTCGTTACCCTTGATTTCTTTACTTCTAGTAAGTTGATTTATGAACAAGGCCCATAAAGTGTCAAAGCTTTGAATGTAACCTGAGGTTAGCTGATTGAATCAAGTCATAGCATTCTCTCTAAAATTCAAATAATATTTTTAGAAAATAATCTTATCAACTCTCTCGAACCTTAACATTATATTTCCAAAATTGTTCAATGTGATGTTTTAGATTTTCATGGTCATTGTACTTATCCATCTTGTATTCATCAAACTTTGGTGATAATTCACCATCTAAGTTCTAATAAGCCATAGATGACCTAACTAAGTTGTAAGTTTGACTATAAGAAAGTACTTATGCACCATTATTCCAACTCGGATACTGATTTGAGCCTTGAAATATCTTCACATTCTGATTAAATGGTTGAAATGAGGATAAGGGCCATAATGAGCAAAAAGGTTGTTGTCATAGTTTGTGGGTGCATGCAGAAAAAAAAACCTTAACCTTAGCTTAGAGCGGGGAGAGAAAAAGGTTCAGATTAGCACTTTGAGATTGAAGCCAAGGTCGAGGAGCAGGTAATTAGGCATGTTAAGCGTGCAGATTTGGCTCAACCCGAGGCTTAAGAATCATGGTTCAGATTTGTTTGGTCATCCTTCTTGGAGAATTGTTCAAACGTCTCTGAATCACTTTTGGGAACGAATATTTAAGGATCATTCCTAAACTTAGAAGGTACCGACTCCTAGTATGAATTATACTTTGACAACTATATCTGTTTTGGGGATAAGAATAGGCATCATCACTGCCAATGTAATGATCCTCACTGGTAGTATGGGAACTAAAAGGATACATTGCTCGATGCTCTCTTCTGGGAGACTCATAACTTATGTACGGGTGTAAATGTCACAAATATTACGAGACTTGATTGTCTCTCTCAATGGTACCTATTTCAACATCCAACTGCCTCTCTTCTGACCTTAGATCATGAAATATAAAAATTGTGTTTTCCTTTAATGTCTGAAGATTTGTTATTTTGGTCGCATCAATTTTCCGTTGTTAGCCAAAAACTTGATATTTCGACCGCGTGGAGATTGCTCCTCTAACTGATCTTGAAGTACACCTGGATCATGATGATCTCTGGACCTTGATGGGTGACCGCACTTTCGGCTACCGTCGAGCATTTTACTATACTTAAAAATATTTATGCTTCTGAAGCACGAACGTGAAAAATCTTGTGATTATTGGCTAAATTTTTTGAAACGAGACTTTCGGATTTTTTTTTTCATAGACTATGTTATCGATGAGATAATGATTTGCTCAGACTTGAACACTTTTTAAAAAAATATAAGAAAGGGTCAAGCTATATATATCCAAATGTGGTTTAAGTATACCCAATTTTGAGTTTACCCAGGGTGGTATAAGTTTACCCAAATTTTGACAAAAATGCCATTTTATAGGTATATAAGGTTTCTTTTTTACTAACCTTCATCCACCTCATTTTTTCTCTTACACTCTCTAACTTCTCTTTAAAACCTCCAACTTCTCTCTAATTTATCCGGCGAACTAAAATTCGGCGAACTAAAATATGCAAACTTAATATTAATATCAAAATTAGGGTTGTGGTTGAATTAGGTAAAAAATCATAATTTTAGGGTGTTTGGAGACCATTTTTCAGCCGAAATTCGGCCAGAAAATGGCCGGCAGCGAAAGCCGAACACATCATAGGTACAGAGGACGTACCGGCTGGTACAGGGGGTCTGTACCAGCCGGTACACCCCCTGTACCTATTGTACGCCTCCTTTATTTTTTTTTAAAAAAAACTTCCAAAAAACAAGTTTTTATTTTAATTTCAGTCGATTCATGTTTGATTTGATGTTTTTATTAAAAGAATTTAAAAAAAAATGAAAAAAGTTTGAATGTTCTTGAGTCAACTTTGAATGTTCAAGAACAATTTGAAGAATTTCACAAAATTGTAGTAATATGGGGTTTGATCTAGTAGGGAGTTGTGTTTTTTTTGGTATACATAGCCAAATAGATTGTTCTGTGAATTGGGTATATCTAGGATATACTTAGTGTTTTTTTACTTAGTGGCAATTTGGATATTAAATAAAAGTTTAAGGATTTTTTCGTCCTAAAAAAGTCAAACAAAAGTCAACTGCATTTTTTGGGTATACTTAAACCACATTTTGGTATATATAGTCAGTCTTAAATCAGGAAATAGTCCCTCGACTATCACGTTTTCTTTCATTTAGTCTCTCGACTAAAAAATCACTAGTAAGGGTCCCTCGACTATCCCATTTTCTTTCATTTAGTCTTTCGACTTTAAAATCACCGGTGAAGGTCCATGGACTTTGCAAAAATCTATAAATTTAGTCCCTGATTTGGAGTTTTTTCTTAGATTCAGGGACTAAATTTATATATTTTTCAAAGTCCAAAGACCCTCATCGGTGATTTTAAAGTCAAAGGACTAAATGAAAAAAAAATAGGATAGTCGAAAGACCCTAACCAATGATTTTTTAGTCAAAGAACTAAATGACAGAAAACGTGATAGTCGAGGGACTAGACAGCGATTTAAGACCATATAGCCATACCCTATAAAAATATAAAATTTAATAAGAAAATAATAATTATTCACTTAAAAAAAGGGAAATTATACCAAAGGTACCTACTCAACTATTTTATTGTCATCTAATACCCAAGGTTTGATCAATTGTCACTTAATACCCAACTCAACTACCTAATTGTCACATAATACCTAACTTTATTTTAATACTCTGACTACCCTCACCATTCATGAACACGTAACCAAAATTTCTCTTTCCTTCTTTTTCCTTCTCTTTCCTACTTTTTCTTTAATTTTATTTTTAAAAGATCTGTATCTTTCGAACCGGAGCTCGAAAAAAATAAATGAAAGTACCATCACTTTTGTTTTTTAAAAATGAACAAAACTAGATCCATTGATGATATTTTTTGATTTTTTAAAAAAATAAAATTTCACCAGTTGCAAGAACCGTTCAGAAATTGCAAGCAATTCGCATCTTGAGAATTGTACCAGTTTTTTTTTTTCATACCAGTTTTTTTTTTCATACCAGTTTTTTTTTTTATCGTTCAGAAATCCTGAGAGTTGCAAGCAATTCGCATCTTATTATGAAAATCGTTCAGAAATTTACAAGCAATTCGCATCTTATCATGAGAATCGTTCAGAAATTGCAAGCAATTCGCATCTTATCATGAGAATCGTTCAGAAATTGCAAGCAATTCGCATCTTATCTTGAGAATCGTTCAGAATTTGCAAGCAATTCGCATCCTGAGAATTTGCAAGCAATTCGCATCTTATCATGAGAATCGTTTAGAAATTGCAAGCAGTTCGCATCTTATCATGAGAATCGTTCAGAAATTGCAAGCAGTTCGCATCTTATCATGAGAATCGTTCAGAAATTGCAAGCAATTCGCATCCTAAGAATTTGCAAGCAATTCGCATCCTGAGAATTGTACCAGTTAGTTTTTTTTTTTTTTTTTTTTTTACCGGCGCGCCTATATTTGGTTGGAGGTATTTTTGTCCAAATTTCAGTTCGAGGTACCAAGTTACACTATCCAAAAAACGAGTATAGCCGGGTAATAACATAGTTGAGAAGGTATTTACTGGTACTTTTCTAAAAAAAAAACATGTTTATAAATATAAATAATTATTAATTCATGAATACTCACACCTTTGATTAAATCGCTTTAACTATTCGGTCAAAAGACGAATCTTAGTGAGTATCGATATATATTTTATTAATTTTTATATTAATTAATAAAAAAAGTCAACTGAAATTTTTAGAACATGGTTTAAAGCCATATTTAAGTACATGACCTTTGTGTTGTATGTAAAAAAACGCTTACATGCTAGAAATAAATTTGTAATAAATTAACCTTAAGTGTAATATGGTAGCAACTTTAATCGACTACTTTGAATTTCCAGCCATTAAATAAAGAACAAGTCAAAGTCAGTCATACAAACTAAAGTGTCATGAAGTCTTTTCGAGCAATGGGGGAAATCCAATTAAAAAAGGGAAAAATCACCTACAATGTCAAGTATGAAAACATTTCTATAATAAGGTTTTACTATATTAATTGGGGCAAGATTGTATCTAAACTCTATTCGGTTATAATTTGATGATAAATCAAATTTTTTATTTTATTTTATTTAAAATGACTATTTTATCTATTATATAAAATCAATTCCAACCAAAAATTTAAACAATATTCTTTCTCTTTTCCAACCAAACTTCTCTCTAAAACTAATCTAATATCCAAAGAATGAATTACATTAAAATCTAACTATTTTTTTCTTCTTTTTTAACAAAACTTCTCTCTATTTTTTAATTATATTTTAATATCGACTTGTGGAACTTTCCGAGCGTAAAAAGAATGAATCATACTAGTCGAAGAGCCAATTTTTTTTTACAGAATTATATTACAATGAAGTAATCTATGGACCCAGTAATTTGTATAATTTTATATTAAGAAATAAACTAGTAAATGTGAAAATATTTCCCAGCCCGATAGTAATGGCAATCTTGTTCGAAACTCTATCATCTTGATGGCAAGATAAGACGGGAGCTGCAACTTTTTTAATTACTCGGTCCACAGATTACTTCATTGTAATATAATTCTGTAAAAAAAATGGCTCTTCGACTAGTATGATTCATTCTTTTTACGCTAATGAAAAGTCATAAAGTTCCACAAGGCATATTAAAATATAATTAGAAGAGAAAGAAAATAGTTAGATTTTAATGTAATTCATTCTTTGGGTATTAGATTAGTTTTATGGAGAAGTTTGTTTGGAGAAGAGGAAGAAAATTGTTTTCATTTTAGGTATAAAACTTGGTTTTATATGATGGGTAAAATGGTCATTTTACATAAATTCAAATAATTTTTTTGATTTAAAGTCTCATTACTGCCAAATGGAGTCTAGATATAGCTTTGCCCAAAGACAAAATAGAGAAGAGAGATAGTTCGCTGAAAAAGGTTTATATATTAAAAGTATTTTAGTAAAAGGTTTATATATTAAAAGTATTTTAGTAAAATCTGGAATCTCATTATAGCGGAAGAAGGTCTCATTATAACCAAAACGGATCTCGATTTAGTGTTGCCCTATTAACTTTTACTTTTTTCTTAAATCTACTTTTGTTTTTGTAATAAAAACATTTATCACAATAATATATGAAATTATAATTTTCATAACGTTCATTTTAATAAATAGTAAATTAATTATTTTTCAAAACATTGTTGGATAAAAACAGTGTTTGATAAGAAACATGTTATATCATTTGGATTAATAAATTTGAATTATTAACTCCTAATAAAATTATATATTAAATAAATTGTGGTAATGATAATAGTATAAACGTTTGAATCCATAAAATTTTATAAATTCAGATTTAAAACTCATTCCGCCATTCATCAAATTTTATTCTGCCAAATTATTTATTTTTCTAGATTTGTTTGAAGATTGTTGTGAATTCGATTTTATAAATAAAAAATTAAAAACAAATCGAATATATAAATTATTTATATCAATAATTGTTAAAGATAAAAATTTATTTAAATTATTATAAAATATAATCATTTTAGATGTAAAGATATGTATATTTATAAATAAAGTTAAGATTAATTAGACATGATTGCTTGATTATTATTCATATTATTTGATGTTTTTTTCCCTATCCGTACTAGGTTATGGATCTTAATCCAAATCTACATGAACAAGATTATATTCACTAGATTGAAGTCAATTATGGAAAATGATTGGTACATGTTTTTATCAAAAAAAACCCGTTCAATATTAAAACGAAACAGAGATCATGACAAATTCGAAGCAAGAGAATACTTTGTTTGTTGACATGAATGAAAAAGAATCGACGAGCAAAAGCCACATGTTGTCACTACGACTATTTAGTTGGCAGATTTGCAACGTTTAGGAAGGGAAGTCCGAGAGGATCAATCTATGATGGACATATATTTGCGCCAAACATCATATATGGAAGGCTAAAGCCGAAATTCAGTAATCCCTAAATGGACAATTATTGGTAAGGGAAATCTAGATCATCTTTTTTTAAAAATTGAAAATGAAATGTTGAAGCATTTATGAGCGGATGATACTATGAAATGTAGGGTATTTTTTTTATAACACTAAGAGTAAGTAACTTAACATGGTTCAACAACCTTCCAAATGATTGTATTACAAATCTCAATGTATTAGGCACATAGTTTTAAAATTACTTTATTGACTATAAAGTAATGAAAAATATGGTGATTATATCATCCACTGTAAAGAAAGGCATACAGAAAGTTTAAAATAGTACACTCATAGGTTTGTGAACACCAAGAGTGAGCTGCAAAATTGTCACGACTTGGTGGTCGTTGTCACATATATGTAAGGAATATTGCACGAAACTTTGGACAACGTCATCATTAAGAAGAAAGCTCTCGTTTTTGGTGATTTATTAGCACAAGTGAAATGATACATTTGAGTAAAATAAGTTGAAAGAGATACCGCTATTACATGTGGATATTCATAAAATCTTTAATTGACATGCAACAACGAGTCACTCATAATTGCACAAGTTAATTCCAAACCACATAATGATGGTTAAAAATGAAACCTATGAAGGATCAGCTTGGCTGAAGCATGGATTAGGCACCCACATAAGGTATATGAATAATTATAAGAACAATAATAATAGTAATTGGCCACCTAGAGGACCGTATATTGAATTAACATGATATTTTTTAGTTATTTATGAAAGAATCAAATATGTGCTCAAATACCGAAGGTCAGACAAACAACAAAGGTCCCAAGAGACAAAAAGAGAACATATTGAAAATTTCATAATTATATTGGGCACTACATATGAGAGTTGTGGGTTTTGCAGGATTAAATCCAAAGTATGATTAATGACAATAAATTTTTCATGTTTGTCAAAAAATAAAATTATGAATGAGTCAGGGTGTAATGATGTTGACCGAGACCGGACGTCAAGTAATAAAAGACCAACACAAGAAAATGCAAAATAATAAAGCTTTAAATAACAATAAAATATTTGAGAAAAAATAAAGTAGTATTTGGATTATGACTCGAATAGGAAAACTATATGTAACATAGATGAAGAAGATCTATTATCGAGAATCACCAAGAATTCAATGAATATGTATATTAGAGATTTGGAGGTGCAGCAATATGGTTAAACATCGTCACACTTATACTAAAACTCATATCAATTGTTGGAATCTTTTGATGAGATCTAAGTAAAGCAGCGACACCACATAGTGACATTGTACTAATTAATGTGGATCTGGCTGGAGTAGAATTCAAAAGAGTGATGATAAACACATATAGTGCATATGACATACTAAGAGGTTTTCCAAAATTGACCAATTCCAAAAGTATTCTAACTGGATTTACAGGTGTAAATGCACAAGTTATGGGGAGGTTAACATGGATGTAGTATTTGATAAACATGAGTTCAAAAAGAGGGGTCACTATCTATTTATCATTGTAGTTGATCACTCTTCTTACAATATAATATTAATGCATATTTAGTATCAACGGTTTATCAATGCCTCAAGTACTCTATCAATTGTAAAGTAGGAAAATCAGAAGAAACCAAAATACATGTAAGGAGTGTTATGCAACTCTCTAACTCGTAAATAAAGATAAACACGATAACAATCATTGGAGGACTCAATCATCTTTGAAAATATGGATGATCTCATAGAAGCCCTCATATAATAGAATATGGAGAAGAAGTATAAATCATAATAATAAAATAAGATAAAATATTACGACTTGAACGAGACATCCTCACATAACTAAGGTATAAATTATTCAATCTTCTACAAAACAATATTAATTTGTTTGCCTAGAATGCTGAAAATAATACAGGTTCTTCAATCAAAAGAATGTGTAACATATTGTTAATCAATAATAATGTTTTACCAGAAATAAAAAGGTTATACGCACAAGAATAAACATAAAAAATTGTTTAAAAAGGTGGACAAATTTACAGTGTATAGCATATTTGATAATCATATTATTCAGCGTGGACGACCAATACGATGTTGGTAAAAAAGAAGAATGATAAGTGGAGAACGCGTGTAGACTTCACAGATCTCAACAAGTCTTATCCGAGTGATTCTTCCCCTTGCCAATAATTGATCAATTAATAAATATTACTTCAATGAATATGACGTTATCACTTATGGATGTCTATTATGAGTATAATCAAATTCAAATACATGATGATAATCTGAAGAATACCACATTCATAACCGATAGTAGCCTTCATATCTACAAAGTGATATCATTCGACTTAAAGAAAACAAGATCCACATACCAAAAAATTACGAACACGATCTTCATAAATCAACTTGACCAAATTATTTAAACATACATAGATGACATGTTAGTCACGAACAAGTATGATATGGAATATATAATTGACTTGACCGCAATCTTTTCAAACCTCATAAAGGTTAACTTAGTGAGATTTGGTAAATAAATAGATTACATGGTTTAGCGAAAGAACTCATTAAAGTAGATACAACTCAGCTTTCCAATATGGATGCAATAGATCCTCCAATAATATTAAAAAAATACAAATTCTAACAGTGAGAATGGCAGACCTCAACAAATTCTTCTCCGAATCCTCAGACAAATGTCAACATTTCTTTCAAGCACTAAAGGTGCAAGGAGATTCAACTATAATATGACATGTGAAGAAACTTTCAACAATACTTTAAAAAATCTTGCTTTTCCAAAAATATTAACAAAGTTGAAGCTAAAATAATCTATATTTTTGCACCTTGCAATCTTAGATTCTGTGGTAAGCGTATTTTTTAATAAGAGACGTATCAATAGAGTATAATACATTATACTATGTTCGTTAATACTTATTGAATATTGAAACCAAGTACTTACAGCTTGAGAAGTTTGCTTTAATTTTTTTAGTATAAGTTAGAAAGATGAGGTCGTACTTCCAAGCTCACACGATTATTATCCACATATCCCTTTCATTAAAAGATATTATACAAAATCTAGATATGTCTACAAAACTGACCAAGTGGCCGGTAGAGCTGAGGGAGTACGACATCTAATAGGAGCCGAGAATGATAAAAAATATTAGGCCCTAGTAGGTTTCCTAACAAAATTTAAATATGAGAGACTAGTCCATTCCAAAAGACGGAATCGATTCCACTTGGACGGTCCTTATTAATAAGGGAACAATAACAAGGACTCGGAAGCATAAATACAATTAATATCTTTGATTAGAGAGATACTTACTCAATTTTTTAAGTTTGGATTCCCTAGATAAAAAATATGAAGTATTTATTTTATGTCTTCAACTATTAACATTTGTGGAGCTAAAATAGTTCAAATTTTCACAAATTTCTAGTTTATGGTCAATTAATTACTAGGTCAAGTCGTTGCCATGAAGGAAAACATCATCATATATTTGAAATATATTTAACGTCAAACTTTCATTTTTTAAAAAATAAAATTTGAGAAAATACCAAAAGCATAAAACACAAACGATGATGCTTTAACATTTTCGACTTGTACAATAACTTAGATAAATTTATTTTTTCAAGTAAAACCATTTATCACAATTGCCAACAAATTCATGTCTATAGTATCAGCCTGAGGTGTCATCATAATTGAAGAAAAATAAGAAAACAAGGACTGAAGAATCCACTTCAAAAAAATATTTAAGTGAAAGAATATTGCCAAAAAACAAAACATAAGCAAGATAAATCAAGATAAAATCATGAAGGTTTATATGGATATCTGACACCTTATACAAGTAAAGTTTTATCAAACTTTTTCTTAGAATTCTTAGCCCAGAAGAAGCATCAGTTATAGTTATAAATATTCATGATAAAAAATAAAGTGTGCATTATGGACACAAGATTTTGCAAAAAATAATTATCCTGCAAGGGTATTATTGGCATACGATAATAAAAGATGCAAAAAATAAAGTTAAACATTGTGATTGTTTTAAAAATATATCCTGATCTATCCAAGTCCCAATTGTGCTACTATAAATAATATATGAAGCAATTCAATTTGACAGATGGGGTCTTGAAATTGTAGGTCTTTTTCCAAAAGCTTCCAAAAGAAGAAGTTTATTGCTAGTAGCACTATATTATTTCTCCAAATGGGTAAACTTCCAATCATTAGCAAATAGCACATCAACTTCTT
This sequence comes from Limnanthes douglasii subsp. nivea, assembly GCA_036936605.1. NCBI lineage: Eukaryota > Viridiplantae > Streptophyta > Magnoliopsida > Brassicales > Limnanthaceae > Limnanthes > Limnanthes douglasii. The sequence goes on along the minus strand of JAUPFV010000005.1, from coordinate 43,091,834 downwards.
AACAACAAACATTTGTTTCCTTTTTATGGACTACCAAAAATTATAACAACGAACACTGAAACTCAATTTCATAATGATAATATCATATGGTTTTGCAAACAAATATAAACAAATTATATCCTCTTATTTTCATCCATATCCTAATGGTCAGGTAAAATTTACAAACAAACCATATTAGATGGAATAAAAAAGATGTTGAAATATGCAATATGAAACTCACCAAAATTCATATAAAATGTTATATGGTCTTATAGAAATAATTGAAGGACAACATAGATGAAATATCATTTATATTGATGTAAGGCATAAGAGTAGTTATACTAACTAAATAAATATAACCTCATATATATTCTATACTTATGAGAAATGAAACAACTCATAAGCAAGGAAAATTAAACTTGACGTAATAGAATAAAAAATTGTAAAAGTTCATCTTCAGTCATAACACTATGAAACTTTGATGCACAATGGATAGAATTCTAAAGTTTTATTCCGTATATTTGAGCCAAAGGATAAAGTATTAGAAGGATATTGTTTCATATCAAAGAAAAAATCCTCGATAATAAGGTCCCAAAATCCTCAATAATAAGACCCCTACATGGTGAAGTATAAAGTAAAGTCGAGAACATATCAACTACTCGATGAGAAAGGAAAACAATTTCGACATCCATGAAATATAGAGCATATAAAACTCTAATGACCTCCATAAAGCTACACATATTATTTCATTAGTTATTCTTTGTAAATATTTTGTTGAGCTTTCATATAGGGTGTATTATTTTATTGATTGGTGCACGAGTAATATTTTAACAATACATATAACAATTAATAAAATGTTTATGCTAAAATACAATGTGTTATTTTATATTTTTGTTCAACAAAACACAAAAAATGAATAATATTTTAGGCTAAAATACAAAAAATGAATTTAATGATTTAACTAAAACACGATGAGTGAAAGACGCGGTAGTTATTATTGTTGAAATCACTTTTAAGCCAATAATTTTAACATAATAGTTAAGGTCGTTGAGATCACAGAGATCGCTTTCACAAGTAGATCATTTTACCATTAGTTTCAATCATTCTCAAACAACTTGTAAACCTCATTCACTCTAACGAGTTATTCATAATGGTACATGAGTTCTTATCCTATAATTAGTTTTAACAATGAAGATTTAAGAAGGATTATATGAATTTACAAAAATGCAATACTTATTGTCGCTGAGATACTTCGATATAAACTGGAAGAACGTTGATTGATACCAATAACTCGGCCTGAAACATTTTTAGAAAAAGAACTATGATATACTATTGAAAAATAATATTATATAGTTTCACCATTGTTGCGTAAAATAAAGACCATACATATCTGAGAATGAATGTGGGTACATATATTTTAAAAATCCATAAATTATTGATTTTGTTTTTATAAATTTGTGCTATTAGAATAAAAAGTATCATTTTATTATAAAAAAATTATGATTTTTATTATTCAATTCACTTAATATATATTCATAAAGTACGTTTAATTGAGGATTGTTATCACTTCTTTACAAATGATTAATGTTTCAAAAAAAGTTTGATTGGGTAATAAATCATAACATCCATCTCTAGTTACCCAAAAGTTAGTGAAACTCCTTTTGATGTGTATAATAGTGAAGTTGTTTTCTTTGACTACATTTTTTTATCATGGACTTATTTTTCATTTGGATGTTGACATCATCGGGTTTTTCAACACTCGTCAGATTCGTCTAAGCCAACTAATTCTTTAATGATGGGTTTTCTACTTTCGACTATAGTTTTATCAAGATGTCATTTCCCATGCTTATTTGTGAACGAGTTCTTGACTAATTTTAAATTTACAACATGAAAGAGCGTTTTTTACGTAATGATGGGCGTTACGAAGATTTTTATTGACATTCATATTTATATTAAGGATTTAAATAGTTTTTTATTTGTTAGTGGTAACTAGGCTACCAAGATTAAGGATACTTAGGGTTTAATCAATCATGTTTTGCACTCCAAGCGTGAGTACTTATTTTCCAAAATTTTCTTTTCTTTAACACTTTATTTATATAATTTATGTTATCTTTTTTGTTCTTTTCATCTCATATTACAAAGATATCATTGGATAATCAAAAGTTAGAACATATATGAGAAATATATGCTATAATAGTGGAAGAGATTGAGAAGGCTTTTCGTTATTGTTCCTCTATTTTGGTGCCTAAGTAGTTTTGCTCAACAAATTGTGGTATACACCGGTAGCAGAGTGAATTTTATTATCATTAATTTCTCGAAGGAGGATATGATTGTACATGATTCTAAAAAGAAGACCATGTAGGATACGTTACCTCAAGAGCAAGTATTAAGGAAGTGTTCTTCCCAAATGGAAGTTTTTAGTAACGCAAAGAAACATAATTCGAAAATGTTGTATGTTGGTTCTTCAATTTTTGTATGGGGTATCAGATGTTTCTAAGACTATTATTGTGGAAAATCCAGGTATGTTTTCTATTATTGTTGAAGTAGATGAGACCAATGGCTAAGAGGAGTGTCAGGCTTTTAAAGACAAAATCCTTTAGCGGTTCAAGGTATTGTAAACCAATTTTTTCTATTGTTTAAAATAAATTTAGTTTTGAACCTGAAACTTTATACCTATGTATTATGCAACGAAGCCACGTGGTACATTCAAATCATGTACATTATTTTTCTCTTTCACCAAATCTTGCCCCACACTCTTCAAAAATGTTGAAGTCATTGATGATTCTGTTCTATCATTTTTTGCTCCCAACTGTGGTTCTACAAGATTTGTAGCCTTAAAATATAGTTTTCTTGACTTTGTGCTTTAAGCATGAGACGTTTATCTCCGGTTATGAGGTATGTTTCTATTATATCTTCTAGAACTGCAACGAAATTACTTCTTAATTTATAGAAGGATTTATAAAATTTAGTTGTAGATCTTTTGAAGCTTGATTTTGAGTATGTAAGAAAAAAGCCTTTACTAAGTATAGTTTATCGATTACTTGAGATCATGATATGATTTTGTATTCTTGACGTAACAAAGGTAAAATTACTTCTCCATTTTTGTGGATTGGTTCATGCAGAGTTAGTCCTCTATGTTGATAATGGGATTGTTCCCTAATTTTTGAAGAAACTGATAATGAAACCAATGTTAGGGTTTTTCAGATGCTAAAAATATAATAGGTGGGCCTATAGAGCTGAATGATATTTTACATACTGAAGTTATTGATCAACATGTTATTGTGAAAGAAGGTGTTGATGTCCTCCCCGAATGTATCATTACTTGTTTGGCAACACCAAATCTCTTTATTACTCCTCTTGATAATTCTTTTAAGTTATCTGGAGGCATAATTCGAGTGGTATCTATTTATAGTGTCACTTATAAAGGTAAAATTAATTTGGATCTAAACAATTCATATCTTGTGGGTATATTTTTAGCTAAAACTTATGTTTCCTCTCATCCTATTTTTTTTCTTAGTCAGATTCCTGAGGTAATGATCCAATTTTCTATGCTTGCCAACCATAGGTCAATAATATTCTAAAGCTTTCGTATGTTCTCCATTACCTGTGTGGATAAGGCCTATGTTATAGAGTATATAGCTTCGACCATAGGGATCGATTTCTAGTCCCAGAGCTTCATAATAATTCTGTAAGGCTTCCGCATAATTTCTTTCAGATTGTGCTGACATCTGTTACGATCTTCATAATAACTACCCATCCATCTTTTTTCCATGGACCTTACGAAACAATATTTAAATTTAGGATTTGAGGTAACATGTTTTCTTTATTTATTTGTTTATACCTGACTTTAATTTTATGATATTCATTGTATACTTTTGTCCTTCCAAATCATCGGGGTTTGACCATTTTTATCAAGCCATGTATAATAATGCAGCTCATTTTTAGACCTTTGGGCCCTTTTTGATGGTGATGTCGAATCCATAGAAAGACAAAATTCTTTGAAGACTACCATTGAATCTAAAATTGAGAATGAAAAAAATTGCAAGCAGAGATCGGAGCTAGCCGAGAGAGGAAAAAATCATTATGCCTTGAGTTGCAGTCCTAAGTTAAAGTATTGAATAATAAGTTTTTAGTATCATCACAACTAGGAAGTTCGTTTATGCATGCTCTTGAAAGCTTTTTGGCTGCTTGTAAATATGGATTTTTTTAGTGAATGTAGTTGTCGTGCAGAGCAAAATTTTATCAATATTAAAGAAAATGTGACCTTTGTACGAACAAAGTTACTATTGCTAAGGCTATGTAGATGGGTTTTCACAAAATACCGTTGGGTACCAACACATCATATGAAGTTACCAAATTATTGTTACAAGAAGAAGTAGACCCCAAGACGAAAACCAAGGCTGCTAAATCCGATGTTCAAAAGTAATTTGATGCAATGACGACTAAGTATAATACTTTATTGAAGAAATTTGTTGTTGAATGTAGGGCTTATTCGGAAGATGTCAATGCTTACCAGACCTCAATGTTTTTGCCATGACGCACAGAGCTGCGATGGAAGCTCGCTTTTGGTTAGTCTTAAAATCATGATGAGTTTTCCAAACTTAATTTAGATCATTTCTAGTATAATATTCAAAAGGTAATGTGCAAAGAACATGGATTGAAGTGATATGTCTCCTGACTCTCTTCCTCTTTTCTCACGTTGGATAGAAAATGGTAAGTGTATTTGTGAACTTCTTGAGAAAATTGAAGACAAAAAGATCAGAGACTAGACACCATCGAGATATGGTGAAGATGGTGACAAAAAATGAATTAATAAATATATTGTCAAGCCTGGTGATGCTCAAACAATATGCAACTGAACTGAACATGATATTTCTTATTTGCGCTTTATATAAACTTGATTTTTTTTCTATTCTTCATTTTTGTAAATACTAACATCATTATTGTAGTTTTTGTATAAAAGACTTTTTGTTTTTATGAGTAATTTTGTTTGTTTTTCCATTTCATGGATATATTCCAATACGCCGAGATTTTTTTTTGTTGAAAACTTATGTTCTTAAATTGGAGTTTTCTAGATTTTTTCAAGTATAATTAGGGTTTATGACTCCCTATTATGTTTCTTCTATTTTTTAAAGCAGATAAAGCTTAACTTTTTAAGAATAGACTCTTACTCATCCTCTTTTTGTATATTAGTTGTTGTTAATCGTAATGTTAAGCGTAATGTTTCACACTTAGAATTGATTGTGTTGGCATATGATAAACTCACTCTATGCTTATTTATTACAGATTTTAGTATATATAAATGTTGCTGATGGAATATTTCCCATATCTAATATTTATCGTTGCTTGTCTACTAGTTTTATGAGATTTTTTTAAACTTCATGTTATCACGAAAATATTTCTTATTATCGAAAGGGTTTTTGTGATCCCGAAGAGAGTTTTACTATCCCAAAAGAATTTTTTGTTTCAGTATTTTGGTCTTTGATATTTTAAAGTTATATTTTAATATGTAAATAAGAGATAAAATTATTATTTTTGGTAAAAAAAAACATTTCATTAATGTCAAATTTCTTCTTAAACCTTCTCGCGCCAAGAGGAAATATAACTTCCCCATAATTTAATAAACACATTCTCATGAGTAGTGAATTGCAAACACTTAGTTAATGAGATTATGATAGAGTTTTAGGTACTCTATATTTCAAGGATGCCTAATTTGGTTTCCTTTTTCGTTCAACATCATGTAAGTTGATGGGTTTATCTTTACTTCGATCGCTAATGGTCCTTCCCAATATAGACCAACTTTTTGAGTTTTTTTTCTTTATATATTAGAAAATTATTTTTAACACTATATCTCATGGTTCGAAGCTTCTAAATGGAACTTTGGAATTGTATATATTCTTATTAGTGTCTTGTAATGTTTTGACCAAATATGCATATCCTTATCTTCATAATATTTGTTTAGACAATCCATGAACAAGTATGTCTGCTCGAACCCTGACTATTTATATTTTTCCATCGTTGGATTGGTATTATGCTTTAATTTATGAGGATCGTAACTTGGATTTGGGTGTATGTACCTTAATGAATGATGTGGAATGCCATAAGGTCAGTCAGGTATGCCATTTTGATGTTGATGCCCTTATGTATGGTTCAACGGATAACCTTGGCAGTATTCCCAAGACGTTCCGGGGTCTACCCGCTGGGCCACTTTAGTTCTGATGATAGACTCGATGATATCCAAGGTATTGATGATAACTTGGTTGATGCATGTAGTCTAGTGAAGGTAGAGGTATCTATGTTGTGTCCCCATAGCTGGTTGTGCCCCAATATTCACAGCTGGGATAATTACTAGGTTATTTCCTCTTTTTGTCTGAGGCTCTCTGTTTCTCTCTTATTTTTGGAAATGCTTAAAAGTACGAGTTTGACTCCTCAGTTTGTTCTTGTGAAATTGTCTTCGCGTATTGTCTCTACTGGATTATCCTCGATTTGACTTCTCACTGCCTCATTTGTGAGTTCCCTTGTAGGTTTCTTTATTTGATTATGCTTTTTTTTTCTAGAAGGTCTTTCAGCATTCTCGAAGTGACATCATATTCTTCCTTATCGTCCACCATATGGATAACATATTTGACATTTGAGGCATGCAATAACAATTGTTCCTGCAACATAGAACCTTTTAGCATGTTCATTCTTTAATTAACGAGCCACTAACTCAGTTTCAATTGAATATATTGCGGTATCTTTTTTTACCGCCGTGGCCTTGGATTGACCATTAAGATGCTCTACGTCAAGTTTTTGGTCAACGAACATATAGATCTTTTCATCAAAATTTGACATTAGTTAGTTAGATTTTTGGATTTTTTTTTATTTTAATGGAAAAAAAACTTTGCGTTCCACGTACGACGCTGATTAATATCGATAATTCCAAATAACTAGTTTAATCGAAGCAAATGAACTTATAATAAAATAGAATAGTTTAAGAATAAATGTATGTACTAAAAAAGCAATAAATAATACATTATAATATTAATAATCGTCATTAATACTTCAAAAATATTTGAAAATGATAATTTTTTAATTACTTAAATATGATGGATTTTTAAATGCTTAAAGGATTAGCCAATATTTGAACATTTTTTTTGCACTTTTAATAATTGTGATAAATTATTATTTGTTTTTTTATTAATTTTAACTTTTTTTTTTATAAAAACTTTGCAATTTAAAATAGTCAATGAAATATAGATTTTTGCATTTTTAAATAGTGAAGGGGTTAGCCAATATGTTTAGACAATTTTTTTTCACTTTTAATAAATGTGATAAATTACTATTTATTTTTTATTCATTTTAAATATATTTTATTTTTAGACTTTACAAGTTTAAAATATTAAAGGGAAATTGCATTGAAGTATTCATTCAACTATTCTATTGTCATCTAGTACCAATGTTTTGTTCTATTACCTTTTAATACCTATCTCAACTACCTAATTACCAGTTAATATCTAAGATTATTTTAATACCTTAACTACCCTCACCATTCATCAACAACCAGGTAACCATTTTTTTTCTTCTTACTTTTTTTTTAAAAGATCCACATTTTTCAAACTCGAGCTCATAGAAAATATACGGAAGTACTATCACTTTTGTTTTTTTTAAGATGAACAAAACTAGACCTATTGATGTTTTTTTTTGTTTTTTTAAATCACCAGTTACAACTCTCAGGAAATAGAGAGAGAATATTTTTCAAACAAATCTCAGGTTAGTTTTTCAAACAACTCTCAGGTCAGTACCAGCGGATATATATAGTCGGAGGTATTTTTAGTCGGAGGTATTTTTGTCCAAATTGCAATTCGAATTACCAAGTAACACTATAAAAAACGGATACTAATGGATAATTAGATAGTTGAGTGAGTTTTTACTTTTTTTTTTCCAATATTTACGAAACATAAATATTTCTGAATAAAACTTAATCTATGAATTTAAATTACTAGATACTCTAATATAGCCCGACTGTACTGTAAACTATAACAAAACATGAGAACGTTTTCTCAAAATATACGACTTAAATTTCCACCGAAAAACGCGGCAGTGAGAGAAAGGAAGGGTCTCTGAGTGAGTGAGAGAGAGAGAGCGCGCTTTGTTGTAGATCACCTCCACAAGAATGGCGAAAACGAAGGAAGTTGTAGCCAGTAACAACGTCAAACCTACAAGCGAAACACACGAAATCAAAGGTCACAAACAAAAGAAAAAGAAGAAGACGAAGAGGAGAAAGAGACAGTCCCACGGTTTCCGGTCAGGATTTGCATTTTCTGTCCCAGAATTAGCCCAAAAAATCCCTTGCTCATTCTTTTCGAGAATGTATGCAAATTTGGATCAATAATCGAGGCCAACTCGATTTTGAAAATGCTATTTCTGCTGTCGAACTTCTACTTGCATTGATTGGAGTCGCTGGCTTTCCATTGACGGAATATGGTATGCAAAAGCTTCGTATGATTATTGTTTTCAGAATGCGAGATCACAATTACAAATTATGTCTATAGATGGCCGTAGATTCCTCTAGATATCTTACATTCAATTCCATTTCCATGAATATGTATAAACAGTTTCCTTAGACAGACGTGTTTTGATAGTGTAGTTGCTATGGTTCTCAAATGTTACAGGGTCCGCCAGTGAACATCGATATTAATTCTCATATATGGGTTGAAGATCCAGAATTAGCATGGATTGATGGAGTTGTACAGAATATTAAAGGAGCTGAAGCTAATATTGAAACTAGTGATGGAAGAGTGGTAATTCCAACGATTCACAACCTATCATATTTAGTCCTGCTTAGGAAAGCCATAACTTGAATCTTGAATCTTGATTATATATATAATTACTGAATACTATATTATAATGATTTTTTGAGAAGAAAATGTATATTACTTCTATTCTGTATACCAGGTTGTTGCAAATATTTCAAAACTCCACCCAAAGGACGTGGAAGCACCTGAAGATGGAGTCGAGGATATGACAAAGCTATCATATTTGCATGAGCCTGGAGTTCTGCATAACTTGGCAAGGAGATACGAGATGGATCAAATCTATGTAAGATTTTACTTTAAATTCTAATCAGAAATAGTTTTATGTGCATCCTGGTCTTGGGGATAAAGTAGTTGAGTTCTGTATTTATAGGTAGCTTTATTGCAATATATTGATATCATGACAGACCTATACAGGAAATATTCTTATAGCGGTAAATCCATTTCAAGGACTCCCAAATATATATGACACTTCCATGATGGGAAAGTACAAGGGCTCTCAATTCGGGGAGCTGAGCCCTCATGTTTTTGCAATTGCTGATATTGCATACAGGTAATCTTTCATGCTCATTTTTTTACTGTAAAAGTCCGGAGATAAAATTCTTATTTGCACGGATCAGGGAGATGATCAATGAGGGGAAAAACAATTCAATTCTAGTGAGTGGGGAAAGTGGGGCTGGTAAGACGGAGACCACCAAAATGCTAATGCGTTATCTTGCTTTTGCTGGAGGGCATACTGCAGGTGAAAAACGGACAGTTGAGCAACAAGTTCTGGAAGTAAGTCAGATGATCAAAATTTTAGTCTGAAGTTGCTAATGCGTTATTACCTTTATAAGATATAATCCTTTTGTTTTGCTCTATATGTTATGTGGTTGCCATAACACTTGAATTCCATTAGAGATAGCACGCTTTTTTTCCCAATATAAAAGCAACTCACTTGTAATTTAAAGTGAAGTGTGGCTTTCTCTTGCAAAGCATGCTGTTAATGTTCGCGCTGAATAGGTTTGAGATCTCTCAAGAGGTATATAGACCTCTATACAATTTTACATTAGCACCTCGCTTTGTAATTGATAGTAGGCGTTTAAGCCATTGTAAATTTTATATTTTGTCTGTAGTTTCGATTCTGACATCTGAACACTAATGTACGAGCTGGTTTGTTGCAGTCAAATCCAGTTCTTGAAGCATTCGGCAATGCAAAGACTGTTAAGAATAACAATTCTAGGTAATTACGCAAGTAATATTACTGATTTCCTCTGATGCAACTCATTTTTCCCTCTAATTACTGAAAATAAAGGGAATTCTGTGAAGAGCACTTGTTTACATGTAAACAGCATTTACTTTTCGGAGTTTGCAACGTATTTATCTAGCAGTGAAGGAGTTAAATAGACTCTAGATGTATTACTATCTACCTCGTTTGGCCTGTTTGGTTTATGCACGTTATAGCACAGATGAGCTGATTTTTCCACAAAATTATCTCATTCAGCTTCCTGTCATATGAGTAGTTTATTCCGAGAAATAAACAATATTTGTACCAACTGACTGTCTACATTAACTTCGCACGTTATATGTTGATGCAGTCGTTTTGGGAAATTTGTGGAGATTCAGTTTGATAATTTCGGGAGAATATCAGGAGCGGCCATAAGAACTTATCTTCTTGAGAGGTCCCGTGTGTGCCAAGTTTCAGATCCTGAGCGTAATTATCACTGCTTTTACCTTCTATGTGCAGCACCTCCGGAGGTACGAATCTTAGGATCATACTCAGATACATTTTATGGCATGTTATATGATGTCTTGTATATTTTGATGAGGGCTTTTTAGCCTGATAAAGTATAAGTCTTTACAGGAAATCGAGAGATATAAGCTGGGGGATCCTAAATCGTTTCACTATCTTAATCAATCTAGTTGCTATGAGCTAGTTGGTGTCAATGATGCCCATGAGTATCTCGCCACTAGAAGAGCCATGACCATTGTTGGAATTAGTGAGACAGAGCAGGTTCTGACTATTCTATGAATGGTACCATGGTTTCTTCTGGTATATCTTTTAAACATGAATAATCACTCTCTCTTGCTGTCTCAGGATGCAATATTCAGGGTTGTGGCTGCAATTCTTCATCTTGGTAATATTGATTTTTCTAAGGGGGACGATGCTGATTCGTCAGTTCTAAAAGATGAAGAATCCAACTTCCATCTCCAAATGACAGCAGAGCTACTCATGTATTCTACTTACTGTGTACATTACTTCTTCCTTACATATGTTTTATGCTAATAATTTCCCTTTTTAGGTGTGATCCGCATGCCCTTGAAGATGCATTGTGTAAGCGTGTGATGGTCACCCCTGAAGAAGTTATAAAAAGAAGTCTTGATCCTAAACATGCAGCTAATAGCAGAGATGGTTTAGCAAAAACTATATATTCGTGTTTGTTTGATTGGTAAGATGTCGCTCTTTGGCCACTGATTCTTGTCTCTAAATCGACTTAGTTCACTGTAAAATGAATGATTTCTCATTAGAGTAACTTTTTCAAGGGTACAAATTGTCTTCTGTTTCCAGGTTGGTGGATAAAATTAATATCTCCATTGGGCAAGATCCTGACTCGAGATATCTGATTGGGGTCCTTGACATCTATGGTTTTGAAAGCTTTGAAACTAATAGGTAACGGTTGACGGTACAAGTATTGTCCAATCTTCATCTTAAAACGGTCTTGATTTTCTTCAAGCAGCGATAACTTTGCATCGGTTTGTTGAGGATAATCACCATTCTAGGATAATGGTGCAGTGAAGAACCAAAAACTATACATAAATGAGTCAGAAATTACCAGTCCAATTTTTCTTTTGAGAATTTAGTCCATGCAGCAAACTATTTTTTAGGCTGTTAACTTCCGTTTGACATCGAAATGCATCTCTCTAAGAAGGCTGCCCTATATTCTAGAGGGTGGTGATCTTTATCCAGAAATCAACATGGCTTCTACTCCTTTTAACACAGCTGCATCACACGTCTTCTCCCTGAGTATTTGTGCTGGCACAATATTTTATAGAATTCCAACATATGCCATATAGTTCATGTCATCCATTGTTGATGGTCGTTCCTCCTGCTTAACAAAGCATATTATTTGCTTCAACTTTAAGCTTATTTTATACACTTAGACTTACTTTGCTTTTCGACATAGTCATTTCTTTGATTTGCTATACTGTCTTCAGTTTTAATTTCATACTTGGTGCAGCTTCGAGCAGTTCTGCATTAACTTCACAAATGAAAAGCTCCAACAACATTTCAACCAGGTATGAGATCAGTCTTATGTATGCAAATGCAACCATAATTTGATTCAAATCTGAGAGAGTTGATATAAATTCGATGGGTTTTTTTAGCACGTGTTCAAGATGGAGCAAGATGAATACCAAAAGGAAGGTATAGATTGGAGCTATGTTGAATTTGTTGACAATCAAGATGTTGTGGATCTTATTGAGAAGGTTTGCCATTTTTTATTTTCCACTAGCAGCTTTATTCAAGCATTGCATTCAGGTCAGATAAGGGCAGAGCTACACAGATATCTTAAAAATCTAGATAGAGAGTGAGGAGTCTGAACCCAAAGATTCTTCATCTGAGTAAGATCTGTTCATTAGGCTTTTGCTCTTAGCTTGGTGAGGGTCAAGTACTGGAGCTTTACAGTAGTGTTGATTTGGTTGTTGCTCTCCCTTGTGAATTGAATGCATATGAACCAAGTTTTGCTGTATATTCAATTACTTGATGAGTCTAAAAGTAAGGTAGCTATGATATCCGCTAACCTAGGAAGTACGGATGCTTCTTGAACCCGGCTGCACCTGAGTCAGACAACGTGTCCGATTCTTTGGTTCTTCAAGTAATAGTGTTTAATTGTCATTTTCACTTTACCTTAGGATAATTCTTGTAAAATTCTTATTATATAATTACGGACTGCCATAATACTTTTCATAGAGCTGTACTGTAAGTAACAAATGTATATGAATATGTATGGTTAATTAGAAGTTTAAAAAAATATATGATATATATCATGTCGCACCTGCACCCTAAATTGTATAAATTTCAAATTCTTGCCGCTGTATCCTTTATATGTACTCGTACTTCCAGGCCGTTAACTCTTCTTTTATAAACATGCTTCATCTTATTGTGTAGCAGTGTAGGCCATAACTGTCAAAAGAAAAAAAAGTGTGTATCCCTTAGGCTGAAGTGACCATATATGGAGCAAAAATAAATCAAATGGGGCGTTTTTGGTATCCTGTTCTAGTCAATAGCTTCTTAGCGCTGAATTCTTTATTTATCTCTTGAATCATAATTTGTTGTAAAGCATTGATGCATGGACCTCTTGATTGCAATGTTTTTTTTGTTTGCAGAAATCGGGTGGTATAATTATACTCCTTGATGAAGCCTGGTATGAAAACATTTCTTAGTTCTTACTGTGCCAATAATACCCCTTTGATAATTAACTTATTATTACTTATCACAAGTTGCAAGAAATTCAACTACTCTCTTACAATTTAGATGTTTCTTGGTATAAATCTTTGGTCTATACAGCATGTTCCCGAAGTCAACTCATGAAACTTTCACGGAGAAGCTTTATCAAACTTTTAGAGATAACAAACGCTTCATAAAGCCAAAATTGGCTCGGGCGGATTTCACTATAGTTCATTATGCTGGAGAAGTGAGCTATAGTTCTCTGTTTTTGCTACATATGTACTTGCACCATATCGCAGCCTAAGTTTGTTATTGAACTTTACATATTTGCAGGTTCGGTACCAGGCTGATCAATTTTTGGACAAAAACAAAGACTATGTTGTTCCAGAACATCGGGATTTGTTGACCGTTTCCAGGTGCCCTTTTGTTGCAGGACTTTTTCCTAAACTTTCCGAGTCAACCAAGTCTTCCAAATTCTCATCCATTGGTACACGTTTTAAGGTGATTTATTGTTGATTCTAATATTAGTCTAAGTAATCAAATTGGCTGTGAAGGGCAATGGTATGTGATGCCGATTTTGTTACCCAAATTGATAGCCTGATATCTTAACTTGTTTGATGCAGCTCCAACTACAGCAATTGATGGACACACTTAACTCTACTGAGCCCCATTATATCAGATGCGTAAAGCCGAACAACGTATTGCAACCTGCAATATTTGAAAATGTCAATGTTTTGCAACAACTACGTTCTGGTGTAAGTATATTACGGAATTTTCTGATACGGTTATTAATTGTAGTTGGTTTTATGCATCCATTTCCAATGTCATGATAACAGGGTGTTCTAGAGGCTATCCGAGTCAAGTGTGCTGGATTCCCTACACGGAGAACCTTCACTGAATTCTTAAAACGATTTTCTGTTCTTGCACCAGAGACTGTGAATGGGAGGTATTTATAATGATTTTGTGGTCTGAAGTACTTGGAAACAAGGTTATTTAAGAGTACAGATATATTTTGTTTGATTTGTTTGCATCATGTTTCTGTTAAATTGCTTCTTAACATGAATATTACTATCTTCTGAAAGTAGCCATTCATGGCAGTTATGAAGAAAGCGTTGCTTGCAAGTGGATCCTGGAAAAGATGAACCTTACAGGGTATCAGGTGATACTAAGAACTTAATTTTGAAATTTTATAACCTGAGGATTACTAAGCACTTAGCAGAACTTCCAAAATTGTCTCCGTGTATGTTGATATACATTGCGAGTGTGATGAAAACTTAGGTTGTGCATTTAGTGCTTTACCTAGTCTTAGCAATTTTGTTTAAACATTGTAGTTATTCTCAGAATGGTATAGACTTAACAAGCCACCCAGGCTCCAAGCATAGCAGTTCCTTAAAATGAAAACGAAGAGGATATAGACAGATTTATGAAATTTGTATCTAGATATAAAAATGTCTAGCGAAGTGTGTATGAGTCGAACTAATAGAGAGCATCCCGACAGACATTCTATATCTCACGTAATACTAAATATAATATACCTATTACTTGTGAAAAATAGTTTCCGACCTCTAATGTAAAAAGAAATTTAAATTTAAAAAAGTTGATTTTTATACCTAGGTTATTGTCTAGGTATAATTCTTTTTATTTTTCTCCTAATATCTTAAATATAAAATAACTCATTTAACTATACAGTATTTGTGAAGTATCAAAATAAAGGAAAAAAAAAAGTATACAAATTTTGCGAAGAGAGGGAAAATTTTAGCGCCCTTTCAATTTTCATTTTGGAAATATTACTTTGTGATCCCTGAGGTCTTGTAACTCTTTTAAAGAGGTTCATTCTTTCTAATAAATGTATTTTTCTTTAAAAAAAAAAACCAAATTATACAAACTTTTTTGGGGATGCTCTTTTAGACATAGAGCTTTCCCAAAATGGCACAAAAATCAATTAAGCGCCTTATATAATTAAAAAGAATTATCCGAACTCAAGAAAGGACCCAATAGAAATTATAAGCTATCTTCTCAGAAATAAAAAAAAGTCACCAACCTACTTTTAGAACTCGGCTTATATATACTTGTTCCTGTTCTACTACTCACCTACCCAATAATTCAGATTAATATAATGTCTTAGATATTTTTTTATCTAAATTCCAATTAATCACCGCCATGTAAATTACTCACCACACTTTTTAGAACTTTGATACGACGTTATATATACGTATATCATTATCATCTGGATTAAAGCAGATTACATAACGGCTCATGCATTAATCCATATGCATCGTTATAAAACATAAATGGTTTTGCAGATTGGTAAAACAAAGGTTTTCTTGAGGGCCGGTCAGATGGCCGAGTTAGACACACATAGAACAAGAGTACTTGGTGAATCAGCAAAGGTCATTCAGAGGAAAGTTAAAAGTCGTCGTACTCGTAAACATTTCGTTCGCAAGCGAAAGGCTTCTGTACATATACAGTCTAGATGGAGAGGTGAGTTTGAATTTATAAAGTATTATGAAGCTTTGTTCTTGAAGATATGGTACATTGAAATAATCTCTTGAAAAATAAGTGATATCTCTCAATCTTAGTCGCTTATATGTGATTTAAAGCCTCATATATTCTGTTCCTAATTTCATGCATCTTATTTTAATGCCTTATAAAGTGAGGGTTTTGCTAGCCTCTGATGCTGATTGTATATGTAATTTGAAGCTTCTTATATCTGGTCCCTAATTTCATGCATGTGATTTTAATGCCTTTTAAAGTGAGGCTTTGATTGTAAGTGTTTGTTTCTGTCGTCTAGGGAAGCTTGCGCGGAAATTATATAATAAGATGAAAAGGGATGCAGCTGCTATCAAAATTCAGAGGAATTTGCGTAGGCAATATGCCAGAAATGCCTACAATAGTATAAGGTCTTCTGCAATCATCTTACAAACTGGATTCCGTTCAGTGGCTGCACGATACCAATACAATTATAAATTAAAGGGTAGGGCAGCAGTTATTATTCAGGTACTAATCTCGATGACCTTTAGGCTCCTCAAAGCACTATTCCAAGAACGGTTTATTTCTTAAAATTAAGTATAAATGTGCAGGCATATTGGCGCTGTTTCAGTGCCTTCTCTTACTATAAGAGGCTCAAAAAGGTTTCCCTTATTTCCCAAAGTAGATGCAGGGGAAGAATTGCCAGGAGACAGCAAGGGATGCTGCAGATGGTATATAAAACTTACTCCAGTGGTTGATTAAAAACTATATCTATATCCAGTCATATTCGCATGTTTTAGCTGATGATTTCTGCTATTCTTTATGAGAATGTTAAGTTCCTTCAGTGTGAAACATTTAAATACATTATCTTCAAATTTTAGAGCCCATGCACTTTCCGAGCTAGTTCATCTATCAGGTAAATCGGCATGGTGTATTGGCTTATATATTATACAAATTAGCTAACTAATTAGACAAGGCGATTGGCATGAGAGAGCTGCATTTTAGAGGTTGTACCATAGCTTATAAGAATAATGATGATTGTGATTTTATGTTCTATAATGCTTTAGTTTGGGCAATCTTATATTTAGCTGGGATAAACCGGAACAGCATAGAAATAAACAATTAATTCATCATGATCCTTTGTTAAGTGCTAAGTGCGTCTCACATTGATGTCAATGTAAATTTAAGTCGTATTTCTAGTTGGAACTTAATTTGTACTCAGATGTCTTTTAATCTGAAACAACTTTTTGGCACTTCTTTTGAGTTCACCTATGGGCCTTTGCAATTTTCTTCAGGCTTCAACTGGAGTAGGTTTGCTATCAGTTGTCGATGAAAGACCTGCAGGTGAAGAACCTACCTTGCATTTTCAGACAGAAAAACAAATAAAGGTAAGATGTAAACTGTGGATTCCGTGGATAGCTAGAGCTGAACACATTAAGCGGTATTATTCTGTCGCAACAAATGCTAGTATTAAAATAGGGAATGATGATTGGAATTGCTATTGCATCAAATTTTCTACTTGATGATGACTAGTTATCTTCTGTTTCAAACATTCAATAGGTATATGAATTATATGTGCGTCTAACTCAAACTAAAAAACAAATTATAGGATGACTCTGAAGACGAGAGAGAGGAAGACGTAACAGATCTTGAATATTCAAGACAGTCACCACCGAAAGCATATGAAACCATTGATTTGCCTATGGAGGAGTGTGAGGATGAAAATAAAGAAAATGAATCCTACGCCATCATTAGTGAGACCTTGCAATCTGATGAGGATGTAACAGTTGAAACCCTCGCTGTAAAAGTAAACCACTTGAAGGTATGCTCAAATTAATCCATACTCATATACAACCTGTACCTCTTAGAGTTCAGTATCTTCATCATTTTCTCTAGATTTTATCTGGATTATATTTTGGGTCAGAGTTCAAGACACAACTTCTACGATAACTTGACCATATTATTATCCCTCAACAAGCTATATATTGCAAGCAAGAAGGACGCAAAGCAAAATGTTTTTTTGTTTCTGAATGACCAATATAAGTATCACTTAAACAATACTGAATACTGATAAGTCCTGATAAATAATATTCACAGAGGATACTAAAAGATTCTGAAATCAAGCAGGAGCTGATAAATCAGTTCCAGGTTTTTAAAGGGCACAAAGCGTAATATATTTGTAGTATATATATCTTTAGTTAGTCTCCTTGCAATCAAATATGCTATAAAGCAAAGAAATCTGAGAGAAAGGGAAGGAATTACTAGATATTTTGGAGCTTGAGCTGAGACCCTATAATCAAGAAAAGCAAGTGAGAGTTTGTCAAACCACCACAGTGAGCCAGTAAGCCAAATGCCTATCGTGGAAATTTGACTCTTTAAAGCTGAAACAGTAACATAGATCAAGTATGGTAGCTGACAGGCAGAAAACTAACCACGTGTCTTGGAAATTGAATTAACCGAGTGCAAGTCAGCTTGAAAGAATTGAACGAGCTCTGATGCTCTGTTCAAATCGTGCAATTTGTTAACGCTGACGAATTACCCTATAAATTTAAGATGATTGTAGATGACCATTTTGTTACTTATATTTTAGCACTTTTGACTTAAAACCACAACAAAGAAAATCCAGTAATGCCCACATTAGAGCACCAGCCTATGCATATAGTGCTAATGAATTACTGGGAATATGAAATGCCATTCTAGCTTCTATTTCGTAATAATTTGTTGACTTGTCTGGTTATATTTGTAACAAGTTTAAAGGTTCTACTATGTAGGCTTTATTGCAAGTCCAGAAACAAAGAGCCGATGAATCTGAAAGGAAATACGTTGAAGCCCAGGGACTGAGTGAGAGAAGACGGAAGAAATTAGAAGAAGCTGAAAGAAGGGTATATCAACTTCAGAACTCCTTGAACAGGTAGTATTAATTTGTAACACTTCGATAGAGATATAACTTATTTGTACCAAACACTTCTTGTTGCCATGCATAACATCTTAGATGTAGAATTTAAAAAAATGCATGCTTTACTTGATATATGTGCTCTAGTTAATTCCAGCAGTTACATGCTTCTCCAAATCTTCATAAATTTCCGATATTTCCCTCCTAGTAGTGTTCTGCCACTCAGGATATGACTTTGATATCTACAGAGTAATTTTGTGGTAGATTAAATTCTCAGTGTATAATATTACTTCTGAGGCTACAGACATAAAAGATGAAAATCGTATGGCATTCACTAGTATCAATGTGAAATGTTTGAAGATATTTGTTACTGGTTAGAATATTATGAGACTTACACTAATTTTCGTGCATAGACTAACCCCTCTGGTATGGACTGATTGTAAATTGCCCTGACTGTATAGACGTCCTTTGCACTTTTTAGTAGTTATTCTGTTGCTCTACATGGTCAGGTTAAATTCATGATTTCAGACTAGAGTCTCTCAAATTTCAGGCCTGAACTTTTATGCCTAAGAACATAAGCAGAGAAATATAATGTTAAAAAGTTGATATTCTCCTGGAACTTGAGAAGATTTATTTCCATTAAAACAATATACGGATGGTTACAAGGGAAGCAAGTATGAGGAGTAGGTTTGTTGTTGATCACTCTGAACCCATTATTAGGTATCTGGTTTAGTTATTGGTAGGTCGGTGTAACTTTTAAACTGCTTTTTTGCATATTACTTTACTGAAGCTAGATCTGATTTAGTGTGTCTCAGGCTGTTGTATTCCATGTCAGACCAGTTTGCGCAACTTAAATCAATGTTGGGGTCTCCATCAGTTGCAACTTCAACTTCTCGACCTGTTGTGAAAGAGGAGCTTGCTGATGACAATTCGGAAGCTTCATCCAGTGGCAATGACTTCTCCTTCCCGGCTCCATCTCCTACCTCTGCTAAAGTTGATCTTAATCCCCCGCTGGTAGCTCAAGATGGAACAGCGACAGAAGCTGAAGGTCAGTTGTAGTATGCACCCGACTTGATCCAAGATTAACAGCTATAAAATTCTTGAAGACGTTCTTGCTTTCTTAGTTATCTGATGGAGTAATTCGTAAAGTGTTTGATGTTGAACTTTAATTGTCTAACCCAGATCCAAAGACATACGATTTGGAACTTGTCCGTATATAGTTTCAAAGAGTGTAAAAATCAACTTAGTATATGATCGTAGTCTAATGGTGAAACAAGTGTAGTTTCTAAATCCCTAAACCAAGAAAGTAACTTCAAGCTGGTGCATTTGCTAATCTGTTTACTTTTGGTTATATACAACATAGTGATAGTTTTCTTCTTTCATTTTATAACGTGCAGGACCGGAAAACTGGAAAAAGGACAAGGAAGGGGCATTTGACGATTATTTCTAAGGAAATTGTAAACCTCCCCTATAGCTTAGATGTTTTGCTTCACCATAGTTTACATTGATTAATTGATATTTCACCACGCCCTACATAGCAGGTGAACCATAAGTCTTGTAGGATGCTAGATCAATTAGCAAATTGTATCAATTAAATGCTATTTCTAATGTAATGTAGATAAGTACCATCAACTTATTAAAAACTCAGTTAGCAAAATTATGGTAGAAAAGGTTTTGTAGGTATATCCATGAATAATGAAGTTACACAATTGCTCCTTTGCAGAGAACACCAACAAGGTTTGGTCTACATTAAAGACAAATTTATTTACCCAAACACAACTTCTAGACACAAAAGTTTGATTGGAAACTATCTATAATTTCTAAACTTTTTATAAACTATCAAATTTTTAGGCTCATTATTTTGACGGATTGAGGGATATCAATCATCCGAGTAAATGAAACTTGATTACCTATTTTCTTTCATACGGTAAACATATTATTCATTAAAAATAAATAGTTTGTCTGGGCAGAGGTGGTTTGAAATAGATTAAAATAGAGAAAAAATATCATACTTCAACCCAAATAATAGATAAAATATATTATATACTATATTTATTTCGAACTCCATTTTTCTCATTTTGAAAACCCTTTAACCAAAATATAAAAACCTCCTCGTCGTCGTTTCCCTTACACTGTCGAACCGAAATTCGGCGCTGACCGACGTCGATAGCATCAAATCACTAACTAGAAAAACGTACACCAGAAAATGGTGAGTATACCCAGTGAAGAGACCAATGGTCGCTCATACATATATTGAGTTTATGAGAAAAGCTTAGAAATTTACGTATTTTTTCTGAGTTTAAAGTACATGTAGGTGTTTCATTACAATCGACGTTGCTTAATTATATTGAATATATGTAGTTACGATCGTCTATCAGATAGTAGGTACTAGGTTTATTGTGGTAGACATTAGGTTTTGCAGTTGCATATACAGTGTATCATTTTCTGCGTGTTATGCTATCTATTGTATGTAGTTTATTCAATTGATTCCTGGTTTAGTGCTTGTGTTCTTATTTTCCAGCTAATGTCAGCGTGCATGTAGAATTTAGGCACAATTCACATTTTCATAGTATGTAAACTCAAACAACTCGTATCCTCATCGTATAGATATTCGAAAAAATCACATCCTCGTAGTTTATTGGAGAGAACATCTCGTTTTGTTAGTGTTTCAACACAACTCGCTCTCTCGTTGTTATAAACAATTCAATATCTGATTGCTTACCAAACAACTCACGCTATAAGTGGTTCAAACAACTCACTGTTTTCAATGTTCTAAACACAACTCGTGTGATATTTTAACAAACAAATCGTGTTATCAAATGCCACCACAACAAGCGTTCTGTTAGTGTCATTCATTAAGCTAATTGTGTTATCGTTACCTTATGAGAGTTCTTTGGTATCTACCACTGTTGATTCATTTTTTTTTGCAGGCAATATGACTACCAAAGCAAGTTTCTATAAGTCTGGATGGATGAGCGTTATGAATCTGATGAAAAAGAACCTTATTACCTCTGCCCACATTGAAGCTACGAGACACACACTCTTCTACACGCTTTTGAAGACGTCATTCGACCTCTGCGAGGAGAATATCGCAAAGAAAAAGTTTTATCGCTAATTGAGCTTATTATAAAAACGTTCTTAGTCGAGGAAGACGTGTTCTGTTTAAGGTCGAAGCTGCTCAAGCTAACGACCGACGATGTAAATGCAATTTTCGGCCTTGAGCACGACACATAGGAAATGAATTTAACAAAACCCGGAGAATTATTCAACAAATACGTAGACAAGGCCGAGAATGATTCAAGGATAATACGAACATACTTCAAGGGTAAAACTTCAAGGAAGATTGGACCAAAAAATGCGAAAATTGTATCAAACAATACATATAAAGGTACTTCTAAATCTAAGTTATGTTATAAGCATTATGTTCACCTGCACTAATATAGTATGTTGTGTCTTATTTTACAGGTAGGTATAGCCAAAGCCTTCAACCGAGGGGGGGGGAGCATAAATTGGAGGACGTTGTTTGATTGTTGATATTGTTTCTTTGCTCAACCCTATTATACTCAGTCATGGGAGATGTAATGGGTTGGAATGTGGTGTATTTTTTCGAAGACCTCGGCAAAATAAACTAATATAATTGGTCTGTAACAGTATTGCAGAAGCTTCTCCAATAGATTAGGGTTTGCCTTGCTAAGGGAAAACCCAATAGAGTTATCGACCGCGTTACACTTCTATTCGTAATAATGTTTTTCCTAATTAAATATAAGTTAAACGAAGATTTCTTGATCATACTAATTTTTGTGATGCAGCCCTTCATCATGGAGTACACAACAATTAGGCTAGACCTCACGAAGCTGAACATGATTCCAACCAGTTGCGAGATGATGAAGTATGAAATATATTTTAAATAAAATAACTCTCATAGTCAAGTATAAAACAACTCTCAACATTATAGTAACATCCAACTCTCACAGTTGCAGCATAAAATAACTCACATAGGTTCATGATAAAAGAACTCTCAAAATATGCATTCTATAAAATAACTCTCATGTATTATAGAACAACTCGCACCATTGTTGTTGGTAACACAAACAACTCGAAACCTTATATTATAAAAGAGTTTCCATGTTGTTGGTAACATAGAACTCCCATATTTTGTGAAAACAAACAATTCGCGCGATCTTTTTTATAGTATTAAACAACTCTGTTACGTGTATTAATTGGGTTGTTCTTCACTTGCTAGGTTGTGGAGGCTGTACTAGTATTGACAAAGGCTGAATGAGCAGTATTCAAAGGAATTGAAAGAAGTGGGAATCCAAATGATGTACTAGTTGTACATAAAGAAAATCCTAGGGAAAGAAATAAAGTCACAACCCAAAAAACAAGAAAAAGGGAGCCATACACATGGCAAAAACCTAATCCTGGACCAAACAACCAACCCCAAACAGTCCCGACACCAATGATTCCATCAGCATCAAACCATACATCCCAACCAGAGACCAGAGACATACAAGATGATGATATTGATGTAACGCTCTCTAGTTTTGTGTTCCAACGCAGATAGACAAAGGTCGAACCAACATCCAAACAAATAAAATAACAAGTTTTAAGCACCATTTCCATTCCCGTTCTGTTAATCGATAAAAAGCTGAAGAAACAAGAAAGATTATCAAGACCTATATCGATAACAATTATTTGGAACGGAAGCTTGAGAGACAGGCGAGAGACTTGTTATATATGTTTAATTTGTTAAATCCTCACAAACAAATTATAATGCATATGGTGTTCTTGTGGCAGATTGAAGAGCTACGGAAACAGATAACGGCACTTGAAAAACAATAACTTCATAATGCATTATCCATGCATTTTGCTCAACTAGAAGACTTGTCAAAGAAAATGAAAATGTGGGTAGTACCAATAGAAGCGGTGTCAACCAATGCTACTCTATATGTTTTAGGTGTAAACATTGAAAGGCTAGTACCAACTGAAAAAACAACAGTTGTGCCATCCGAAATGCAGGCACAAGCTACAACACCAGAATTGTAAATATAAGAAGCCCAAAAGGTTAATGAAATAGTACCGGAGCATGAGGTGGATTATACATATCAAACTCTTACAATGGTACCATCTGTAATATTACCAGAAAATGTGGTAGATGATACAACTCAGTGTTCAGTGAAACTCATAGTGCCTAAAAAAAGTGGCAGACGTGCCATTGGTGGACAAACACGAAGAGGTAGTGGAGAAACATCAATCTTCTCCCTTGAGAGATAGCCAAACCAGTCTTCTCCTCCTCCAGAGGAGATACTTATGCATCAAAGTTCTCCAAAGAAGACATATACAGCTGAGTCTCTTCCAAAGAAGACAAAGAAGAATGATTCACTGTTTATACCATAAATACAAGAGGAAGAAAGTTGTGAAGAATCTAAAGCAAAAAATGTGGAAGCTTGTGAAAAAGAAGTGAAAACCGAAGAATCTAGACTTACAGATACAGAAGTTCGTGAAGATGTTAGTGGATCCAAAGTACATTAAGATTCAACTATCTGAATATATTTTATGATGTCTTGTTTCTTAATTGATAATGTTTAGGGGTAGAAAAATGTTAGGCTATTAAATTTTGATACGTTGTTTTGAAAAAACTAGCAGTGTTAGTGTTTTAAAAGAACTTGCATGAACGTAATTTAGAAGAACTCGCAATACCTTCTTTCAAATAACTCTCGTGATATATGTTACAAATAACTCGCATAAGTAACGGTTAAAGAACTCTTGTGATAATGTACAAACAACTATTTTTTATCTATTTGTTATACTTATACTTGGGTATCTAACACACCAAACAACTAGCATGATAAATATTAAAAGAACTCTCGTTATTCTCATACAAAAATATCACAAAGTACGCATTTCAAATAACTATCATGTATATAAAACAAACAACCGACATGTAGAAGACTCATGCATTACAAAGAACTCTCATGTTAAATATTGCAAAGAACCCTTATTTTAATTATTACAAAGAAATTTCATTTTTTATTATTGCAAAGAACTCTCATGTTTGATAGATAATAATATGCCGATCAACAACAAACCTAACAAGAATAACAACATCAAGGAGAACAATAACAACCAACCTTAACAAAGAGTGAAATGCTAACAAAAATCAAAGCAGCACAACCAGTACCACGACAAACTCCAGAGTTTGCTCAACCCTGCACGAAATCTAAACTACTCAGCCAGCCAAAAGCAGCGGTAGAAGTCCCATATCGATCCAGAAAGGTAGCTGAACACCAAAAACCAAGCTACACAAAGTCAGAACAACGGATCCAAGCAGAAGTGGTGGAACCAGTACTGAATCCAACGGAAAATCGAGAAGGACAAGTTTGGAAATCAGCTGATACGCATAATAACACAGTATTTTTAGAAAAACAATTTTTTGATGATTATTACATGGAATATACGCAGTCATTTGTTAATGAAGTTAATAAGGTTGATCTCGATGCTATGCTGTAACGGACTTTGGATTCTATGACGAATGATACGATTAATCGACTTTTTGAAGATGGTGCTGCTGAAAATGATATAGATGATTCAACAACATCGGTCGTTGCTGCAGATGTTGTAAGTCAATTTTTAGATCATTAAACATAAAATGCGCATAGTCAGGACGTTATAACTTGATAACCACTTTTCTATGCCCCAGTTAAGGAAAAAGACAATGTAAAAAGATAATATGCGTCATAATTTTGCTCACTTGAGTCTGATACAGGAGCCGGTGGAAGAAGTAAGTTCGACACAAGAGCCAGAGGTAAAGGTAAGTTTCCTTGATGGTAAAAATACTATACCAACAACGCAGATGATTGATGTCAGTGAATACCACAAGGTCTTTATAGTTAAAATGAAAGAAAACATGAGGATCCAGAAGTATGGTATTAACCGATGTCAGAGTTTCCAACAGACTTAACGTGGCTGTGAGTGAAGTATTGACGCTACCTTACGAAGAAGACCTGGATTACAAGGTATAATATAAAAGTCTTATATTATAATTTGATGGCGTATGTTTATTAATATCTCATATTCGATTATATGACTCCAACTTGTCATTTGGTAGATTATTGACGTTTGGATTTACAAGATGCTTAAAGTAGTAGATTGGAAAGTTTCATGAAAAGGTTTCTTTGGTGCCAAATACAACACCATACAATTTTGAGGCCACGCTATAATAAGTTTAGCTATAAACTATAAAGAACTCTCATGTTTGAATTACAAAGAACTCACACATAGTTGTCTATAAATTACAAAGAACTCTTATGTTTGTATTATAAAGAACTCGTGTATGGTTGAGTAAAATATACAAAAAAACTCTCATGTTTAAATTACAAAGAACTCGCGCAATTAGTTGAGTATAAACTATAATGAACTATCATGTTTAAACTAAAAATAACTCTTATGTTCCCAGTGTAATGTACTTTTCATTGTATGTAGAAAATATCTGCCGACAAATTTGATAAAAACAAAAATGAGAATGTAAGGTAGGATCCTTACGATCACTTCTCCATCTGCTGGTGAGGAGACTCGGGTTGACTCCGGCTTTGATCTTCCTCCCATTCTCCCAAGCACCGCTCACGAACAAGAATTGAGTCCTCCAATTTCTCTCTGACTCAAGCAGGTCGTCCACTGCTTTATAATTATCACCCATGTTGAAGTGATAGAAGGGAATGTGGTGGTTTCTGTAGAGGCTGGCCATAACTGCGAATTCCTCCATTGGTAAAGGAATTCCGGAGAGCCTGGAGGCCATGATACAGGCCATAAGAGTGTACCAGGCATTGGGGTTCAGTTGAATGGGGCAAAGTTCGATAAGGTGGAAGTACCTAACTATCTATGGATCTAAGGGAAACCTTAGCTCCCAGTTAAAGAGCTCAGTGAAGATGACTATTTCACTAAGCTTGCAGTCCATTGGGGTTTCAGGGTCTATGGGGATTCTTGTTTTCACGTTCTCCGGAATCCCCCACTTCGTACGCATCCGGCCCAATTCGGCTGTGTGGATGAAAGCGTAAGTAATTTTTTGTAAGGCAAGAAGATATTTAACACTAACCTTGTGGAAACAAGGTCCCACTTTTCCTTCAAGAATTTCTGGTAGGTCTGGGTGCCTAAGGCATAGTTTTTCTTCGCCTTTATCCTTCTTGGCAGCAACAACATCAGAAGTTTGTCTGGCGGGTTCAGACTCAAACGGAGCCTCTTCGATAGAATCCTCCATTACCGAGGAGGGGTTTTCAATTGTCTTTGGGAGGGGGGAATTAGAAGTTGGTTCAGTCTGACCTCCGGACTCTTGAGCTTCAATAATTTCCTGGACTTTGGCCTCCGGCTGGGGCTCAGATGAGGTGTTTTCTCTTCGGAGGCTTGAACTAGTGTCCTTCGGTCCGGACAGTCTGTCCTTAGGTACTTTTATGGGTTCCTCTGACCTTGTATTGATGTCCTTGGCCCTTGATTTTGAAGGGGTGCTTTTGGAAGCCTGCCCTTTTACCAGACGACCTTTTCTTTGATCGACTAATTTGTTGGGAGAGATATTTGCATCTGACCCCATGGTTATAAATGGGGAAGGCTTTTTGAAGCTGGTAACTGCTAGCCCTGGTTCAACAGTGGGCTCTGATTCTTGAACCGACAAGCCTGAAACAATAGGAGAAATGTTGGTTTGAAACAATCTCCTCGGTTTGACACTTCTGGTTGAGGAGGAGCCCTGGTCAGGCTCTGTGTTTGAGATTACTGGTTTGTCGATGGGGAAGTAGGTAGGCCTGCAGCAATGCACCTCTCCCGTTCGACTTTTTGTGCCTTTTCTAGCTCTGATAGATTAAGCCACCCGCCTTTGATTAAAGTGTTCCTAGCTGTGAACATAAACTCACAACCAAAGAGAAGGATTTGTGTTTGAGAGAGAAAGCTCTGAAAATTAGCAAAGTGAAAATGAAGATGATGGTAAAACAATGGAGAAGTGGTTAATTTATAGTAAACACCTAAAAATATGCTTTGATTCCTATGAGAATTCGAAAGGATTTGCAATGATTAAGGAAACGGCGCTGATGTCATCTTCATTTAATGAAAAGGTTGCTTTTCAGAGAAGGTGGGAGCGAAATTCTAGGTGAAAAAACGGCTAAAATAACGAACCAGAGAGAGACACGTGTCTCACGAACTCTGGCAAAAAACCATTCAAATTCAAGGAACCTTTTTCAGTCCGGATAAAGCTATAACACAATTCGAAGGACCTGTCCGGATATACCTGTCACTTGCAACAAACTGTTTTTAGGTATTGCCAAAGGTTTTTGAACACCACCTAAAAAAGGGGCTACTGATGAGTCCGGATTCAGTCACCACTTCGAACAGGGGCAGTTTGGAAAATGTCTACCTAACCGGACAGGGGCAGTTCAGACACCATCATCAATTGGACTGTTCGAACATAACTAAAGTACTTAAAACCTAATTACTTATTGACTAAGTTGCCTGTTCTCCTACTTAGAACTAATGGGTCCTTAAACTCGACCCGGGTCCATTAAACACGACCCGAAAGCCCATAAGGCCCAAATATAAGGGTATAAATACCCAACCACCAACATTAAATAAGGGAAATGAAAATTAAATACAACCAGACTGCTTAATTCTCCCTCTACACTCTACCCAAACATTAAATACTCATAAACTTCCACAAAACTCTAAACAAAAATTACAAACTTACCCTCAGACAAAAACAAACCACACCACATAAGACTTACAGACTAGCCAGGTTCGACATTTTTTGACATTCTACTTTAGCTTCCTTTCATACTTGGGGCATAATTTAGTACTCCATCTTATCCCCTCCAAATATCTTCGTGAAAGTTGAATGATAAGCAAGACTTTAATCTTGTCAACCAATTCAATAATGGATAGGCTGCAAACGTTTTTGATATGTGCATTAAAATATTCGTCCGCAGTAGATGCCATAGCACCATGTCATTTTCTTTTAACAAATTCCTAAGCATACTTATTCGCAGATAAATTTTCAAGATTTTTTTAAATTCTATCACCACCTTAACATATAAATTATGAAAGTATGTCACTAAAAAGAATCATAAGTACATTGATGGAACAAACATAACATAATAGCTTTATACTCTGATATGGAAATATGATTTTGAGGACTAAATTGTAAATAATGTAAATTTAAGGATTTAATTATAAGGAGCGTAAGTGTTGTCCTTAAATTGTAGCTCATGTAAGTTTTAGAGAGTATTTGTAACTATGTATAATTGTTAAGGACTAAACAGCAATTAGTCCTCTTTTGTAACAGATTTCAGTTTGAGACTAAGTCTTGATTCCTCTATATAAAGGGCAAGACTACTCTAATAAATGGGTTGAATACTTTTACTCTGAAACTCATATGTACTTGTATTTTCTCTCTCTAAAAACTCTCTAGCCCTTCCTATCTCTAGAAATATTTCTTAACAATTTACTAAGGCAAAACAGTAACTCATCAAATTGGCGACTCCACTGGGTCTATGAATAAAAGAAACCAGTGACTTTTCGGCTCGAAATTAATACAATCTTATTATGTTTTATGTTCAAGATCAGTACGATGAATCCAGAAAATAATCCAACTATTCGACCAGCTATAGAGACTCTAAAAGATGATTTACAGGGAGGTAGACCTGGTGGATCATCTCCGATCGAAACTCAATATGATATTGAGGTTCGAATGAACCAGCTTTTGGACAAGATTAATATTTTGAATGAAAAGTATGAACGGAGGGAACAAGAGATTCGCTCAGCGAAGGTTAGATCCGAAGCTAGACAGGAAACAAAAAATAATGAGGTAGGATACCAGTCAAATCGATCTTTTGATGATCGACGTGCTAGATATGAGCACAAAAAAGCACGTTTTGTGTCTCCTAAAGAGCGATATTCGTCTCATAAAGAAAAAAAAGATAAGCAGAAGTGTGTGACCTTTAGTGACGAGGAGGTAGAAAGTTCAAGTTCGGGCTTTAAGAGATACAGAGGTTCTTTGAAAGAGGAATCAGACAGAGATCAGTCTAGGAAGCACAAAAAAGAGAGTAAATCTAAGAAGGATAACGCTCCTCGTTCAACTTGGTACGAAGGAAATCCCTCGAATCAGTATGATGAAACTTATCGAAATTTGTATGTTACAATAGGAACGGATGACCAGTTCGTTCAAGGAGTTGACTGGAGAAATTCTCCATTGACGGATGAAATTCGTTCTATGACGCTTCCGAAGCGTTTTAAAATTTGTAAGACTGAGAAGTTCGATGGGATGCAGGATCCCGATGATCACATCGAACAATTCAAGAATTGTATTATGTACTTCGAAGATGACGACCGACTAGTGTGTCGTGCATTTTCATAGACTTTTAAAGGAACAACTCTTAAGTGGTACAATCAGATTTCGAGGGGATCCATTTCAAATTTCAGAGACTTTAATACTGCATTTCGAAGACAGTTCGTGGGAAGTAAAGAGATGAGAGAAAATGGTGATACCATTATTCAGTGCAAACAGACACCTGGAGAAAAGTTGAAAGACTATACAAAGAGATTTTTGTTGAGCGAGGCTAGTTTGGACAATTGTGAGGAAAATATGGCGATAACAGCTTTTCACCAAGGGTTATTACCATGGGATCTGGCTAATGAGACGACGAAGAGAAGGGCCTTGACTTTTGGAGCTCCGATGGCTCAAGTTAAGGATCAGATCAAAATGGAGGAGTCGACTAGAGTCTAAGGTGAACCAGTCAGTACTCCAAAAAATTCGGGACAAGCAGCTAATAATCAGGAGCAGTATTTGAATGGTAATGACAACGACAATGTTAATCAGCAGTCGAGGCAAAATAATAGCAACTTTCCTCCTCGGAGTGGTGGTTATTCAAATCACGCTCCATCTAATAATTATAACATGCCTAAACCAAATGTAAGGGTCAAACCAGAATACTATGCTGATCTGACAGAGAATGTTTCTGTCATCTGGGATAAGACCAAGAGCTTCGTGAATTTTAGGAAGCCATCCCCAATCAGTAGGCCAAGAGAGGAGAGGAATACTAAGTTTTACAGATATCATGATGATATTGGTCATGATACAAATGATTGCATTGCTCTGAAGAAAGAGATCCAGTATTTGATTGAGAATAGAAAGCTTTTGACTTATGTGAAGTCGCATGGGAGTGCATAAAAAAATAATGGTGCATCAACTTCGAAGGTTGGACCGCCAGCTGAGAACTTGATGATTTTGGATTCACAGGCTAAAACTTTTGATGTTTCTTCTGAGTATGTTGAAAAAGATCCAAACATATTGCTTCTGATGGCAGTCGAAGAGCCTGTGGAAAAGGGACGTGTTCGGGAGCTGTGTAAGTTTTTTGAATCATTGGCTATTTTTAGAGGCGATTCAATGACTGGAAACTCAGATAGTTCGAGGAAGAGCATGTTGTCAACTTGACAACTCAAATTGAAGGGAACATGTCTACGTACTTGTATGGAAAGAAAGATATTCCCTTCATTTTGTTTGATGAAGACGATCTGAGAGGTACTGCAGGACCACATGAAGATGCTGTGGTGATTGGAGCTGAGGTGGCTGGCGTCAAAATTCGACGTGTGCTGATTGACACTGGAAGTTCTACTAATATCTTTTTTAAATCCACCTATGATAGAATGAAAAATCCACATCGGATTACTCAATCGGATCGAACGATTATTGGATTCAAGGGTGTAATAGCTCGTGTTGTTGGAGAGTTCGAGGGTGAAGTGAGTTTGGGAAAAGGACCATTTAAGAAAAATGTCCAGGTATTGTTTGTAGTGGTGAACTGTCCCACAAGTTATAATGCCATTTTTGGAAGATCGTGGCTTTCAAGAATGTATGAGGTGGTTTCTACAGTTCATTAGTGCTTTAAATATATGGTTAGAGATAGAGTTGGGGTCGTTCGAGGCGATCAGAAGGTTGTCAGGGAATGTTATGCCACTGCACTTCGGATCCGAGGGTCCAGCAGTGGAGATTTAATGCGTGAATAGCAATTATAAGGGGTACCCTCGGATTTGGAAGAAAGGGTTGACGATCCGAGGGAACCCCCAAGGTCTTTAACGGTGAGTGAAGAGATAGAGGAGTTTACTTTTTCAGAAGGGAAGGTACTTTGAATCGGGACATTATTGACCCCTTTTCTACGTCAATAATTGTTGGATTTTTTATCCCAAAATTTGGATGTCTTCGCTTGGAGGACAGATGATGTAACGGGAGTGCCCATTGAGGTAATTCGTCACAATTTGGCTATCAATCCGAAGGTCAAGCCAATTATTCAGAAAAGAAGAGCGTTTTCCTCGGAAAAAGCAAAAACGATTGTTGCTGAAGTGGATCGGTTATCGAAGGTCGGACATATAAGAGAGTCACAGTACCCTTTGTGGACGGCGAATCCGGTGGTAGTAAAAAAGAAGAATGGGAAAAGGACAATGCGTGTGGATTTTACAGATTTGAATAGAGCTTCTCCCAAAGATCTGTTTCCTGTTCCTCGAATAGATCAGTTAATTGAATCTACTTTAGGCAAAAAAAAATTAACTTTTATGGATGCTTTTGCAGGATACAATCACATCCAAATGGATCCAAAAGATCAAGAATGCACAACTTTTATAACTGATAGGGGCTTACATTGTTATAGGGTGATGCCTTTCGGATTGAAAAATGTTGGAGCCACTTATCATAGATTGATGAATAAATCTTTTGCTACGTAGATCAGAAGAAATATGGAGGTACACATAAAGGACATGGTAGTAAAAAGCTCAAAAGACGAAGTGCATTTTGATGATTTAGAGGAAGTTTTTTTGAATTTAAAGGGAATCACGTTGAAATTAAATCCTGAGAAGTGCACCTTCGGAGTTTGATCGAGGAATTTTTTGGGTTTTATCATCAATGAAAAAGGAATAGAAGCTGACTCGGAATAATTGAAAGTTTTGATAACAATGAATTCTCCTCGGGCAATCAAAGAAGTGCAAATTCTGGCAGGAAGGTTAGCAGCACTTAATCGATTTATTTCTAGATTTTCTGAAAAATAATTTTCTTTCTTTCAACTATTATGAGGACCCAGCAGATTTGAATGGACATCGGAATGTAAAGCAGCTTTCACAAATATTAAAAAATTGTTGTCATCACCAGAGATTTTGTCAAAGCCTCGAAATAGGGAGAAATTATTTTTGGTACATCGCGGTATCGGATTTTGCACTAAGCGCATTGTTAATCAGTGAAAACTCAGGAGCTCCGAAGCCGGTGTATTACATCAGTAAAAGCTTGGTGGCGGCAGAAAAGAGGTATATGAAAGTGGAAAAATTGGCGTTATCGCTAGTGATTACTGCTAGGAAGATGCGTCTATATTTTCAAGCTCATACTATTGAAGTCCGAAAAACGTTTTACAACGACCTGATATTTCGGAGAGAATGACCAAATAGTTGTGGAGTTGGGGGACTATGATATTTTGTTTGCACCTCGAACAGCAATAAAGGTGCAAGCATTGGCAGATTTTTTTGTTGACTTCCATTCAAGTCGATCAGATGAGGAAGAAATTAAAAAAGTAATTCTTGTTGATTCGAGGTGGGTTGTTCGAACATATGGGGGTTCTAGTGTTTCAGGGTGCAGTAATGGGGTTCATTTAATAGCTCCGACGGGAGAGACAATTATTAAGTCTGTTAAATTTGGTTTTCATGCTTCCAACAATGAGGTTGAATACGAAGCTGCTTTGGCAGGTTTGAGATTGGCAAAAATTTGTGGGGCAACTTCAGTGTGCTTGGAAACGGATTCTCAATTGTTAGAAAAATAGATATCTGGATTTTCCGAAGCAACAAAGGATCGTTTGATTTTATATCTTCGGGAACTTTGGAATTTAATGCTTCTGTTTGACAACGTTGTTGTGGAATATATCGAGTGATGAAGTAATATGGAGGCTGATTTTTTAAAAAACGTTGCTTACAAGGAATAATATCCTTGGATTTTGCTACAAGAAAGTCCTTCAATTGCTACTCAATCTAGTCAATGTGAGTGTAGATGATTTTTTCACTACTAATGAAATCCGAGGCGATTGGCGATCATATATCCTTAGTTTTTTTTAACTCAAGGAATGCTACCAGATGATTCACAGTTGGCTAAAAAACTAAAAAGTAAATCCTTCGGATATATAGTACTGGATGAAATATTGTATAAAGAGGCATTATTGTTACGATGTTTAAGCAAACAAGAATCACAAGAAGTATATCAGAATTGCATGATGGTGAAGGGTCAGCTCATTGCGGGTTCAAAGCTCTCTCACGTCGAGTTTTACTTGCAGGGTTCTATTGGCCTACAATCATGAACGATGCTACAAATTTAGTTCGAAGTTGTGATACTTATGGTGTAGATAAAAGTAGCCTGGGGGTAGGCTGGTAATTTTAAGTAGAGTTTTAAGGCGGCGTAAGGGTGTTTCACGGTGGTATGGTGGTGTTTAAAGGAGTTTCAAGATATTTCAGGGTGTTTCAAAGTATTTCAAGGGTGGAGAGAGAATTAAGCAGCCTGGCAGCAGTTAATTTTTCTTACCCATAGTTAATGCTGGTGGTTGGGTATTTATAGTGTGAAATTTGGGCCCTTATGGGCTTTCGGGTCAAGTTTAGTGGACCCGGGTCATGTTTAAAGACCCATAAGTTTTAAGTAAGTGAATAGACAGCTTAGTCAGATAGTGTTTAGGTATTTTAGTACTTTAGTCATAGTTCGAACTGCCTTATGCTTGCAGTGTTCAAAATCACCTGTCCGGTTCAATCAGTCCTGTTCGGATTATAGTCTTGGAGTCTGTCCGATTTTCGGGGAGTTTTACTTTGGACTGCCCTTCCGGGGCGCTCTTCGAATTCGGACTCATCAGGAGCCCCTTTTTTAGGTATTTGTACAAGTGTCCTTGTTAAAGAACTGAAAAACAGTCCGATTGAAGAAGTGGTTTTCAAATTCGAAGAGAGTTGAGACAGGCCCGGACAGCCCAACCGTTACGAATTTCAAACGGTTCTTTGTCAGAAGTAGTGGGACACGTGTCACCCTCTGGTTGGTCACTCCATCCGTTTTTCTACCTCGAAAATTACACCACTTTATTGAATAGGTAACTTCTTTAAATCGTTTTGATGACGTCAGCGCCGTCTTTTAATCATTGCCCAACTTTTCGGATTCTCCTAGGAATCAAACCCCTTTTTTACATTTACTATAAATACTATTCATCTTTCACAGTCTCATTTTCACTTTGCCATTTTACTCAAAAACTTCATCTCTCTAAAACCTTAATATTTCCTTAATCGTTTTATGTTCACAGCAAGAACAGCTTTAATCAAGGGTGGCTGGCTCAATCTTTCAGAACTAGAGAGAGCTCAAAGGGTTGAAAAAGAGAAAAGGATTGCAGCAGGGCTTCCAGCATCGCCAGTTGAGAAACCAGCCACTTCAATCGAAGAATCTGATAGAGGTTCGTCTTCTTCGAAAGGTACAAAACCTAGAAAACTCTTTCGAACGACACTCTCCCCCATCGTTTCAGACTCTTCAGTTCAAGAGTCAATTCCTGTCGTCGAACCAGGGGTTACTGTTACGAGTGTCAAGAAGAAATCTACTTTTATTGCCATGGGGTCCGACTCCGATCATTCCCCAGATAAGCTGATCATGAAAAGACCAAGCAGGTTGGTCAAAGGACTCTCCTCAAAGAATACTGGTGAATCAGAGTCAAGGGTAGCTGTTAGGACTCTCCGGGAAAGGCCGGTCGGTCCGGAGGCTAGCAGTCCACTACCTCCCAAGGAAGCCTCGACCTCAGAAACTCAAACTGAGGCGAGAACTCAAAAGCATGCATCAAGCCAGCAGTCCGGAGGATCAGCTGTTCCAAGCTTCATCCCTCCCCGGGCTGCTTCTACAGAAGTTCCCCCAACTGTAATGGAGGAAAGGATGGAAGACTCCACTGAGGAGGTCAGGTTTGAGTCCGAGTCTTCCGGACAGGTTGAAACTGCTATGGTTGTTGCCAAGAAAGGCAAAGAAGACTTGTATCTAAGGCGTCCGGATCTGCCGGAGAGCCTTGAAGGGAGAGTTGGGCCCTGCTTCCATAAGGTAGAGTCCAAGTATCTTCTGTCTTTGTTGAAAACCAAATATTCGTTTATTCACACTAGAGATCTGGGACGGCTTCGCACTAAGTGGGGGATCTCTGAAAACGTAAAGATCCGAATTCCTATTGACCCGGAGACCCCGATGGACTGCAAGAGGAACGAGATCGTATTTTTTACAGAGCTGCTAAATTGGGGACTCAGGTTCCCATTGGATCCAGAAATAGTGCGCTATTTCCACTTAGTGAAGTTATGTCCATCGCAGCTAAGTCCCAACGGATGGTACACCTTGATGTCATGTATTATGGCATCCAGGCTGTCCGGAATTCCTCTTCCAATGGAAGAGTTCGCTGCGGTTGCCAGTTTGTGCAAACACCACCAGTTCCCTTTTTATCACTTTAATATGGGGAACAACCTGAAAGCCGTCGACGATCTCCTGGAGTCGGAGAATAAATGGAGGAGCCAGTTCTTATTTATAAGTGGCTCATGGGAGAATGGTAAAAAGATTAAAGTCGGGGAGAATCCTAGCCTTCTTCGAAGTAGATGGAGAAGTGATCGTAAGTTCTTTCTTTAAGTTTCTATTCGAATCTTCCCTTCTTTAAGCTTTCACTAACTAACTATTCTTTTGTTTTGCCAGAACTGCTAAAAGAGTTTGGAGACTATGCGAAAGCCGGACAGGTTACCTATGGCAAGATAAACGCATGGGCCGCACAGAACTGGGAGAACCGGTTTCACAAGGCTTTCACTCCGGGAAACTTAACCAGATCTCACCTGTGGAACACCACAGGTCGGAGGGATTTAACATGGGAGGAGTTCTCCACCCCTCCTGATGATGACATAGTGCTAAGAAGGTCACACGAGCTAGATGAGACCCTTTTCCTCCCTCTTCGGGCCAAAGCCCCAAGTAAAATGAAGGGCCAAAGGAAGAAAGGGAGGAAAACGGCAGTGGATGCGGAGAAAAAGGCTCCAACTGACACAGAGGTGCCAGTTCCAGCTCAAGTTGATGCAAATCTTCTACAAGTGGTAGAAGTGGAAAGTAAGAGACACGGAGAGACTCCCCCAAAACCTCTAAGGGCCTCCAAACGAACTCGCAAGCAAGCAAGCGATAGTGCTGACAGAGAAGCAAAAAAGAAGAAGACTTCTCAAGAAGAAGAGTTCGCTGTCCGGGATCCGGAGCCCACTTTCCCAATTGATCCTACATTAGCTGAGGAGATCCCAGAAAATCTTAACGAAGGGATTCCAAGGGAACTCCATACTGATGAGATTGAAAGGGGAGAGATCAATATGGACGAAGTGGATGTCACCGGCCTGGGTCCTCTAGGTGATTACTTTCTTGGTCTGTCAAGAGATGAGTTTGCTGGGCCATACGTTCCTCCAAGTAGTTCCAACACAGTGAACTTTAATGGCAAGACTTTCTTGGTTTCCAGCGAAAGGGACATTATAGCTCACTCCCTCCTTAGCAACGTGCAACCTGTGCTCACCTTGGAAAGGCAAGTCCGGAGTCAGGCAGAAACCATTAAGGAGCTTAAGTCTGAGAAGGAGAAACTGTCCGATGACCTCCGGGGTGCCACTACCCAGGTTGACTTGCTTAAGGAGTCGAACGAACAGCTGAAGAAGAGTAAAAATGAAAGCAACACAAAAGTTGCCTCTTTGGAGAAAACCCTAGAAGATCTCCGGGCTAAGCTGTCCGGGTTGGAGAAGGACTTGAAAACCTCAAAAGATGAGACTGCAGCAAAAGAGAAGATTGTCACCAATCTGACTACTGACAAACTTACTTTGGAGAATGCAGTGACTCAGGCTGTTGGTGAGAAAGCTGCCCTGGTGAAGGATCAAGAGGCCATGATCAAGGCTAAAATCAATGCTTACGCCAAGGAGATGATACGGAGTGAGGAATTATTGATTGAGAAGGTGAAGTCCGACATGGTCCTCCTATTTCACGAGAAGTTCCCGAAGAGGAGACTTGGGGACTTATGGCGTTATGTGGATGATGATGATCTTCCATATTGGACCATGGTTGATGAAGGGTATACTGATATATCTTCATCTGGTGACGAAGAGGAAACCGGAGAGAGTCCGGGTGAAGAAGAAACTGACCCCAAAGGCAAGAAGGTCATTGAGGAAAAAAGCGATATCAAGACCAAGGGAAAAGATGAGGGTGAGCCATCCTCAAAGGCTCCACCTTAGTCAGTAATTTATTTTGTTAACTTTTGGTTCGAACCAAAGTCCTTGGAAGGCCAAGGCACCTTTTTCGTAATACTGTCCGTTTTAACCGGACAGATTTTTGTATTATGTTAAAACTTGTTTAAAAAGTCCTTGGAAGGCCAAGGCAACTTTAAGTTTATCGAATGAATGTTTTATCTTGCACAACCTCTCTCTTATTCCACAGTTTGTTTAAGTAGTTCATATTGTGAGAGTGTTTAATTTCTCTGGCTAGAATTCAAATAGCCCTTAGATCTTTCAGTCCGGGTAGTATGGCAATCAACAGAATTTTGTAAAAACTTAGAAAATCGTTTAAGAAGGCTCCAAGTTTTATTGAAAGCTCTTCGTGGCGCCGAAGAGAGGAAGTGGTATGCCCCCAAATATTTACATGGATATTCAAACAAGTAAATATTTACATAGATTTTATTCTAAGTACATTCGAAGGTGTTCAATATTCCAAGGGTGAGTTAAAACCCTGCCATCTTTGTCTTCCAGCCAGTATGTGCCAGGCTTGATTCTTTCAACCATAGTATACGGACCCTCCCAAGTTGGGGCCAGCTTTCCGAAGAGTTTTTCCTTGGTATGTAAGAAAACTTTCCTCAATACTTTATCTCCTGGTTGAAAGTCCCTTCTTTTAACCTTGGAAGCAAACCTGCTTCTCATCAAGCCCTGATAGTGTGCCATTCTAAGATGAGCTTTTACTCGCCTTTCTTCAATCAAATCAAGCTGATTTCTGATTGCTACTTCATTAGCCTGTCCGGAGAAGTTATGAACACAAAAAGAGGGGAGTGTCTTCTCTATGGGAGCTACTGCATCCATCCCATAGACCAAGGCAAAAGGTGATTCTTGTGTGGCAGCCCCAGGCGTTGTCCGGTAGGCCCACAAGACTTCTTGTAAATAACTAGGCCACTTCCCAGCAGCCCCTTCGAGATTTTTCTTTAAGCCGGACAGTATTGTTCTGTTAGCCACCTCAACTTGCCCATTGGCTTGTGGGTGGAATGGTGAAGAAAAGCAGTGCTGAATACCCCTTGAGGCACAGAAGCTCTCCATTTCTCTGTTGTCAAACTGTGGCCCATTATCTGTTGTTATTTTCTGAGGGACACCAAATCTGCAACATATGTTGGATAGAATGAATTTTATAACAGCCTTTGATGTTGTCCCTGCCAAGGGGGCTGCTTCTATCCACTTTGAAAAGTAGTCGATGGCTAAAATTATGGTTTTACGCCCTCCGGACGCCATAGGGAGAGGCCCAACTAAGTCCAATCCCCATCGAGCAAAAGGGATAGGCTCAGAAATTGATTCCAAAGGGATGGCTGGTACATGAATTTCATTGCTGTACCTCTGGCATGGATCACACCTTCTTACCAGTTCCTTGGCATCTTTCATTATTGATGGCCAATAATATCCGGAGAGAAGCACTCTTCTTGTTAATGCTCTAAATCCACAATGGGCTGATCCCTCACCATCATGTAATTCGGAGAGAACCATTTGTGACTCATGATCTCCTAAACAGCGTAGGAGAGGTTTGCTATAGGATTTCTTGTATAAGACCTCCCTAACCATGATGAAACCACGAGCTCTGTGTTTTAGAGTTCTGGCTTGTGATTTATTCAAAGGTATGATGCCTTCGGACAGATATTGTATAATAGGAGACCTCCAATCCTGAGGCTCATTCACTTGTATTTCAAAGACTTCCTCTTTCTCCCCTTCATCAAGTTGAATAGAAGGACTTTCAAGCACATGGATCCATGGATAGGACTCCATATATGCTATTGTTGCCAATGAGTCTGCTAGCTCATTCTCTGCCCGGGGGATATGCTCATAGGCAACAGCCTTAAACTTCATTGCCTCATTTTTCAAGAGAAATAAATACTTGATTAACTGTTCTTTTCTAGCTTCTGACAGGCCCAAGGCATGGTGGACAAGCAATTGGGAGTCGCTTAGCAGCTTGACCCTTTTTGCTCCACAAATGTAAGCCAATTTTAATCCAGCTATAGCTGCTTCGTATTCGAACTCGTTATTGGACGCCCTAAAAGCAAAACAAATAGCTTGAAACATGTTGTCCCCATAGGGAGAGGTAAGACATATTCCTGCCCCAGATCCTATGGCACTGGATCCTCCATCTGTTCGGACAATCCACACTTTTTTGTCTTTTGAATCGGCAGGTTGTTCTGAGTCCCTATCAGAATGGAATTCGACGAGAAAATCTGCCACAGCTTGAGCCTTTACTGCTGTTCGAGGAGCAAAGTCTATGTCGAAGTCCCCCAACTCTACCGACCACTTTGTCATTCTGCTCGAAATATCCGCTTTCTGAAGGACATTTTTTAAAGGGAAAGATGTCCGGACTATGATAGGATGAGCCTGAAAATAAGGCCTCATCTTCCTTGCAGCTATCACCAAGGCCAATGCTAATTTTTCAAGTTTCAAGTAGCGCCGTTCAGCATCAATCAGGCTTTTGCTGATGTAGTATACTGGGTGGGGATACCCATCAACCTCTCTAACTAACACAGCACTGATGGCACAACTTGAAACAGCCAGATACACAAATAGAGTCTCCCCATCGATTGGTTTGAATAAAGTCTTCGGAGAGGACAGATGCTTCTTGATTTCATTGAATGCCTCATTACACTGTGGTGTCCACTCAAACCCCTTTGCACCCTTCAAAGTTTGAAAGAAAGGAGCACATCTGTCCGAAGACCTTGAGATGAATCTGTTCAAAGCTGCTAACCTCCCCGTTAACCGCTGCACTTCTTTAATATTTCGTGGAGGCTCCATTTGGAACAAGGCATTGAGTTGGTCCGGGTCGGGCTGTATTCCATTCTCACTTATAATATACCCTAAGAACTTCCCGGACTGCACTCCGAACACACATTTTTCAGGATTTAACTTTAAATTCACCTTGGCCAGGTTGGCAAAAGTCTCCTGGAGGTCGGACAAGTGTAGCTGCTCATCCACACTTTTCACCATCATATCGTCGATGTAAACCTCCATATTTCTTCCAATTTGATCCGCAAATGCTTTATTGACTAACCTTTGATAAGTAGCCCCAGCATTTTTCAAGCCAAAAGGCATCACCTTATAGCAGTGTAAACCTCTATCAGTAACAAAAGTGGTATGCTCTTGATCTCTTGGATCCACCTGGATCTGATTATATCCGGAGAAAGCATCCACAAAGGAGAGCAGCTTGTTTCCAGAAGTAGAATCTACCAGCTGATCTATCCGGGGAACCGGATACAAGTCTTTTGGGCAAGCTCGATTGAGATCTGTGAAGTCAATGCACATTCGCCATTTTCCGTTCTTCTTTTTTACCAAGACTGGATTGGCAGTCCACAAAGGGTACTGAGATTCTTTAATGTGCCCCATCTTTGTGAGTCTGTCAACCTCCTGTACGATGACATCAGCCTTTTCTTTTGAGAAAGCTCTCCTCTTTTGCACCACAGGTGCCACATCTCTCCGGACAGATAGGTGATGGGAAATCACCTCTGATGGAACTCCAGTAACATCAGCATTGCACCAAGCAAAGACATGCTGATGGTCTTTTAAGAATTTTAACATCTCTTCTTTCAACACTTGTGGCATTTTGGACCCTATCTTGACAAATTTCCCTTCTTCTAAGCAGTGTGTGTCAACCTCTTCAACTGGGATCAACACTCCGGGGGTCTCTCTGGGGTCATCAATTTCACCCTCACCCCCAGAAAGGCCCTCAAACTGCTATTGGTCAGTTATACGGACTGCCCCCAGCGTTTGTGGAGCCAAGGCAGTGGCATAACATTCTCTTGCAACTTTCTGACTGCTCCGGACAACCCCAACCTGCCCCTGAACAGCATATTTTAGACACTGATGGACTGTCGAAGCCACTGCATGCATCCTAGAGAGCCAAGATCTCCCTAGAATAGCATTATAGCAAGTGGGACAATCCACCACAATGAAAAGTATTCGGACTGTTTTCTTGAATGGGCCTCTGCCCAACAAAACTTCTTCTTCAAACTCACCGATTACATCGGCTGAGCTGCCCGTGAAGCCTACGATCGACCTATCTGACTTTTGAATCACAGCTGGATTTTTCATCTTCTTGTAAGTATCAAGGAAAAGGATATTGGCTGAGCTCCCAGTATCTACCAGGATCCGTCTTATCTCATTGCCCCCTATCGATGCTCCTATGACAACAGCATCTTCATGAGGGCCAGCAATGTCTCTCAAATCATCCCCATCAAAGACAATGAATGGGAATAAGCTTGACGATTGATAAGAGGTCATGCCCCCCTCTAGCTGGGTAGCCAAATTATGGACATGCCTTTTTCTTGATGAAGGGGTAGGAGCCGTTACAGTATCCCCTCCGAAAATTGTTAAGGACTCAAAGAATTTAATGAGCCCGGAGACCGTCCTAGAACGCTCCTCTATTGCACCCACTCTGTTCCTTGTTGGATCAGGATCCAAATATTCAGATTCCACATCAAACCTTTCAATGATCACCATAGCCCCTTCTGGGGCGGCATTAACCGGACCAGCCCGGTGAGTGTTGTCAGGCCTATTGCCTCCTCTTCTTTTGACGTATGCACCCAATTTCCCTCTTTCAATCAGGTTCTGAACCTCTTGTTTCAAGGCTATACAATCATCAGTAGTATGACCAATATCATTGTGATATTGACAAAAAGAATTGTTTCGATGTTCTCTGGGAGACTGCAAGGTTGCCGGTCTCCGGTAGTGTACT
This sequence comes from Limnanthes douglasii subsp. nivea, assembly GCA_036936605.1. Taxonomy (NCBI): domain Eukaryota; kingdom Viridiplantae; phylum Streptophyta; class Magnoliopsida; order Brassicales; family Limnanthaceae; genus Limnanthes; species Limnanthes douglasii. The sequence continues at coordinate 43,049,271 of JAUPFV010000005.1, read as the reverse complement.
TCATCTTTAGTTTTCTCGAAAATGGTTGCCACACTTTCTTTGAGCTCTGCAAACCACTCCGGTTGGACCCACGGCCCTCTTTTATTTCTAGACTGTTGACTCTGTGCAGGAGCAGCTGGTTGAGACTGAGCTTTTCCTCTTCCATGCCCCTGTCCGGTTTCTCTAGCTTTGTTGCCGGACTGGTTTGGATTGGGAGTTGGTGTCACCGGGGTGGACCTCACCTGCCTGTGCACCCTGGTCTTTTTTGTTTCATCAACATTTATTTGCTTGCCGACTTGATTCAGCAATCCACCCCAGGTCATGGCTTTCTTCCTTGTTACTGAATCGGCCAGGTTGCCCGGGTTCAAACCTTGTCTCAGGGATGCTATTGCCACTTGTTCAAAGCAATCAGCCAGCCCGTTCTTTGTGTTCACAAAACGACTTATGTATTCTTTCAACGATTCATTTGGCTCTTGGGCACAATGGATTATGGTATCTCCATTGCCCTTGAGCTCCTTACTCCCCACAAATTGCCTTCGAAAGGCCACCCAAAAGGTATCGAAGTCTCTGATACAACCCTGAGGAAGGCTGTTGTACCACTTCAGAGCACTCCCCGTAAAGGACTGGGAGAATGCCCTGCAGAGTAGTTTATCATCATCATTAAAGTTCATCATGAAGTTCTTGAATTGCTCCAGATGATTGTCTGAATCAGTACTACCATCGTACTTCTCCATTTTGGTGCTATCGAACCTCTTGGGGAGGTTTCCGGATAGGATTTTAGAAGATAGTGGAGACTGCCTCCAATTCCTTCCACGACTGAACACGGTATCCTCATTAGGTGTTGCAAAGATACCTGGCTCATCATGGAAGGCAAATGGATCCACCAGCATCCGGTCTATATGTCTCCGGCTGTGAGACGATCCTTTCCCAATGTGTCTTTTCATTCTTCCATGGTGGTCTCTTTTTCTGGAATACTTTTTAACTTGCTTTTGTTTTTTCCTGGTTCGCCCTTCGTCACTGCTGGAGGACAAGGACTTTTCATTCCCCTCACTGTCCGAAGAGCTGTCCGAAGATTCTGAACTTGAGTCAGAACTCTCCACAGGCTTGGACCGGTGAGACTTTTTAGAACTAGCATGTGTCTTTTTAGTGCTCACATGAGTCTTTGAAGCCTCATGCTCTCGAGGGTTATCAGAGCGATGAGCAACTGATGCTTTGGACTTTTCCTTCATGCCCATCTTGGCCTTCTCAGCCCTCAGAGCTTCTATTTCAACCCTCAACCTGTCACGCTCTTGGACAGTATATTCATCGTTCTCTTCCACCACTTCGAGCAAAGCTGGTGGAAGCTCTGGATTATCCGGATTCATTCGGACAGAATTCTTTTACTTGGTTTTGAATGTTTGATTCAGGCACCGTCGCCTCCCACTGTGGTCGCCAATTTGGTGTAGATAAAAGTAGTCTGGGGGTAGGCTGGTAATTTTAAGTAGAGTTTTAAGGCGGCGTAAGGGTGTTTCACGGTGGTATGGTGGTGTTTAAAGGAGTTTCAAGATATTTCAGGGTGTTTCAAAGTATTTCAAGGGTGGAGAGAGAATTAAGCAGCCTGGCAGCAGTTAATTTTTCTTACCCATAGTTAATGCTGGTGGTTGGGTATTTATAGTGTGAAATTTGGGCCCTTATGGGCTTTCGGGTCAAGTTTAGTGGACCCGGGTCATGTTTAAAGACCCATAAGTTTTAAGTAAGTGAATAGACAGCTTAGTCAGATAGTGTTTAGGTATTTTAGTACTTTAGTCATAGTTCGAACTGCCTTATGCTTGCAGTGTTCAAAATCACCTGTCCGGTTCAATCAGTCCTGTTCGGATTATAGTCTTGGAGTCTGTCCGATTTTCGGGGAGTTTTACTTTGGACTGCCCTTCCGGGGCGCTCTTCGAATTCGGACTCATCAACTTATAAGAGATTTTCCAATGTTATTCATAGGCCAGCAGTCACTAATGTTTATATCTGAGGCAATACCATTTGATAGATGGGGGATTGATCTGGTTGGACCATTACCGATGGCTTCTGGAGGAAGACATATGATAATTGTAGCGGTTAAATATTTTACAAAGTGGGTAGAGGCAGAACCGCTATCAGGGACAAAAGCAAAGGATGTTATCAAATTTATTGTAAACAACATCTGTTGTCGTTTTGAAGTTCCTCGGAGGATTACAACAGATAATGGCCCTCAGTTTAATAACAGGGAGATGGCTTCATTTTGTTCTTCTAAAGAAATTCAACAATGTTTTTCGACGCCATTTAATCCTCAAGCCAATGGGCAAGTGGAAGTGACAAGCATAACTATTTTAGATGGCTTGAAGAAGAATTTGACAGGGGAACCAGGAAAATGGCCAAACTATTTGCAAGAGGTACTTTGGGCTTATCGAACAACTCCTAAAAAGGCTACAAAGGAGACTTCTTTTGCTTTGTCATATGGAATGGATGCAGACAGCCCCGTAGAATCTATGATGTCATCTTTTAGAATAGCCCATTATTCCAGAAAGGTCTAATAATAAAGTTTGAAGGGCGAATTTGGATTTGATTGAGGAAAAAAGAGTTCGAGCTCATCTGAATGTAATTCATTATCAAACTCTTATGAGAAATAGATATGATTCGAAGGTAAAGAGAAGAAAATTCAAAGAAGACGAAAGTTTTCTTGTACACAAAAGAGAAGAACCTCGGAAAAATGGCTCTGAACTGGGAAGGGCCTTATATAGTTGTTGAAAGGATAAAGTCGGGTCCTATCGACTTTGTGATTTTGAGGGGAGGATGCTTCAACATCCATGGAATATCCAGCACTTGAAGCTTTATTGGGAGTAAATATGTTTTTGTACTTCAGATTTTTTTTATTTTTGACGCACTCTTTCCTATCATGTTGGCCCAGGTTGGTTTTAACGAGGCATCATGTACATTTACACATTATCAATAAAGTTCGTTTTTGTCCAATGGTTGTTTATACATTTACACATTTTTGAAACTATCTTAACAAATCATCAGAGACTGATGATCTTTGAGATTGGTTAAGAGTAGAATGTATAGAAGTGTTTATAACACTTTTCGAAGAAACAACCATGTTTAATAATCATATTACATTTTTATTTCGAAGTGGATGCTTAACAGCACACTGAGAATTTTTCGAAGAGGTACCACAGTTTAACAACACTTTTTTCGAAGAACTATTGTATTCGTCAATTTCGTTAAGGTATTTGAGAGGGTAAGTTTACATTTTGCAATTATTTTTTTTCTAAAAATTACCATCGAATAATATGCAAAAAGAATGATAAAACATAAAAACCATTTGTCATTTAGATTAATTCGCTGAGGTACAAAAAGAAATTTGTTTATTTGACAAAGACGAAAAAGTGATAGAATTAATTAGAGGATTCTTCCTCTTCGGACGATTTGTAATCTAAGGATGATGAACCAAGAATAGGGTCAAAACATTCACTTGGGCTTTTCTCTTCAAGAATTTCATTCCAAAAACTTGTAAGGTCGATTTTTGGATAAGCAGCGTGAAGCTCTCGAAGAAGGAGAATGGTTGCATCTTCTTTTCCGACGTTAATAGCAGTCTGCATGTCTTTTGAAAGCTCAGCCTCGGCAGCAACTACAGCAGCAGATTTTTCCACTTCGAAATCCTTCTTCAGTTTATCTATCTTCTCGGTCAACTCTTTATTTTTTGTCTCAGAAAGAGTAAGAGAATTCAATACTTTAGTAGAGTTGTATTTTTCAGTGGCCAATTCAGTAGCGTGGTCGGTTTTGAGCTTATTCATTTCTTTTTCATGAGAAGCCTTCTACACTTCTTTATCAGCAATATGTGTGGTTCGTAGATGGTTATTCATGAAAAGAGCACCTGTTATAAGTTTGGACCTCGTCATTTCGTACATGTGAAATTGATCAACCACTTTATCGTGCAAACTTTCTCTAAATTTTTTGTCAGTCTCGTAAGCTTCTTTGTAATAAACCATATCTTTGGCCAATTGCTTTAGATGGTTTTGAGAAGCTTCGACTTGGGAAGCAATTACTTTTGCAGCAACGTCAAGATCGGTAAATGGTTAAAGTGCGATGACGATTGCAGGATTTGAAGGAGGAAGACGATGTTCCGATGTGCTAGGATGTTGATGTTGAATCATATCCAGAGATGTGATAGGATCATGAGAACGGGTAATTTCTGGAGACGCTTCGGTTGGTGTTGGTCTCCAAATAGTTAAGCATGTGATTTTGAATGGTTTGAAGAATAGGATCCTCTTCACCAATCAGCGCTTCAGTGTTCTCAAAATTAATAAACATATCAGGATCAAAGTTTGCAGTAGCCTGATTTTCATTGGAAGTACTGTCTTCTATGAGAATCACAGGTTTGTCTTTGGTTGGTTGTTCTTCGATCGAAGGGATTTGTGGGTTTTGTTGGTTTCCAGCAGCGGTGTTTTCATCTTCGTCAACCAATGTATATAAAGTGATTCTCATTTGTTTTTTTTTCTTTCCCTCGGAACCAGAAGAAGCTTTTTTTTTTTCTTTGAAGATGGTTCTGCATTTTTGCCTTATCTGTGGGTGAGAGAATTTGTTCTGCAGATTTTCTTTTTCGAGGCTTTGCCTTCGATGGAGTGGAAGGCCTAGCAACAGATGTGCTAGCTTCCCTTTTGCCTTTCTTTTCTTTGACGACCTTTTCTTTCTTCTTTTTTGGCAAATGGTTATCTGATCTATTGCGAATGGGAAGGAAGATTTTGCAATCGGGTTAAACTATTCGTTTGCAGACTATCTTTGGATCGGGGTCTAACATGAGATCTTTATGTGGTAAGGCACCTTCGGATATTGGAAACATGTGATGGGTAAGGAAATTAATGGGTTGAAAGGTAGTGTGAAATACGTTATTCCATTCCTTCTCAGCCCAAGCGGCAAGTTTCTGGAAAATCTCCTTAGCAACTTTTCGATGTGATGAGTAACGCCTCAAAATTTCTGAAAAAATTATGCAAGTAGAAAATTTTAAAAAAAATGAACACAAAATTTATTTTAGAATGTAAATTTTTTGAAGTGCTTACGGTTGCTTCTCCAGACGAGATTTAACTTTGAAGGATTATCATGGGAAATTGTTTTGCCATTTTCCCATGCTCCTAATATAAAGATGGATTTTTGCTTCTAAAATTTGTCAGCTTCGAAGAGGTAATCGATAATCTTGAGGTCATCCATCAGGATGAGATAGTAGAAGGGAAGATTCAGACCTTTTGACAATTGAGTCAAGGAAATAAAGTCTTTAATTTTGATGGGAATTTTAGATAGTCGAGATGCCATAATCACTGACATAAGGGTGAACCACTGATTCGGTGTCACCTGAGTATGACATAAGCTGAGCAGTTAGAAGTATTCCATGATCATAGGATCCAGTGGAAACCGAAGACCCGAATTAATGATCTCATGGTAGACTACTAGCTCGTCATCTTTGCAATCCAAAGGAGTTTCTCCTTCTTTGGGTAGTCGAACTGTTATGTTATCTCTCATTCCCCATTTCTTTTTCAGAGCCGAAGCTTGACTATCTTTATAATATATGTATCGGACCTTTTTCAGTGCAATGATGTATTTACCTTCAAGATTCCTCAAGTTTCTTCCAATTTTTGCTCTTTGTTCTTCGGAAACGAAGCAAACATCTATTTCTTCTTGAGGTTTCTGGGTATTTGCAGAGTTCCCATTATCAGATTCAGCCTCGAGATCGATTTTAGTAGCTTCTGAATCAACTTCGTTGGCTTTCGATGTTTCTTCTCGAGGATTTTGAGAATTTAGGTTAACAACCTCTGGTAAAGGGTGACCTGTTCGAGGAGTTTCTTCAATTATTTCTCTTTGAAGAGGATTTTCAGCATTTGGATTTGGAGGAGAAGGACTTCGGATAATTTCTGATTCATCTCCCATGTCAATGAAATTTCTTCTTTTTCTAGTTACTGAAGAGTGATTCGAAGAGGGGATATTTGGCTTTGGCTTTAAAGGGGATTTTTCACTAATAAGAGGATAAATTCTATTTTTGAGATGAGGAGGCTCGAGGTGTTTTGGGCCCTAAGATTTTAGATAAGAAATGTTCTTCAACTATGAGAGAAGGCGAAAGAGCAGGAACTTTAGTTGGATCGAAATTACCGTAATAGATTGTTTCAGTGGTTGTTCCAACTGGACCTCCTCGGATCAATCCTGCTCTCCTATATTCTTCAGCTCTGTGTGTGATACAAAAGTAGTCGTACGATCCAAAGACTAAATTGCTGTCAGAGTCTGAAGATTCTGATGGTTTTGGGTAAGATAGCCTTTGATTTTTTAGTTTTTGGTTTCTTTCTCATAAACCAAATGAAGGTTGATCGGAGAGGATGAAAATTGGTCAGAAAGTTTGGTTTTTCAGATGAAAATACTGAGAAAATGGAAGAACACGGTGAAGGTAGCCAAAAGCTATGACTTCTCTCTAAAAAGGTTTGTGTGATGAGAATGAAAAAAATGAAAGGGAGATTGAATTTATACAAAAAGAAGTGAAGACGTGTGAAGTTGTAAAGACTCTTATGATGATAGGTTGGAATACAAATCGGTGGATTGATCAGATGCTCGACATCTGTCAGGCTAGACCTCTAGCTATGGATCTAAAAACTATAGGGTTATGATGGATTGAACGGTTATATGCAACGGTTATATGCAGTAGTTCTATCACATAGTATTTCAAAGTGATATTCTATTTACAGTCTTTCAAGGCGATTTTTTATCTTTGAAAGGTTATTACGTTTTAGCATCATTGCTAATTGGTATTTGTTTTAATGGCACTTCGAATGATTGCTATTTATGAGCGCTTCAAATGATTGCTCTGAGTTTATCACATGTTACATAACACATGGAAATATTCAAAGATAATTCAATTCGAAGACATTTGGATTCGAAGATTTTTTAATTTTCATTCATTTACTGACATGACAACTAGGGGGCTTCTGATATGGAAATAGGATTTTGAGGACTAAATTGTAAATAATGTAAATTTAAGGATTTAATTATAAGTAGTGTAAGTTTTACCCTTAAATTGTAACTGATGTAAGTTTTAGAGAGTATTTGTAACTATGTATAATTGTTAAGAACTAAACCGCAATTAATCATCTTTTATAATAGATTGTAGTTTGAGACTAAGTCTTGGCTCCTCTATATAAAGGGCAAGGCTACTCTAATAAAGGGGTTGAATACTTTTACTCTGAAACTCATTTGTACTTGTATTTTCTCTCTCTAAAAACTCTCTAGCCCTTTCTCTCTCTATAAATCTTTCTTAACAATTTACTAAGGCAAAACAGTAACTCATCATACTTTATGTTAGTGTGATCAAAAGCACTCTTCAAATTTTGAACAAGATGGAAATATTAGTACGCATGATAACAGTTCAGATACAAGACAGAAATAACATTAATGATACCTAAATAACGGTCCAAAATAAATGTGATTTGGCGCTCCAACATATTTGGTTTCAAACACTCCAAAAACCACATCCAATTGTCAGAATCCTCAGTATCCACGATACCAAATGAAACAGAGAATATACCTAAATAACAAGATAAATATGGTCAAATTTAGGCACAACTCGCAATGTCTATTATAAAACAGCTCGAAGTGTGTGTTGTAAAACAACTCGCAATAACATTATTATAGTGATCAACTCACATTTGGTTAATAAAGAACTCTAATGTACGTATATATAATATAAATCAAAGAACTCGTAAGAATGTTATATTATAATGAACAACTCGCAATAATGTTATATTATAGTGAACAACTCGCAATAATGTTATATTATAGTGAAACTCACATTTAGTTAACATAGAACTCGCATTACAGTTTTGTAATTTTAACTAATCTCGCACAGTCCATCAAATTATATAAAAAAATATGAAACTAACCATTGTTGGCATCCTTTCCTACGACATACAACAATACACCTTTATACTTTCCGATTAAAAAGGTTCCATAGACGTACAACATCGGAAGGTATAAATGAAAACCTTGAAGACATTAACCAAATGCTATACAACAATGCTTAAAGATGTTTCTAGTTGATATTCCAACTGGTAGTTGGTGGTAATATCAGGGCTCTTCAATCATTTGAAGTATCTCCTTACTAAACTAAAATAACTAGAACTATCTCCAAAAACTCCCGTCATTGCCTTCTTTAAATCATTCCATGTTAGACGGTAGGAGATGTCTAAATTGTAGTCTTATTCGACACACGATTTTATAGTTTTGGCTGTCAACGAATGTCATGTCCGCATAGAATCACAAATTTCCTCCACAATCAAATCTGATGTCAAATGCATATGCCTTTTATGTTTTGGGGAGAATTCGGGGCTGCACATATGGTGTGCTACATACCGCTTAATCATTATTAAGCCGATGTTGGAATCAACTAATACATAAAGTTTCCATTCACATCCACTTGAGACTTTATTTTCACAATAAACAGTGATCTTACTTGCTGTATTGTGCATGTATTTGAAAGAAAAACTATGCTCTAAGGAAGATCGACATAAAGATATCCTTAAAGATGCAACACATTCTTCAAAAGTTTAAACCAAACCTTGTGATAGCATCAGTCCAACCACGAGTAGAAAGTTTTTTTTTTCTCTGATCAAAATTAACTAAATTATTATTACTCTCCCCACCAGTTAGTTGATTATGAGAAGGTTCTCCCAAACTTATCCTAGGTTGTTTACGCTTTCGACCATAACCCTTATCACCAGAACCTTTATCAATGAGTTATTACTTAATGACCAAAATAACGTGTTCTAAACGCTCAAAATTAATATATAAATCTACATCACTAAAATCTTTATCATTATTAAAGAAAAAATTCTTGTGATCACCGCATGAGTAGGTAATAATATAGTTACCTCTGACCAGCTCCTCCCATCTGTTTTCGATGTACTCTTAAATACTTTGAAAGTTTTCAAACTCCGTGAAAGGAACAATTTCAGTTTGGTGACCATGTTTGAAAATATAAAATCGTGGTTTAAACATACCTTACCCTACACTGAACAATCATAAAGTAGTCAAGTGGCATACAAATACCAAAAGGTTAGTTAATAATGAACACACCTCGCAAAAACAATAAACAAACAACTCACTTTTTAGATCAACAAAGAACTTGCTTGTAATATAACCCAAAGAACTCACATTACAAACTTAATCAATACAACTCTCACGTTCTCGATGTGATGTATACAACTCTTATTGTGAATATTATACAAAGAACACGCAACAATGTACACAATTCTTAAGTTCTAATTTAATCAACAAAAGAACTCGCATTACCAACAAAATACAACTCGCATTCTTAAATTGCACTAAACTTTCATGTCCATATACATAATATAAATCAACCAAAAAATTCGCATCTTCATTCAAACAACTCGCATCCTCTATCACGCATGTTTGGGCAACTATAATATCGAGTGTATATATATATTGTTTTAAGTCCAAAAACATATCAAATACCTTATAACCGTATATAACTTATTAAACAATTATTAGATTCTTGAAATCAAACTAATGAACATTTATTCTCTAAAAACTACACTTATGTAGTGCACGGAGCTCACACAACTAACAAAACACATGAATTAAGAGAAATCAAGAAATAAAATTATGAATTCATTTGTTTAATCTTCACCAACTCTTTTGTAGCTAAGATGAAAGAAATAGGGGCATAAAAACTCAAATAAACGTCTAATCGACTCTAATAACCTAAAATCTAGTAATTAGAAGCATTTTATATATACATTACATAAATATGCTGACCTTGAACTTATCAATCACCTGAAAATTATGGGTTTGGTTGATTGTGGTTTTTGGTTGTAGGAGTAGGTTGTATGATCAAGGTTGATGGAAGGCGACTAGATATATTAAAATGTTTAAAAGCTAGAAAGGACGAAGAGAGAAACAATTTTACCTTATATAGTAGAGATGGGTATTAAGTAATAAAACTTAAGTTGTGTATTAGATGAACGTATAATAGTTGAGTAGGACTTTAGGTGTAATTTCCCATTAAAATATGGTGAAGCACCCACAAATATCCAACCAAATAGCTCATTACCATTTAATATAAAACAAATGGTAAACTACTAATAGTACCTCAACCGAGGTGAAAAAAAACACAAGTAATATTTTTTCTTATTTTTCAAACCAATTTTTTTTTTTTAAAGTAGGTATCTTTCCAACCCTAGCTCGGGAAACAAATTAAAAAGTATCATCGGATTTATTTTTTTAAGAAGAACAAAACTAGATCCATTAATGATATTTTTTGAATTTTTTTTTTCCGTCAGTAACATACGAGACCAAGCATAACCATAAAGGAGCGACCATGCATAAAACGTATGCGAGACCAAACAAAAATAAACATGCAAGATCATACATATATAAACATGCAAGATATGTACTGCTTGATGATAAATATGTAATGAAGAGTTAAAAGATAGACCGAGGGTGATTTTGCTATACGAGGATTTGTTGATAGAGGATTTGGTGATAGAGGAATATTTGAGTGTCAGATCTAGAAAGAGAAAGTGCTACTTGCTAACCAATATAGAGAGAGAAAGTCTCGTACTATTCATCTCGGGATTCGTGAAGCGTGTGTGGTCCTTTTATAGTACAATTGCGGACCCCACACGCTTTAATTCGGTTTAATTACATCTTTTGGTCCCTGCTTTTTGGTTTCTTCCTATTTTGGCTATATCTTTACAATTCATACATTTCAGTCCTTATACATTTATTTCTATGCATTTTGGCCCTTATACATTTATTCCTATGCATTTTGGCCCTTATACATTTATTTCTATGCATTTTAGCCCTTATACATTTATTTCTATGCATTTTATCCTATCAAGTTTCTTCTTTACAATTTGGCCCTTGTCTTTTATTCTTCCTTATCAGTAGCCCCCCAGTCTTAGTAACAATCGTTTTGCTAAGACTGAATAATTCTCCTGACAGGCCAAAATCATTTCTTCTTCGAACTTCATAAGTCCTTCGAAAAGTTGCTCCACAAGTCCCTTCGTATTGTCGGGGCCATGAACTACTTAGGCGAAAGGTCGCTCCACAAAACCTCTTCGACACAAAACCTCTTCGAATGATTTGTAAGCCTCCTCGAATATCTAAAACGGCCTCTTCGAACTTCTGTTATACCGAGTAGCCCCCTCAATCCTTGCAACGTTTTAAGCAAAATGGTCTTCGGATAAGTATATACTTAGGCGAAAAAAAGGGTGCTAGGATTGATGATGTCATTACACACACCAGTGTCAGCAAGAAACGGTACCAATTCTTCTGACATTGTTGTCAGAAAACTCTTTCCCTTCCCCTGACAATCTCTGACACAAAACTCTTCACCTTCTGCTATAGCTTGTCGGCAGAACAATGTCCACCTATGTGGACCATCGTACCCCTAGGCAAACAACATGAAAATGTCCTCGGGCTTCATTTGTCAAGAAAGCCCACTAGTCTCTATAAATACCAACCTTTTCCTTCATTAATGCAACTTCTGTTCAATTATTTCTAGAGAGATAAAGCTGGCAAACAAGCCCCGTCGAATTCCTGAGTGGTTGTTGATTAGTAAACGGTTCGAAGAGAGGGTTGCTGCTGGTGAAGACGTAAGGCCTCATCCCCCACCATCGACTACAACCTTTTTTGGTGCCTGGCCCCATTCGAACAACTCGACCGCCATTATACCTCGTGAAGTAGCTCGTCAAATCTTGCTCAACGAAACAAACCCTTCTAGAGAAATGGGTAAAGAGAAATCACACAAGCATTCATCAGGTTCGAAGAGGAAGAAATCCCATAGAGACAGAAAAGGTTCTCATGAGCGAAAGCGGGCCAGGGAAGCTCCCCTAACAATTCGAGAACCAACTGCCCCAACTGATGCTGAAAACCTCCCCCAAAGATCTTCAAGTCCTCGAAGGACTTCGAGGAGTCCTCCTCAAAACTCAGTTAGCCCCCCTCGAAACTTAAACCCTCAGCGTACTTCTGGTAGTCCTCTTCGAACCCCAGACCCTCAACGTATTTCCGGTAGTCCTCCTCGAAGACAAGGAACAGATGTGTCTAGTCTGCCCTCCACTCCATCCATGACCATTCATGGAACTCAGTTTTCCCCCTCGAGGACGCTTATTACCGAGGAAGACATGCGTATTAGACACGAGGAAACTTTAGACCCCAGAGATACGAGACCTCTCAACAAGCCCCTCGAACAGAGATTGCCCATTACCCCTTCCTCGGGCCCTGCGAACGTCGCAACATCTTCTTCGACAATATCCGAGGAACAAGCTCGCCGGATTGCTCTAAAATCTAAGGGGGATATTGCATTTCCCTTGGAGTTAGAAAATATTTCCGGTAATAACATTAGGGGCATTGAGAATAAGCATATGGTGGCCCTTGCCAATATCAGGTATAAGTACTTTTCGAGGGAGGAAGAGACGATGCTTATTAGTAGGCCGGCTAAAGCAGCTTCATACTCAGCCTCATTATTAGTAGCTTTGAAACCGAAACGAATGGCTTGGAACATAGCTACCCCTTGCGGGGATATCAACTGGACACCTGCCCCACTGCCTGAAATGTTCGACCCACCATCCGTCTGTATCACCCATTCTTCCTCAGGGTCTATATCGGGTGCATCCTGCTCTTCCCTGTCTGAATGGAACTCAACCAAGAAATCTGCTAAAACCTGGGCTTTTATCGCTGTTCGAGGCTCAAACGTTATGTCGAAGTCTCCCAGCTCTACAGACCACTTAGTCATCCTGCCAGAGATGTCTGGTCTTTGTAATAGACTCTTCAAGGGAAACGTCGTTCGAACCATAATTGGATGGGCTTGAAAATAAGGTCTCATCTTTCGTGCCGCCGTTACCAATGCCAAAGCTACCTTCTCCAAAGTAAGATACCGTTTCTCGGCGTCCAGCAAACTCTTACTGACATAATAAATTGGCCTTAGGAGAGAATCATCTTCTCGGAGGAGAACGACACTGACAGCACACTCGGATACTGCCACATAGACAATTAACGTCTCCCCCGCCACAGGTTTAGATAAAACTTCCGGAGAGGTTAAATACTCTTGAATTTGCCGAAAAGCGGTCGAACATTCTTCGGTCCAACAGAATTGCTTCGCATTCCGCAATATTTTAAAGAACGGAGCACACTTATCCGATGAGCGAGAAATGAATCGATTCAGAGCAGCCAATCGTCCTGTCAGAATTTGCACCTCTTTAATGTTTCGAGGAGGAGTCATAGCGATCAAAGCTCTTAGCTGCTCAGGGTCAGCCTCAATGCCTTTTTCGCTGATCATGTAACCAAGGAATTTACCGGACCGCACACCAAAAATACACTTTTCCGGATTTAGTTTGAGATTGACTCTACTCAAGTTGTGGAATGTCTCTGCGAGGTCAGCAAAGTGGTCTTCGTCTTTCTCACTCTTAACCAACATATCGTCGATATAAGCTTCCATATTCCGCCCAATCTGCTCCGCGAAAGTTTTATTAACCAGGCGCTGATAAGTTGCCCCCGCGTTTTTTAACCCGAACGGCATGACCTTGTAGCAATACAGACTTCGCCCAGTAATAAAAGAAGTGCTCTCTTCATCGTTAGCAGCCAGTCGGATTTGATTGTATCCCGAGTAAGCGTCCATAAAAGATAGTAATCGATTTCCAGAGGTCGAGTCCACTAATTGATCAATGCGAGGGACAAGAAAATGATCTTTAGGACAAGCTCGGTTCAAGTCCGTGAAGTCGATACACATTCTCCACTTGCCATTTTTCTTTCTCACCAACACCGGATTCGACGCCCATATAGGATAATGTGACTCGCGAATATGACCTATGCTTAGCATCCGTTCGACCTCCGACAAAATCGCTGAGGCTTTTTCCGGGGAGACAGGCCTTCTTTTTTGGACTATGGGTCGGACATCCGATCGTATCACGAGCTTGTGACATATAATTTCCGCCGGCACACCAGTGACATCCTGTGTACACCAAGCAAACATATCGAGCTTATCAGACAAAAAAGCAATTAACTTCCCTTTAAATTCGGGGGAGAGGTGGACCCTTATTTTCAGAACTTTGCCAGCCGCGAACTCGTGTGTCGCAGAATCTTCCTCTGGGACTTGAAATCCGGGGGCCTCCCTCGGATCATCGCAAGGGATGATCTCGGGGGGTGGCCCCTTTAATTGCTATGCTGGGTCAGAGGGCCCCCCTCGAACCCCTTTGGAAGACAGGGCTATCTGGTAACATTCTCGTGCCATCTTCTGGCTACTTCTGACTGTTCCAATATTGTTCCCGATCACATACTTTAGACATTGATGCACCGTGGAGATGACGCCATGCATCCGAGATAACCAAGAGCGACCCAGGATAGCATTATAAGAGGTTGGTGCGTCAACCACAATGAAGAGTACCTCCACCTCTTTTTTGAATGGTCCACGACCCAACTCTACCATACATTAAAACTCCCCCACAACAACCGTTGTGGCGCCCGTGAAATCCACTATTGTCCTGTCGGATCTTCGGATGACCGGTGGGTCAGAAATGCGGCGGTAAGTACTCATAAATAAAATGTTCGCAGAGCTTCCTGTGTCGATGAGTATTTTTTGAATCTGATCCCCAGCAATGCCCGCCGCGATCACTACAGCGTCCTCATGAGGGCCTGCAACATTACGCATATCATCATCATCAAAACAAATAATAGGAGAAGGCGAGCGATGCATTTGTGCGGAGACTCCAGCTTCGATCTGGGTGGTCAGATTCATCATGTGCCTTTTGCGAGAGCTGTTAGAATTTCCTGCGATTGTGTCTCCGCCGAAAATTGCTAAAGAATCGAAAAATGCACAAAGGCTGTCCACCCTTCCCCTCGGAATTTCTTCCTCTACCAGGTTTACATTGTTCCTCCCGACTTTGGGATCCAAATACTCTTGTTCGATGTCAAAATCGTCAACCCCTTCAGAAATTACCATGGCTGTGTCAGTATTCTTCGAGACAGCTTTTACCACGGCATTTTTCTGGGAGTGTTTCTTGACATACTCCAACAGCATTCCATTCTCAATGAGAGCTTGCACCTCCTTCTTCAAGGCTATGCAATCTTTGGTGTCATGGCCCACATCCTCGTGATATTTGTAATATTTGTTGACACTTCTGCTTTCCCTCGGTGTTTGTATGGGAAAAGGTTTCCTGAACGTGACCGAAGACTTAGCCTTATTAAATATCGCAGCAACATTTTCTGTCAACTCTGCAAAGTAATCGGGTCGAGTCCATTTGTTTGACATATATCTTCCCCCTTGATTGTGGTTTGATTGATTGCCATAGTACTGCGGGTTTGATTTTTGCCTCGGAGGATACTGACCCGTGCTTTTAGCTTGAACGTTTGATCGAGGGCCCTGAGTGCTTGGCTCAGTCCTTTGGAATTGATTATGGTCCAATTGCTCTCCGGAACCTTTCTCCGAGGCTTGGGTTTCTTCCACCAAGATTCTCTTCTCAACTTGATCTAGCAATGCTCCGAAGGTCATCGCCTGACTTTCTGCCACCGTGTCTTTTAACAACCCGGGGAGCAAGCCCATCCTGAACGCTGCAAGCGCCACCGAGTCCTTACAGTACTCCATATCTGTTTTGGTTTTGACAAAGCGATTGGTATAATTTTTGAGGCTCTCCCCCATTTTTTGTCGACAGTAGATTATGGTGTCTCCGTTGGCCCGAAACTTCTTGCTCCCCACGAAGTGTTGTCTAAAGATGTTCCAGAACATGTCAAAGTTCTTAATAGAGCCCTGAGGTAGCCTGTTGTACCATTTAGATGCCACTCCCTTGAAAGTTTGAGAGAATGCCCTGCACAGAAGCTTATCATCATCGTCGAAGTTTATCATAAAGTTCTTAAACTGCTCGATGTGATTATCCGGATCCTGAGTCCCGTCGAACTTTTCAAGCTTCGAAATGTCAAAGTGCTTTGGAAGGTTCCCCACTAAGATCTCCGAGGACAGAGGAGAGGCTCTCCAATTATGTCCCGTATGATAAATGTTGGACCTCAAATTATCGTTGTTTGAAAAGTGCAGCCCTTCCTCGGAGGGCAAAGTGTATTGCTGCTGCCATTCTGAATTTCAAGGGCCCATATCATCCTTCCCAAGGCACTTCGCCTGCTCATGAGAGCGATCACCAACTCGGTCGTGGCGACTCTTTTCCCGCGAGGATTTCCTCTCCGAACTCCTTCCCCTTCGGGCTCCAGTTCGCCTCTGATCACGCTTTTTCCTCCTGTGGTATCTTCGAGGAGATGATTCAGAAGTACTATACCGCGAGTAGTCGCTTGAAGTAGCCGAGTCCGAACGGTATTTTTCTCTCCTCCTCGGAGACCGTCGCTCACGCCTCCGATATTTATCATCTCTCTTCTTGGGACGAATTTCAACGTCCCGCTCCTCCCTTTGTTCGACGGGTTCTCTTCTTATCTCAGACCGAACATTTTTCTGGGCGGCTTCCTTCTCCGCCTTCAACCTTTCGATTTCCAACAGCAGTTCATTCCTCTGAGCCAAGAGGGCGGAGTCATCGAAAGCGTTCTCGACTCGCCGACCTCTTTCTCCTTCGGATTCCAAGTCGTCCTGAAAGTCATCCGCCTCCATGTTTTCCTTGCAGTGATCAATTAAATCGTCCCCTTGGCCTTCCATGGTTCTCCTCGGAACAAGAATTATTTCTAGGAAGCGATTATCGTCGGAGCGATTTTCGTTTCCCACAGACGGCGCCACTGAAGAGTTAAAAGATAGACCGAGGGTGATTTTGCTATACGAGGATTTGTTGATAGCGGATTTGGTGATAGAGGAATATTTGAGTGTCAGATCTAGAGAGAGAAAGTGCTACTTGCTAACCAATATAGAGAGAGAAAGTCTCGTACTATTCATCTCGGGATTCGTGAAGCGTGTGTGGTCCTTTTATAGTACAATTGCGGACCCCACACGCTTTAATTCGGTTTAATTACATCTTTTGGTCCCTGCTTTTTGGTTTCTTCCTATTTTGGCTATATCTTTACAATTCATACATTTCAGCCCTTATACATTTATTTCTATGCATTTTGGCCCTTATACATTTATTCCTATGCATTTTGGCCCTTATACATTTATTTCTATGCATTTTAGCCCTTATACATTTATTTATATGCATTTTATCCTATCAAGTTTCTTCTTTACAATTCGACCCTTGTCTTTTATTCTTCCTTATCATGTAATACTAGGGTTACCGTATCTAACAGAAAACAATTATCAATGAAGCTAGTTTTGTTTGCCTTAACGTATGATTTATTATGTCTCTCTTGCATGATTTTATAATGCTTAGTCTTTCAACTTTATTATGTCTCGTCTTGCATGATTTAATAATTCTTAGTCTTTCAACTTTATTATGTCTGGTCTTGCATGATTTATTATGCATGGTCTCACATATTTTTTTTATGTCTGGTCTCACATATTTTTTATGTCTAATCTCGCATGTTTTTTATGTCTAGTCTCACATGATTGATTATATCTGGTCTAACATGTTTATTTATGTCTGGTCTCACATATTTTTTTATGTCTGGTCTTGCATGTTTGGTTATGCCTCGTCTCGCATGTTACTAACAAAAAAATATCATCAGTGGATCTAGTTTTGTTCGTCTTAAAAAAACAAAGCTGATAGTACTTTTAGATTTTTTATGAGCTCTAATTGGAAAGATACAGACCTTTTAAAAATAAAATAAAATAAAAAATAAGAAAAAAACTTTAGTTCAAGAATGAGAAATGGTTACGTGATGAAGCATGAGTATTTAAGGTATTATTTAGAGAATGAGATATTAAGTTGGAGTTAAAGTACATCAAATGAGTATTAGGTAGGTAATAATGAAACTTAAGGTACTAGATGACTGGTAAAGTTTGGTCTTGGATACTTTTAGTGAAATTATCTATTAAAATATCAATAACAACCTAAAAACAAATGATTTTGTATTTACTATCTTAATAATCATTTATTTTTATCAAATGCTTAATCAAATTGTTTATTTATAATTCGTTATCCAGATTTTTTTTAATAAAATTTCAAATACTCGAAATGAATTATATATAAAATCTAAAAATTGACAGATATTTTTTTCTCGCCTTAACAATATGATTCATCTTACACTCAATTTTTTAGTTTTTTTATTGATTCATCTTCGAGTAAATTTGCAGCTTTAGTGTTTATTTGTAGTCAATTGGCATCGTCAATTTCGTTTTTCTTGTTGATTCCAGCCGTTTTCTTAGATATCTTGTATCGTCTTTCATGGATTGTTTTTAAGAAATCTAAGATAGTTATTTACGGATACAGTTCTACTTCGTATAAACTACTTAAGAGGTACTTCATATTACTGAAAATTCTTGACATTACAACTGAATACTCACTGAATTATGCTCCGTGAACCAGCATCTTCAAGCATTGTTTCATAGTA
This sequence comes from Limnanthes douglasii subsp. nivea, assembly GCA_036936605.1. Lineage (NCBI taxonomy): Eukaryota > Viridiplantae > Streptophyta > Magnoliopsida > Brassicales > Limnanthaceae > Limnanthes > Limnanthes douglasii. Next base: position 43,030,827 of record JAUPFV010000005.1, on the reverse strand, counting down.
TTTGGTTCTTGTCTCTAAGGTTTTCATTATTTTCGTCCACTTTCATTTATTAATAGAAATATTTTGACAAAGAAACATAAAAGGTTATTGATATCTGCCACAACTAAAGATGGTAATAATGATAAGTTTTGTTTTATAATATTTTTAATTACAAAACATGTTTTTTAAGTTTGATCAAAATGCGAGACAAAACATATGTTATATGCGAGACTATGCATAACCAATATGATAGATGCAAGACTACGAATTAAGCATGGGCATTTTAACCGGAACCGAAAGAACCGAACCGAATTGAACTGAAAGAACCGAACCGAAGTAGATTTGGTTCTTTTATAATACTCGGATGGTTCCAGTTTTCAATTACCACGGTTTTCGGAACCGAACCAAACCGAACCGAAGAACCGTGGGTACCCGTTAGGAACCGAACCTATCTATTAACCCTTAATTTTGAATTGTTTTGAATATATATTTTCTTTGTCAAAGTCAAATTCACCTAAATTTGTCTTTTATCATTGATCTCTAATTATATTCTCTTTAATAAATGACAACATACTTTATTCAAAGTGATGACATATTTGCAAACTATTATGCGTATAAACAAAATAACAAAATATCAATCTTTATATAATTTAATAAAATTGATATCATCTCTCCATTTTATTTATATTACTGATATTATTCTTTAATATATTAATTTTGAATATTTCTTATATTTAATATATTTTTTCTTACAATCTAACATAGTTTTATTGTTTTAAAGTGTAAAAACATTTTATATATGTTGATATTGCAAAGCATTTAAAGTATCCACAACTACCCGATTAGAACCGAGTTAAGTACCCATATCGAACCAAACCGAACCAAAATTTATTCGGTTCCTAAATGGGTACTAGTTTTGAAGAACCGAAAGAACCGAGAACCGAAAGAACCGAACCGAACTGAACCGAAGAACCGATTGCCCATGCCTACTAGGAATAACCTAGATTATACATGCGAGACTATGTATAAACAATATGATAGATGCAAAACTAAACATAAATAATATGATAGATGTGAGACTATGCATAACTAATATGATAGATGCAAAACTAGACATAAATAATATGATAAAAGTGAGAATATGAATAACGAATATTATAGATGCGAGGCTAGGCATAACCAATATGGTAGATGAAAAACTAGGAAAACAAATATGATATATGCGAGACTCGACATAACCAATATGATATATGCGAGACTAAGCATAACCAAGATGATAAATACAAGATTATAATATTTCTTGACTAATACGACACACCCCGTAAGATCTTGCAAAATATAAGACACTTCATGTGATATATGCGAGATATGTGACCATGTATAACTAATTTCATGTGAGACTTGATAAGGGAGAAATTCGCCAATATTAATAATAAAGAGTCAATTGTAAATAGAAGGAAGTTAATACGTCTGTGACGGTATTTATCGTTTATTAGAGGATAATTTGTAAACAAAGTATTTTATGAAGGACTAAAAGAGAAATAAAACAAGGCCACCAAGGATATTAATGGGTCCACTCTTCCCCACTATAAAAGGAGACCCATTATTCTTGGTAGGGAGCGGATTTTGGAATATAATATTCTTTTTCTACTTTCTCTCTCTACATTTGTGCTCTAGTCACATCAGGTCCAAGATCCAATATCTTTCTTAGTCATTTATTCTCTCATCAAGACTAACTCATAATCAATAACAATGTGATTTATATTGTTATTTTTATAACTTTTTGCATGTATTTTACCTATTTAATTTGACATTATTGGGTTTTAGAAGATTGTGATAATTGGTTATGGCTTCTAGAGATGTTGAAACCCTACTTGCTTTTAGTGATCTTCATTTAAGTATTGTTAAGTTTTTTACTACTTTGCTTCCAAATTTCTATCATGCATACTTTAGTTTCTATTTTATTTGAAATTTAAAGTATTGTTTAGTGGTACGACCTCATAATTTAGGACTAAGATTATTTACATGTAAAAAATGTGCTTATGCCCCACCTCAAAAATTGTACACTAAATATATTGACCAAATTATTAATAAATATGTTCATAAAATTATTAGTTTTTATGAGAATTTCCCTTCAGACAAATATTCTTGTGCTTTTGACAAAGAAAAACGGCAGGGTTCCATAACTTATACTCCAGCGGAGTCTAAAAATAATCAGATAAAAAATATTATATTATACCTATATGGGAGTTAATTTACAAGATTAAAGTTTTACTTGAGTCAAATTTCAAGACATTATACAGAAATTGAAGTTTGGAATAGTCATTTATGTCATGAATTATAAAAAAATTTAAGGTCAATGTAGAACAAGTCGTTCATAGATAGTTTGTTCATTTTCACGTATTTTACATGAAGTTTCTCATAAACCTGTTATGGTTGTTGATCTTATGGGATCTAAATATTCTTGTGGTTTCCATACACTCATGTTTTGGCTTCCATATTATATATTGATGAAGATCATATGAAATATGTCGAGTCATTCTATTTTGTAAGCTCTTATAAGGCAACTAATTCATATAACATACTCAATTTCAATAATTTTTGTCAAGTATCTCCCTAAAAAAATCTCATAAAGGACTTACTTCAATTTAGAAAATGAAAGTTGGAAAACCTAAGAAGAAACATAGTTCATCTAGAGGAAAAATAATTATCCGAAATATAAACGATAGCCGTTGTTTGAAATTAGGTCATAATAGACGATCATGTCAAGAGGTCTTGTAAGATCAATGTAATATTGATACTTTTTATTCTTAAGTCTCTAGTAATTTGATACTTTTTTTATTGCACTTATATTTTTTCTACTGTTTTCATACTTTTTTTTAAAATGCAAAACCAGTAGAAGTTGTCAAATGCTCAGTGCGATACTAAGCATAACCAATTGCATGTGAGATGTGAGACGAGTATATTACTAAAGATTTCACGATGTGAGACAAATTCATAATAATTACATGAGCGAGACCAATTCATAATAACCTCATATACGGTGAGAGATACGAGACAAATTGATAATAACCGCATGCGTGACCAATACATACGAGAATTCAAAATAGAACAATTCCAAATTCAAATTAAAGAAAAACTCAAAATAGATGTTGGGGGTTAAACCACTACACCGATTGATCATGAAAATAACCAATATATGATTAAAAAAACTTACGAAATAACAATCTAATTTCCATGTACAAGATGAGCAACAAATAAAAGGAAGCGTAATAAAACAAAGCACACAAGACGATATTGGAAGAAATCCTACACCCACATGAAACACACATATTTTTTTATATATAAGTAGGTTACATAAAGACTCTCAAATTAAAAATTACTCTTTATAACAAAAGATAATGTGTTTCACAGAACCCTCTATTCAATGTTTATATCTTACCTTACTTATCTCTCAAAAGACTTAGAGTTATTTCACTCTCTTATGAAATATGTTCTCACATAATTGTCTCTTTATAAAGTTGGATGAGGCAGTGTACTCACTAATTGGTGGAAATGAGCAGCCAGCGGTTAATGATAGACGTAAAGCTAGTAGAGCTAATCTGGATGGATGTAGTAAATTAGATTTGAAGTTAATTCATAGCTGTTTTATAACTACTAATAGTAATCATTCACACTTGTCATTAGTTCATACATTTATAATTACTGCTATAATGATACCAGAGAGAATAAACTTCGCTAGTTTGATCATTAGGTATATCAATTCGCGAGTTGATGGAATACATTTACCTTATAGGATAATTTGAACAACTTTATAAATATAATTTAAAGATCTAATATATTATTTATTGGAAGATCTAATAAACTATTTACAGTATCTAAATATAATTATAAAAAATATTAAATAAATATTATAATTATTTCATTTATGATACAAATATCTTAGTTTATTGAAATTCGAATAAATTAATGCATACAAATTATTTTTTAATAATTATATAAAAAATATGGTAAAGTATTAAATGTGTCAAAGATGACCCGGTAACAAACTGTCATGCATGACAGTGTAACGGCATACATCTATCACGTTACACCACAAAAAGGCATAAATGTTGTAACAACGTGAAATATGTAATGTCACTCCACTATACACTGTAAATTGTTAAAAGTGTGGTGTAATGTGATTTCGTGTAACGGTTCCCACCATTCCAGATTGGTTATGAGGATTAGATGATGAAGCACCTTTAAGGATTTACTGACTAATACTAATTAGACTACAAAACTAGAAAAACCACATATGATAATTAACATCAATCTCTTCCCTTTGTACGCGAATCTCGACCAGATTAGGAATAGACCGATCACTTGGTAAAGATTTATGCAATCTCTTTATTTATTTAAAACTTTTTTTTACAATGATACCTATTTGTTTTTCATAAATATATCAGTAAATTAATTCCAATATAAAAAACCACACTCAAAGTAAATTTGCAATATAATTCATTATAATAACTTATAGATACACAAATATCTAAAAACTTAATCAAATGAAAATCTAAACATGCATATATTAACTTTTTGAACTTAAAAATCACTTCACAAGTTTAAATTAATCTACATGGTCCTAAAATATACCATAAACAATACTAAATGATAAAAAAATGGTGATATTTGTATTCAGTAATTTCCCACTACCTCATACTTAAAATCTAATATTGTCCTCCAATATTAATAACATATAGAAATAAATTAAGGATCAATGGTAAATAATATATATATATATATATATATATATATATATATTAATTAGACGTCAAAATTACGGGTTGGATTTGAAGTGTAAAATCTAGTTGGTTCTGCCAAAAAGACAATGGAAAATAAAAATAAAAGAGAAAATCAAATGATGGAAACACCATAGAATTGAAAAGTAGATTTTCAACACGTCCAAAAATAAAATAAATAATAGCTAAATAAAATAAAAAAAAATTATTGAACAATATTTTTCGAAAAAAATGAACAACGCAATGCTTCGTTTTAAGTTAGTAGCTCGATCGGTCGGGTTTCTCAATATGGAATTTGAAGAGTAGTTGGCACTCAATCGTCATCAACTACTTCTTAATAGTAATAATGGTTCAACTGATCTCCATTCTCATGAAAAATCCAATTTTCTTAAATATGATTTCCTAATAAGAATTTATCTTCCTCCCAGAACTGACATCTCTCTTAATTTAGACCATGAGTAGTGTCTACAACTCGCTCTTTCTTCTTGGATAGATTTAGCCGCTTATGATAACTTATTAGTGACTTATAGACTTCCTTCATTAAAAGATTAGTATGGTGATTATAAATATTGGTATCATGTTTATTCGTTATTGTCAAGACCTATGGCTTCTTTAAGTTGTTTATCCCATACTCGTAAATTTAATGTCTCAACCTCAACATCAATCATAGTCCTAACAGTAGCTAAGAAATGGCTATCTTGAATAATAAATGTATCAACCTTAATCAAATTATATTTTGATATAGCCTTAGGATATACAAGAGACTTATCAGTTAACTGTAGTGATACATTTGTAGTCATTATTTCACCGATGTCTGATTTTCTACAAATAAAAAGAGGTATTAAATTGATACCAATGCCTAAGTCACATAAATATTTATCAAACGCTAAATTAACAATTTTATAAATAATAATAAAGCTCTATAGATCTTTCAGATTTTGTGGTTATTTAGTATGAATCAATTCGTTGCATTCCTCTATTAATACAAGTGTCTTAAAGTTCATGAATATATTTTTGTAAGCAATGACGTCTTAATAAAATTCATGTATTTAGACTTTTGTTCCACCAACTCTGCAAAAAACATACTAACTTCAAGTTGTGAAATTTATAATTATGGTTTTGTTTCTTCTTTCGACTTGGGTAGGGAACTCATGGTGTATATTTTGAGATCGAATGAGGATTATGGGCTGCATTTTTGGTTTGTTCATGAATAACAAAAGCCTTTCTTCCATCAAGAGTCGTGTTTTACTTCATAGAGTAGTGTTTTACTTCATAGAGTAGTGTTGCCAAAATTTTGACTTTTTTTTTTCAGGTCTAGCTTGGTTGTCGTGATCATGATCAAGGATGTCTCGATCAAATAACACATATTTATTACAATTAAATAAGGTAAAGTCATGATCAGGGTCGAGGATTGTTAATTTGTCGTAATCTTAAGTGATGTTGCCGCATTGAGGACCTGCAAATATATAGTTGTCGCGATCAGGTAAGGTGTTGTCGCGATCAGGTTCTCTAAACATATTGTTGTCACGATCATGGAAGGTGTTACCAGGATCACGGTCTGCAACCACAACATATCTGATACCATGTAACGTGTTGTCGTGATCCGAGTGATGATATTGTGATCATATACTAATTTATATCCATTATGGTGACCTCACTTGTTGTTGCCATATCCAAGACCAAGTGTATGTCCTTTGCTAAATCCAAGCTTATGAGTGTCGAGATTTGGATTATCTGCATGATTGATGCTGCAATTCCTAGTTTATTGCCACATTTTGGAATCACATGTGTACCTTTGTTGCAATCTACTGTGATGTTTATGCTTCCAGGTGTATCTATGTCAGGTATGGGGTTTGTTGTTGCGTCCAAGTTCCAGGTTGTTGTGTTATCGACTTGTAATATCATTAAATGAATTAATGTTAGTTAAAACTTGATTTCGATTAGTTACATGTTTGTTGTGATCACCGAAAGGCTCATTTTCTTGACCTATTTGTCTCCCCATTCTTAGTGTGATTGCAATAACTTGATTTATATTATTTTATATATTGTTGGGTCAGGATTATTGAATTCTCGATGCCTTCATTGAGTGTAGTTGTCTTAATAAACTGTAAGATATTTAGTTTGGATTCGTGCTTATGAACTGATATTTCGATATTTTCATGCTCAATTCATTTCACTCATATCCAGCTAATTTTTCTCCAACTTGTCCATGTCCTCCTGTTTCCATACGCTCTCGTTGTTCTTCCATGAAAAGTTTGGATTTTTCTTACTACTTGCTTGATATTTATTAGAAATATAAGGTTACGCTTATGTTGGTAGTTACTCGTATACATGACATTTCCAAATTCCATGAATTGATATGCTATGAACGAATAATAAGTGTTGACATTTTGTACGATCACTGAATTCATCTTCAGTTGGTTAATCCGTTGCTCAAGCGCTGCTATTTTTGCTTGAAAGGAAGTCTTAGTGTTAACCAGATTACATCATCACCTTCTTTTCATCAAATATGTAGTTGTTGGTAGACAATAACTCTAATAAATTGTATGCTTCCCATGACATCTTGTTCATTAAATATCTTTTACTTACAACGTTAAATATCAATTTATTATTCCACATTAATGAATTGTAAAATGGTTAGACTATAATACATTCCCATAAGTCATATGGTGACTCCTTATATCATTCCCATAAGTCATATAGAGACTCATCATTTCGCTGAGCGTAGTTGCTGATAGCGTTTCAGAATTTTGATGACTTCATTGGCGAAAACTATTTAGACACAAATAGTTGAGCCAGTTGGTCCCAGGTAGTGATAAAACTAGATGGTAGTGATTAAAGTCAAACCTTGGATTTTCTCTTGAGATAAAATGGGAACAATTTCAAACATATTACATCAGATTAACTATCAACTTCTGCATAAAAACACCCCTTCCAATCGGACTAGAAGTACACAACTGTGGACTTCAAGCGACAACAAACCACTTGATGAAGGAGAATTAGTAGATGCTTATAGGTTTTGTGCCTACATCATCTAAGGAGATCTTGAATTTAATCTGAGGATGATGTAAGAACGTAAGCAGTTTGGATGTAGAAGTTAATATTCATAGAACACTCACTACTTGGATAGATTTAGAGGGTGTATCTAACGGTTTATAGAATGTTGGATTGACTCATTTCTGTTCGAAGAACACTTGTAAGAAAAATCAGATGAAGGGTGATGATAGATAGAAGATGGATTGAGTCGCGCCACAAAGGTGATGAAAAGCATTTGATAAGAAAAACTTTAAACTGAGCATCCATATAAAAATAAATTGAAAGATCAACTAAACTCGCTTCTCGCAAGAATAGTTTAAAGGTATATTTGTCTCATATAAATATTTTGAATGAAAAAACTCATTTTTCATTGATATCTTAGAACTTGAATGATTCTATTTATTACAAAGACTCTAAGCTTTATATATATTCATACAAATAAAGACCAATAATAGTAATAAATAATCTCTTTAACTCTCTTAAAAGAGAATTAAAGGAGGTTAAAGACTCAAAAGACTCACAAAGTAAATCTTAGATAATAAATATGAAATATATCTTATTGATTTTTGGATTTTGTCACTTTGATGTCTTTTAAAATATCCTTTTTTCGAGCCTCGAACAAAATTGGCTGATAAATCTAAAATGACTTTAAAACATATTTTTTGTCCCATATTATGTACATTACATGTTTCGTACAACTCGAGAAATTAGATGAATGAGTGTTTGGACACTGTTCAAAGTCCCCGATGAAAATGTTGTTTTGTATCATATTGATTAACATTTGTTTGATCTCAAAATGTGTTGCATCTACTGTTGGTCTCCTTATGCTTAGAGTGAATCCCATTAATAAGGGATTGACATAATAATTTATTTTTCTTGTAATATTTTATTACTCTTCCGACGACCATTGTTACTATAAAAATATGTAAAGAAAATAAAAGAAAAATTAATATATCAAACAGTATATTTAAACAAAATTAGATAACCTCCTCGATAACGATGACGAAAACTGAACAAATAATTGCTAAGTGTATGCATTTCGTTGTAGTAAAATGAGTATTTGAGGACTCTATACCGTATCCAATGGAGCATTTAAATTTTTTATTAATATAAAATTATAAAAATATAGTATAATTTATGCAGAAAACTAAATCGATGATCAAAAGATCAAAATTTGATGTTTATTAAATAATAAAACAAAAAATAATAATCATCAAATTCAAAGTACTAAATGTTAAAATAATTCAAAGGTTATTAAAACATGTATATGTATTTTATTAAGAACTTTTAAATAATTAAATCTAAACATAAATTTCAAAGATTAGATTCTCTTTGAGAGTGTTGCTTTTATCTTTAGATCACCGACAACTAACCTATTTGTATGACTGATTATATCTTTAGTCTCTTACCTCCTACAATTGGATCATGCAATCTAAAAGCCTAGTTCATACTTTACTAGGTCATGGTTGTAGATATTATTATATTTTGGAAATAGATGTTACCTTTTACTCTCAACCTAGATCTACTATAAATCAATTGAACCCATAGGTAAGTCAAAACATTACGTTCAATAATAATACTTGAAAAATATAAAGAAACAAAATTAAAATTAAAGATTTAATTTATAAAAAAATGTATATACAGAGGTTTAGCTCATGTTAATCATGTTCATGTTCATGTTCATGTATATACCGAGGTTAGCTCATGTTTACCTCCTTCGCTATTGTATTAACTCGGGGTATGCCCTAGGAAATTGTATGAACCTTTTCATTTATTTAAAGTCTTTTTTCATCCAAAAAAATAAAAATAAAATTAAAATAATATAAAAGAAATAGTTAAAAAAATACTATTTAATTTTTTTCCATTTGAATCTAAATGTTTTTTTATTGTGTTGGAGTTTTATTTATAGGAAGAGTTATGAGATTTTTACTAAACCATAATCTTCTACAAATAAAATATATTTATATAAAAATAATATTATAATCATTATTAAATAAAATTAAATAATTAACTTATTGTGTGAAATTAAATAATAACCATTTATAATTTATTCTTTAAAGATTAAACTAGGTAGTTTTGATCTTTAATTAATTCTCCATATTTCTTTTTTATTTTCTTTATTATTGGTTTAATTATATTCATGTCTTTAGTCTTTATCGTCTTCTTTAATAGTAGCTTCTATTTAAAATATTAACTTATTTTTGTTCTTTTTTACTCTATTGTGCTCTTGTTTGATTTTATTTCACTAACAAATTAAAAATAACAAAATGAGAGTATTTTATTAAATATGAATTAAAACTAACAATTAAATTAGTATAAAAGTAATATAAAATCAAGGATAAATATCCTTTTATCATGCACTTTACATCAGAATGGTGCTTCTGATCAGTTTGCTTCGACCATATTGCTTCAGCCATCCTGTTTCGACCAGTCGTGCTTCGATTCAACACATATTTCTTTTAACCCAATGGTTGTCAGTCTTCTTACAATTTGTATTAGCCTATAGGATCAGTAAACATCTCTACGAATAATTCACAACTCAAGCACTACAAATTTTCAATAATTCATATTTATACATGTAACGATAGATCCAACACCAATGTACTCCATTGGAAATACCTTTGTTGACGAGTTACTTATAGCATATACCTAAAACTTCTCCACATAGGCTTATAGTAACTCCAGTATATGTTGCACCTAGTATTCTGCTCTTACATACCAGCTCACATGCATCACGGACTAGCACCAGTCTCATGGATTTCGTGAGCTTTGAAATCAATAAATACCTTGATAAGAGCATATGAAGAGTTTTATTTGCTAGCAATATTAGCCACCTTCACTTGATTCTTCTTCACCACGTCTCTGATTTAGTAAAACTAAATGTCTAGATTTTTAGTTCGCTCATTGAACTTTGAATTTATCATTAAATGAATAACACTAGTATTTTTATTGAACAGGATCTCATATTGCTTTACACTGGTGAGTTCACTCAAAAATCTCTTCAACCAAATAGTTTCCTTCATGGATTTTGTAGCAGCCATATATTTAGCTTCCGTAGGTGACAGTGCAACCACCTTATGTATACAATATTTCCAACTAACCACTTCTTCAAGCACAATAAAATGATAACTCGAAGTAGAATTCCTTGTATCTAAGAAACATACATAATCATAATCTACATACCCTTTCGATACTATATCACTCTTATCCTTCTGATTGTAACATAACCCTACAACAGTCGAGCCCTTTAAGTATTTCATGATCCACTTGAGTGCATGCCAATGCGGCTTTCCAATATTGAACATGAATCTGTTCAAAGCACTTGCAACGTAGACAAAATCATGTCTCGTGCAAATCATAGGATATATAATGTTACCAATAACACTAGCATAAGGTATCTTCAACATATACTTCTTATGTGTTGCTTTTTTGGTGCTTGAGTGACACTAAGTTAAAATTAAGAACCAATAGGAGTTCCATCGATTTTGCTTTAAACATTGCGAACTTCCTTCCAGTATTCTGTATATATTCTTGTTGAGAGATTAATAAATACCGTTTTGACATGTTTCTCTTGATCTCAATACCAAGTATCCTCTTAGTCTCTTCTATATATTTCATCTCAAACTCTTATTTTAGCTTGAGTTTTTACCGTTTCATTCTTCCTCATATCTCTACCAACTATTAGTATATCATTCATATATAAAATCAGTATGACTTCTCTCTTCATGTATGTTTTCCCATTCTAATAGACACAGTTTTCGTAGCAGCTACAAACGTATTTGATGGATCTCTTAAAATAATCAAATCTTATATCTCACTGCATTGGCGAATATTTCAGCCCATAGATATATCTCTTTAACAAATACATATAACCATCATTGCTTACTTCAAACCCTTTCGGTTGATACATGTATATTGTATATTTCAATTCACCATGCAGGAAAGCAGTAAGAACATCTATTTAGTCTAACTTAAGATCAAGACTAGCAAAAATCTACAACAAAACCTTTATGTGGGTTTGTTTTATAACCAGCAAGAATATTTTATTGAAATCCACACCCTCCTTTTGTGTAATGCCCTTAGCCACGAGCCTAGCCTTCTATCTGGGTAATTAAACACCAAGAATATATGGCTTCCTCTTAAATATTCATATAATCCCAACCAGAGTATGACCTTTCAATTGCTTCACAAGAATATAGATGTTCATATTCTTTAGAGATCTTAATTCTTATTTCATGGTTATAAGCCATTTGTCTTTTTTTACTGCTCTTGATGGAATCATGATACGTTTCAAGTTTAAGAATATATCACTGCCTTCTAATCGGTTAAACATAATTGAGTACATCTATAAAAAAAACCTATGTGAATATGTTCTTGGTCTTCGTCCTTTATCCCTAATTAGTTGCTAATTATCATTTTTATGTTGTTCTCTTATCTAATTATCCAAAGGCCCTGGAAATACACACCCTCAGTCTACTTTAGACTCATGTCATGGTTGAAATTCCTATGTATGACCTGAGGCAAATACATCATCAACCTTACAACTCTTCTCAGTAGTATTAGGTTGAGTCTCCGCCATATTCTTCAATGACATGTCATTTTTATTCAAAGCCATTGTCACAGATTCTCCCCAGAAACTTCGACCCATACCGGTTGTATGAAGCATACATCTAACCCTTTGCAGTAGGGTTCGATTCATTCTCTCAAAAAACCATTTTCTCGGGGAGTCCCACGTACGGTTCGGATCCTAGCAATGCTAAAATCTGTACAATAACTAGTAAACTTCTTATTTACATATTCCAAGCGATTACCAATACAAACTTTTTTGGTACCTTCCCGATTCGATTTACTATAAAAGTATTATAGTTCATAAAGACAACAAGCGCTTCATCTTTGGTGTTTAAAAGTAGAACTATAATTTCCAAGAATAATCATCAGTCAACAATATAAAGTATCTTGCACCACCTATGGTAGGTTCTCGTGCTGGACCCAAAGCTCTGAATGAACATAATCAAGTACTCAATTGGATGTCTGGTTGTTGTGCATAAATTTAAACCTATTTCTCTTACCCAAAATACAGATTTAAAAATTCTCAACTTCTGAACTGCAATACCATCTTACAATACATGTTTACTTAGTTCTCTGAGTCCATTATCACTTATATGCCTCAGCCGGAAAACATAACCTGGTAGAATATTTTGTCATACTTACATACCCCATACTAGTACAATTATCTCAATAACTAACACATCATTGCTTTTTTAGGCTTTAATAACAATAAAGGAGCCTTGTAAAATCCTTAGTCTCTCATTTCCACCCTTATAGGTAAATCTTTTCTAATCTAACATCCCAATAGAAAAAAAGTCACGTTTAACTTCAGGTACATACCTTACATTATTAATTACTCTCTATTCTTGTAGATAACTTGATTCGTACCTTTCCACTCCTTTAGACATCGCATGATTTGTTATTTCCGAGGATAACCCTTTCACCATCAAACATTTACAGCGCTTCAAACCAATGCTTATTGGAATTATGTGAAATAACGCCGAATCTAGAACCCACATATCATTGTATCTGCAACAATAAGAAATTATTAACCCAATAACGTACTCACAATCATTAGACACCATTGGAACATCTTCGACTTTAGTCTTCTGATAGTTGTTTCCTTTTCTTTTCTCTAGCCAATTCTGATTGATATTCCCTTTCTTTTTGCATGTGTAATAAATTACTATTGAACATGTCCCATCTATTTGGACATCGACCAAGAGTTTCCTCTTCTCTTATTTGAATATTTCTTTCTGGAATGATACGTCACACTAAGTCTGTGCTCCTCAGAGACACCTTTCAAGAACACTATTCTTCTGAAAATATTTGAAGTTCAAGGTGATTTTGACTTCAACCATCATAAGGGAGTCTTTCCTGTAGAGCAAGGTCTCTATAAAGTGTTCATACTCATTCATTAGAAAAATCAAAAGGATGATTACATGATCATCGTCCTCCACCTTCATTCCAATTACGTTCAAGTCATGTACCATTTGGTTGTAATCACCTAGGTGCCTCCAGATCGCTATGCTATTATCCATTAACAACATGTAAAACTATTTCTTCAGATACAATATGTTTGTCGATGGATTTTATATATAAATCTCTCTAAAAGATTCCATATCTTTAAAAACATAGGCTCTTCAGATACCTCTCGTAGCACTTCAACTCTCAAGCTCAATATGAGGGTATTATGAGCTTTAGACAATACCACAACATCAACTTGTATAGATTTATCGTCGATAAAAGACATCAATCTTTTATGTAATAGGTAAGACTTAACCTTAATTCTCTAAAGATTAAAATTATTATATTTGTCAATTATTTCTAGGATAAGCTTTATGGAACTCATCTTTCGTGGATTTCTGATTTTCTATGAAACATCTACTTCTTCAACCTATAAAATGTGATCAATTTAATCTTTCTATTGTTGATCGCGATCACGGTACCACCTAATTAAGGGTTAAACCAGTACACTGACTGATCACGATAATAATTAATATACGATTAAACAAACCTATGAAAGAACGATCTAATTTCCCTGTACAAGATGAGAAACAAATAAAAGGAGGCGTAATACAATCAAACACACAAGAGTTATGTAACGTGGTTTGACTTGTGAAGAAATCATACATCTACGGGAAAACCCTAATTCTTCATCATACGTTCCAGATTAAAGCCCATTATACAATATCTGAAATAACTCTTACTTCAATAATATAGGAAATCCCAATTAACATAGGAGACCTAGTAAATAAAATAATTTGTTTCGGCCTACTAGTGCTACGATTCAGTGTGCTTCAGATAAGAGTGGTGATTCTGATTAGCCTATTTTGACCATCATACTTTAGCCGGCCTACTTTGACCAACCTGCTTCGATCAGTCAAGCTTCAACTCAATATATATTTATTTTGAACCAATGGTCACCAATCTTTTCCTAACTTATATCTATGCTTACAATTAGTAGATGTTTCTATAACTAAGTCAGGCTCAAGCACCCGAGAGTTTTAATAGTTTTTATCTATACATATAACGGTAGATCCAACACTTAGGTAGTCCTTTAGTAATATCTCTATTGAAGAGTTACTGATAGACTACACCTAACAATATAAAACAAGGAAATGTTCGAAAATAAATAATAATAAACTATTTTAAATTCAAATTAAATAAAAACAAAAGAAGCTGATGTAAGAACTTGACTTAGTACGTCGAGTCCTTACACTTTGATGTTGTACCTTATGAATCCTTATAGATGAGTTCACTTCTTCAAAATTTGCATTGCTGTTTTTATGCTTGCTTGGATCCACTTCATCCTTGATAATTTTAAATATATTCTTTTGTGAGACTTCTTACCCGATCACTAAGGTGTAATTGAATCTTGGTTAATTTCAGACTGAGCCTCAACCACTCTACAAATTTCAACCAAATCACAATCTTCATTTGTATCAAGTTGAGCCAATATGTATACAAATATACTGTAATTAGGGTCCCATTCATGGGAGGATATGGAAGACTAGGTTGAGTGTTCATAAATTAGGTTTTATATGAAGTTAGATAAAGAAAGAGTAAACAAATAAAACAACAATTGAAGTTAGATGATAAAAATAAGCCTTACATAGTTAGTAAGGGTATTTTTAGGTTTTCTGTATATTCTTCATCTCAAATATTACAACCATCCTTTTATGACAGTTGACACTTATCATAACCAATTGCATAGCATGCGAGCAATTATGTAACATGCGAGATGCGAGAATACATCACATGCGAGACATTATATAACATGTTAGATGCGTGAAAATACATGACATGCGAGACCATGTATAACCAACTTTATGCGAGACTAATTCATAAGTAACTACATGTGAATGCGAGATGTGAGACCATATATATACGTATTTATGCGAGACAAATTCATAACCAAATCTACCAAAAGGTTGTGACCAAGTAACACTTACAAATAGATACGAGACCAATTCATAATAAGCTCATTTGAAGTATGAGATGTGAGATAAATTGATAATAACTTCATGCTAGGCGTGATACTAATATATAATTCATTGTAACATATCAATTCATAACTAAATACATCATGAAGGAACATTATAACATACATACAACTCTAACTGTGTTTACATCATTAACCAACACTACATAAGTATTTATATCATTATCCAACACTATGTAAGGATTTATCAAAATATGGTTGCGTGTATATCATTAAGAAACAAGTAAAATAACTACACTCTCATTAATTTTTAAATATCATCATCTTTTTTTAATTTTTAATTTTTCAATAAATTTTACGTACTTTCAAACCATTATGCCACAATAATGTGTTCCACGGTTATATTATAAGATATTTCTTGGACTCTTTTATCTTTATTTTTGGTTGACACTTAAAATATTATGCTTGATAAAATATTTTATCTTTAACTTATAATTTTAATTGAGATACAAATTCAGATAGAGAAACGAGATATTATATAATATGTTAGATAATACATGACACGAGAGGTGTGAGATAATACATGATATACGATACCATGTATAACCAACTTTATGCGAGACTTATTTATAAGTAAATACGTGTAAAATGAGAGATGTGAGACCATGTAACACTTATCATTTTTCTACATTATTTTTTGTTTTATCTACTACGTTTTTTCCTTTTAGTTCCAACAAGTTTAAATTTATTGATATTTATTTATTAATATCGATTACCAACAATGTTCAATAATTGATTCTAATTCATGGTGCTTCTGTGAGAATAAGAAAAAATAATAATACAATCTTTGTGGTTGTATAATTCATCGTCAACTACTCTTGTAACATCTCAACCATTTAGCATTAATGACTATATTGATATAATACTACAAAAATACTTTTTATTTATTAATTCATTATATTATAAAACTGTATGATTATCACCATTACACTTCCATAAATGGCATTTGTTTTACTATCATATGTTAGTTTTCCATTAAAACCAAGAGTAAGTACTTCAAAAAAGGATGATATCGAGTACATATAACCATAAATAACCTAAGTAATCCCACAAGTGGAACACATAGTAAGTTAATTGCATAATAGAGAAATAGACT
The DNA here is from genome assembly GCA_036936605.1 of Limnanthes douglasii subsp. nivea. Classification (NCBI taxonomy): domain Eukaryota; kingdom Viridiplantae; phylum Streptophyta; class Magnoliopsida; order Brassicales; family Limnanthaceae; genus Limnanthes; species Limnanthes douglasii. The sequence goes on along the minus strand of JAUPFV010000005.1, from coordinate 43,013,882 downwards.
TACAAGTAATTTTGAATAAACTTAACCATGTAATCAAGTTAGTCTTCGGTTGTTATCTTCATCATATTCGTAACATAAACATTACATGATAAATTTGAAACCGACCATACTATCGGATCATCCCGATGCTATTCTCTTAAAATTATTTCCAAGTCGTGATATTGAATATCTCGATTTAGGTATCGTTACTAGGTTGTCAATTAGACATTTTTTTCTCGATTTAAATATTAGGAATTTTGGAGATTATATATTGAGAAATATCCAAAATTAATTCAAATGAAGGACCTTCTTTCAAATGTTTTTGTCAAATGTGATAAAAACGATGAAAGATGCGATACCAGAAATAGTGAGAGATAAGACGCGATAATAGCGCGAGACCAAAAATGATGATGGATGCAAGAAAAGATGCTAAATGCAAAACAAGGTGATAAATGTGAAACATTGTATAGAAGTTCACTTACTTCTTTCCATTTTTGAACATTTTATATCCACATAACCTCTTTCTCTATAACAACCATTAATTGAATATTTTCATGACTTGATGAGTAAAATTATCCTTTTTTGGGTCTTGATGAGCAAGAGTTTCCTTTTACAGGTATTGATGTGTAAGTCTCATTTTATAGGTCTTGTTGAGAATGAGTCTCATGTACAGTGATATGTCCATGTATAGAAGTTGTATATTAGTAATGCGAGACCAAATAAATATAATTTATGATACAATGGACACTACATGATATGTGAGACCATATATTACAAACTTTACATGAGACCATATATTATAATATGTAAGAAAAAACCAGTTAATACACATATAAATATATATGGTTACACAATTACACCAATACATAGGTTTGAATAATATTTATCAAGATTGAAGAATCTGGATCCCCTAATTCTCCAAAAAATCTATCACTTTAAAATGAGTAGGCTCCTCTTGGTTTAGAAAAATATGGATCACCTCTTTCTCCAAAACAACATTCTTCATTTGTTGATCATGATACTCCTATACAGTAAAAGGCTCATTCTATATATTAAGAGGGTTCTAATTTTGTATTTAATTAGCACGAGGCTCATGTGTTATAGGAAAATATACCAAAGATAATATAAATTTTATTAATCAGAAAAGAGAAGATCATATGAAGTGTTTATGTATTATCAGAATGATCCATTTACATATTGAGCTCGACTCCTATCTATAGAAGTTGTACAATACGTTTCATTGTTACATTTATTATTTATATCCATTACATAATATAAATATAAATAATAATGTAACGTCTAATTTAAAATACAAATATATTACTTATTTATTGGATATTGAAACGTGCTAACATGTTGTTCAAACTCCACATGTATTATAATTACTGCCCTGATATTATATCCTTATCATCATGGTTTTGCATTTGATTAACATGAAGGTATATACTTCTATATATCCATTTGTTGATCATGATGAATAAGAGGGCCATTCTATATAGCATGAGGGTCCTCGTTTTCAATTTCATTAGTATGAGGCTCATGGTTTTGCGTTTGATTAATATGAGGGTAAGGATGCTCATGTACAATTATATGTTGATCATGATAATAGAAGGCTCCTTATGTATCATAAGATGCGTCTTTCTATACTATGAGCATCAGGAGAGACCTCAACACATGATTTTTTAGAAGGTAATTCTTTCAAAAAATTGATAGTGTGCATATTTTTTGCTTTCACATGTTTTAAATATATTGGAATGTGTTTTTCCCACCTTTGTACTTAATTTATATATGAGCATTGTAAATATTTGTTTCTTTCATATATTTTATGTTTCTCCGTCTCTTTCTTCATTTATGATATGCCCTTGTCTTTTTTATTAATTAATTGTTTCAGTTCGTCAATTTGTTTTCCATAATATTTATTTTCAACTGCCAAATTCTCAAATTGATTTATTGTTTGTAAGTTAATATTTTGACTACACATAGGTACATTTTTTTGTGTTGTTTTCAAATGACCCCCTACAAAGTAAATAAATATGAGTACTAAATACGAGAAAATGTAAATACAAAATATTGGATACAATACTAGACAAATACTAAATGCTAGACTAGTATTAAAGGATGCATACCAAATTAATACAAAAATGGGAGATTAGTTTTAAATGAAGAATGCGAGACTAATTTTAAATAAGTAATGAAAGACCAAATAAATATTAAATGTACGACAAGTTTTAAATGAATAATGCGAGACTAGTTATAAATGAGTAATGTGAGACCAAACAAATACTAAATGCACGACTAGTTTTAAAAGAGTAATGCGAGATTAGTTATAAATGAGTAATGCGAGATTAGTTATAAATGAGAAACACGATACTAATTTATAACGGAGTAATGGGAAATGCGAGACTAGAGATGAGATAAGAGATTCTTACTTTTTATTTATACAATAATCTCTTGAGATGTCTAGTCTCTATTCTTAAATCATAAATATTGTGTTAGTATATCGTATATTTTATTTTTGTTTTTTTAGATTTGTCATAAAAACCTATCAATTATTTATCAAAAACAAAATAACATTTTAAAATAATTTTGTTGATTCCTCGTCAAAACGTTAATTCAAATTTTGATTTTAATATTTTTTATTTGAATCAAATATAATAAATTTATTTTACGTATCAATTATTTATCAAAAACAAAATAACATTTTAAAATAATTTTGTTGATTCCTCGTCAAAACGTTAAATCAAATTTTGATTATAATATTTTTTATTCGAATCAAATATAATAAATTTATTTTACATAAATTTTTTATTATAAACTTATTTTTTTTGTTGTTTAAGGAAAATATCATTATTTTTATTTTTTTCCAAAATAAACAAACAATCTTTTTAGGTTTAAGTTGTTTAAATTCGTTTTAGATTGCATTTAATTCTTAACCGAAATCCACTTTATAGTTTTATACTTTGATTTGTTATTTCTGTGATTAATTTTAAATTAGATTTTTAGAGTTCCTGCTTGTTAGATTTGGTTTGCATGTGAGGAATTTGACCCACACGGTCAAAATTGGTATATTGAAATATCATTTAATTTGGACTCTATAGCTCAAAATTCTGGTGGTTATTGATTTTTTTTGATCATATATGTTCAATTTATTACAATAAAATGCTACAAAGAAAGTTATTAAATATGTGTTCAAGAGCTTCATTTTTACGAGTGATTGAACCTTAACTACTTGAACGGATAGAACATTTAATTAAGTTGGATAAAGTATATCAATGACAGACTTGTAATGATCCGTCACCATCCCATAACTAAGAGCATACTGATTCATTTTCATAGGGAAAGGCTCAACCAAATATGAACTTTGTTGGAGAGTTTAAATCAAGATCTCTTCATATTCCAAAATATTTCTTAAATCACACGACATCTTACGTTGATAATGAGACGGGAAGTATCTATAATTTTTTAACAATTCCATTCGTGATTATCTATTATATTATGTTATATGATAAATATATTATTTTTTGTAAGAGAGCTCCAGAGACACACTTTATCACTGTTACAACACACATATTTTTCTAATCAGTTGAGACTTGACCAACTAACCTGATGGACATACAATTATCAATAATAATGGCTATGGGCCAATGTAAGACGCATTACGTGATTGCCACTCAAATAGACCACGAAAGGCACATTTGTTGAAGGATGGAAGCTGAAGACCATAAGCTTCCATTTATCTTCCGAGAATATGACGATCATATTAGACGGTGTGACCAACATTATGGGTCTACCGGTGAGATAAAATAAGACATATGTTTTGAAAATAAATATTTTTTGATCCACTAAGCGAAATATGAAACATAATACTATGTTAATTTTTAAATTAATCAAAAAAGGAAAACATATGATTTTTACCTCATTGGTTAACAATTAGATGTATTTTTTATTTTATTTGAAATCATTTGAATATTGGTTTACACATTTGTAAAGTAATTTTGACATACAAGGTAAAAATTTCTTACATTTTGGTTTATCATATGTAAACTATTTTAGACCTCATGGGTCGAAACTAGATGCATTTTTAAAAAATAAATAAATAACAAACACATGTTTCTTATTGGTTCGCTTTAATTAGCATGACCTTTAATCTTATCAATAATTAATTTGACCTAGTTTTGTATTATTTTGTCTATATATACCTAGAAGTGAACCATATCAACAATTATACATTTTTTAACAAATAAAATATTTCCAATTTATATTATGGGTTATAGTACGATGAAAGATCTATTTTTGCTGAAAGTTGGCAGTATGCTTAAAAATACGAGGGTAGATAAATGAACATTACTTTTTGAAGATTTTTATAAATTGTACATAATATGTGATATGAATGTAACCCTAATTCCATATGCACACAAACGGTAATAAGTTATAATATATATAAGTTTGGTTCCAATTTATCGAGGTTTCAATCTCCAATATGAAGTCATATAAAAGGAGTTTGAGTTGTTCATTAATATTGAAAATATTATTGAACCTTAGTTTAATCAAGTGAAGGAGAACCTCTTCCACAAGAGAAGAGAAAATGTGCACTACTAAGTATAATCCACTTGAAGAATTCAACAGATGAAACTAGCCATGAATGCATTATAATTTCGTTTTGTTATATCCTCATGTAATATTTTTAATTCAATGTTAAAGTTAAGTTGTTAAGGTCAAATGTTTCAAACTTAATCATTTAATGGACAAATATTTAACTGTTAGTCAACCCAATTTGGAACCCAAATATTTGAGTGTTCTAACATAAACTTCGACGGTTTTAACAAAAAACAACATCTTAAATACGAATATACCATAAATTATATTATGCGGCACATGTTGAAAACTAATTCGTTGCCTATATTTTGTTATCCATATATCACCATTATATATAAGCATTATTATTGACATGGAACCTTAATCTGTAATATATTTTGTTGTACAAACGAAGATGCATGCTTAAGATATGTCATCGATAAAGTATTTTAAAGAATGACTTTGGTAAAAGATTTTTTTGATATTATGGTATGCATAATGTAATACATATACAAAACAATCAAGTAATTTTAGCGTTGGCACCACGTAGCCATGATGAAGTTAGTGCTATGTGAGATTACTTTTAAAAAGCTTTGTATGTATTAAGTGTTTAACCTTACACATGAAGAGCCTGAACGCACATCGAAAATATGCTTGTTGCATCAGAATAGAAAAATTATTAACGTGTAACTAGCGTATATTAGATGCAACATTTCTGAAAAAAAAACTTGTAACCTTTAACGAATTCAAATATTATTTTAAAACATGATGAATATGGATGAGATTATCCCTCATTTAAGCACCGAAAACATTTTTTATATGTTAATGTATATTCCTTATATTTTTATTAACATATCACGCCCACTATATTGTAATTTTTATTATGTCTTCATGTACTTTTTTTAATCGAATTCTAACAAAGTTGTTTAAAGCTTAATATTTTCGAACTAAATATTTCCATTAATATAAGTAATAATAAGTAAGAAACAAGGTTAAATTACAAACAATTTGAATTATAACACAATTAAATTACAAATATTTAAAATTATATATAAGAACACAAAGATTGGTCAGTAGTTGATAATGTCCCTAACCATGTAGTTTTGTTGCTTATGAGGTTGGATTTTGATGTGTATCGTAATATAGTCGAATAATAAACTCATCTAACTTTGACTCTCTCATGAAACTATTTTTGGACAACTCAGATGAATGGTTGGTAGTGGTTTATTTGAATGTATGAAAACTCGTCAAGATAATTAAGATATGATTATAAAACAAAGTTTTATTACTAAGGTAAAAAAAGTTAATAATTTTTTCCTTACGCTACCGAATGATCTCCGTTCATGTAGGCAATGCAAATATATTTTCTTTTAGCGAGAAAGGGTAAAACACCTTTTCAGAGTTAAATAAGTTATGCACAAAATTAGATAAATTGTAGATATGATGCATTAAACCAAGGTTATAATGATAAACAAATTATGGGGCACCATCCAGTTATCATAACTGACTAGTACATAGAATTAATCGAAGATATCTAGTTAAACATCTATTTTCACGTGTACCATAAGATCGGACATACAAACTCAAGTTCGGCTCAATTTTCTTCAGTACCTCATACCTTACATACGACCAAACATCTTGACCTCCAAAATAAGAGTGAGTTATAATCCTAAAAATACAATGACAACCATAGGTATGAGAGAATATGGTCATAATACAATAAAATTTTAGGTTGAGAAGTTGGATCATTTGTTACATTTTGGAGTTTTAGTTTCCGCAGAGGTTTGTTTTTTTGTAGGTAAGGTCACTATTTTAGTTTCACTGGCTATTGTTTTGCGGTTCTTATAACTGTTGTTGGGGTCCAAGTTATGGTTTCATAATCTTTTTGTTCGATGAGATGCTCTACATAAGATTTCTCTTATTTGGCTAAACTAGCTTCAACTTTTTTTGTACGTATTTTTGTCTTGATCAGTTCTTTTTTTTTGTAACAACTTGATTATTTGGGGTGAAGTTTTTGTTTCTTCATATTGGCTAGATTTTTTTAACGTATCATTTGTCTAATGATTGTATCGTGTCTGAAATTATCTTGTCGATTGCGCTCATCAACACATATCGAATTTATGTCAGCATACAATCTCGTAGTTGTTTACTTTCCCGAACAATCTAAGATGCTCCAACGTCCAAGTGTAATATACTAGTTTTTTTTAACACATAAAAACGAATGCAATCCAAGTTTTATACTTATTAAATTAAGCACAAACATTTTCAAACAATAACAGATTATACATAGTAGTCTTATATGTAGTATCAATAATTAAAATCAGTGGAGGTTGATAAATTCCGGGTTGTGAAAATAGATCGATTGAGATCCCTTAAGTATCGTCTTATGACATTCGACCTAATTTTTTCCTTTAATTTACCCAACCAAAACTGCATGTGCAATTAATCAACATATCTAACGTTTCATGTCCAAAATATATTATATAATAAATGTTACATATATTTAATACATTATTAGGTTTCACATTTCATAAATCGTCTAAAATTTGTCGAAGTTGTTGTTTATATTTTATGGACCTCTCACAAACAAAAAACAAAAACTAATTTTGGACATCATGTGTATTTTCTTTCGTCATAATTTTTTAGCTAACATGTATCCCAATTATCTACATGTTCATTCTACACATTCTTCAAGCTCTGCTATAATATCAATATATGGCAGCAAAAATAATCAAGAAACTAATCTTGGACATCTCATGAATGTGTATGAGTAAAATTTTAAAATCAATTTTTTTTTTCTGGTCATATTAAACTCGACAACCAAAATAATCAAGAAACAACTATATTCGATTTATTTTTAAAAACTAAATCTAAATTAAATAATCCAAAAACTTCAACAAAATAATATATTTTCACCTATTGGATTAAAATAAAAAATCAAATGTTATGTTTACGTGTGAAATAAAAATCTTTAAAATACACATAACTTCTACTCCAATCGAAATGATATGATAAGAATATTATCTACTTCTCACCCATGAAGCCGAAATATAATATATTCAAGCAATCTTATTTTGACCTCGTGGGTCAAAATTAGGTGTTACTTTGACAATATTAAAAGTTAGTTCAAGAAAGTCAAGATTTTGAGTATGTATTTTGATTTTATAGATCAGAATATTTAATTGTTATACTTGTTTTAGGATTTATGTTTTTTCCCATAGAAAAACGTAAAATAAGTGCTTAATTACACTAAGATATAGTTTATATTTTGGTCATGGTTTCTTTGGGTTTAGTACAAACTTTTTGTAATCTGTAATATTTTTTGTTAAAAACTAAATTTTGGTTTTTAATAATTTAAAAAAAAATCGATAAAAAATATAAGTTGGATTAAAATACATTTAATTATATGTTTATAAAATGTTGAATTTAAAATAAAAATCACATAAAAATATAAATTAAACAAATTGTTATAATAAAATGAAAATGTTAGTTGAAAAAAACAATTAAACATGATGACATATACCTAACAAAAACGATAGAAAAAGTATATCCAAAACCTTATATGTTTAAAAGGTATGAACTAGAAGCTCTTATTCTTGTATTTTACCGTTGATTTACTAAATTGATTCATACTCAACCTAATATTAGGTTTTGAACAGTAATGAGTTCATTTACTATCAGTTTTCGTGACAAATAGTCCATCGACTAAAAATGTTCGATTTTAGTCCCTTAACTATTTATATTGGATAAAGTTAGTCCCCATCATGTATTGACTATCCATTTTTGTGACAAATAGTCCATCAACTTTAATTTTTGATAAAGTTAGTCATTTGACAATCCATTTACGATAAGTTTAGTCCCTTATATAAACATGCGCGGTGGACTAAATTTGTCCAAAATAGATAGTCAAAAGACTAAAATCATGTGATTTTTAGTCGATGGACTGTATATCACGAAAGTGGATAGTCAAGAGACTAAAACCGGACGTTTTCTAATCGATATACTATTTACCACGAAAATGGATAATTAATGACTAGTTACTTCTCAGAGCCTCTCTTTAGGAAATACTGAGAATATTAACGAACCACAGTTGAATAAGGTGAATGAGAACCTCATTCATAATAGAGATAACATAATGTGTGTTCTTATGTATAACCAACTTAAAATTACCAACATATGGAACTATCAAAAGACTGGTTGTAATTTCGTTCTGGTATATTTTGACATACACCCGTTTTTACGTTAATACTAAAATGAATTTATCACGTTTCAAACTTAATTACTGAATGTGCAAACATTTAAAAAATTTGATAAAATCGATAAAATTTAAAAATTGAATATAAAATATTTCTAACATAAAGTTTAACATTTTTAAGAGAAAATAAAGTTGCGGTATCTAATCTTTATCTAATGCATGTTCAACGTATGATTGAGCACTATAAATTACATTATTTTGTTATACATACATTATTTTGTTATATATATAATTACCTTTAACAATAAATCTTAAATTTACTATATCATAAATTTATAAAATATGTTTTGGCTTACCGATGAATAAATGCTTGACATAATTTGTCGACGAAATATCAACGACGATAAATGATTTCGGTAAAAACTTTTTCAATGACAGAATATACTATATTTATGAAAAAAAATAAAGCAATCTCACCCCGTAATCACGTAGTCCTCATGAAATTTGTGCTATCGGAATAGATTTAGAAAAAAACGAAACAAATATGAATATAATATTTTTTATTTTTATCTATTTTTCTTATATTTTCATTATATTTCTAATTATAATTTTGTATGAATATTATAATTTTTTTACTCTAAAATATTTTATCAAAATTAGTTTATTTTTTTTTAAATATTTCAGTTCATACTACAAACATTCAAACTTAGATTTGAATTCGTCTTAAAAGTTAAATTTATAGTAATTTTATGACACTTACTTAAAATCGAAATCCAAAACTCAAAACCTTCATCCCAATTGGATCACTTACATTTTTTAACCAATAGGTTGAAACTTATAACTAAAATAATTTATCCGAATCTCGATTTCATTTTATAAAAATAAATTAAAAATAAATTAAAAATAAAAATTTATGTATAAAATCAAAATAAAATAGTTTGTTATTAATATTTTTATTTTTTGTTTTCATGGATTACATTTATTTATATATAATGAAAATTTATATGATGGTGGTAACATGTATTTAAACTTTTGATTATTAATTTTATAATTAAATACAAAAGCCTATACGTTTTAATTATAAATGATATAAATTGTCTAATTGTATGGCTATAAATCGAATAAAAGATGTAATCTCCTTTATTAATCTACTATCTCACTAATTTAATAGAATGATTGATAATAAAAATTTTAAAATTAAGAAATAAACAAGATAGATAATAACGAGTTCTGATGCTTCGAATATTCAATAAAAAAAAACGTATGAAACGGTTTTGTTAGTTATTATCAATATTGTTGGAAATTAAAATATTAATAAAAAATTATTTAGTCCCTAAAAAATAATATATTATAAAAATATTATTAATTAAAAAAATATTGATAATTTTTTATATATATATATTTTTAATTAAAGTAATATTATTAATATAAGAAATATTATATTAATAAAAATATTATTCTGGCAATCAAATAAGATAGTATATTAATATAAATATATATTATAAATATAAAAACATACAATAGATCGTGCCACCAAAATTAATAATAAAACTTTTTCTAATTAAATGCTCTTTATCTTTTCTCATCAAATGTTTTTTTTAATCTTTCCAACCGGTCCGAGAAAAAAAATCGGGTCAGTAAATGGAATGAAATGGAAGTTGTAGTGTCCAAGAGAGAAGCCATTCGATCGAATTGAAAAACTACCAAAACACAGCTCCACTTCGAACACAATTACAGATAGAGAAAGCTTCAAGAAATGGCGAATCCGCCGAAACCATGGAAGGCTGAGTACGCAAAGTCGTCGAGATCGTCATGCAGGACCTGCAAGTCTACTATCGAGAAAGAAAAGTTCAGGCTCGGCAAAATGGTCCAGTCCTCCCAATTCGATGGCTTCATGCCTGTAACCAAACTCATCCCTCTCTACATTCATGCATTTACTCTCTTTTGTTACTTAATCCTACTTGTTTACGTTGCATTGCGATTTCGTTTCTTACTACAAACCTCGAAATCGATTTTCATATACTTTGTTCCTTTTACTTATTCGGAGATTGAGTCTAGGTTTTCTCCATTGCTGATTTATAGTGAAGTCGCAGTGTTTTCTCTTTCGCTCTTTCCATTTTATGCCGTTGAAGGAAAGTGAGTCTGTGTTTTTCCTTTCTTGATACAGATGTGGCACCATGCTGGTTGTATACTGAAGAAAGCAAAGCAGATAAAATCGTACGTGAATTAAACGCTTTAAAGCTTTGAACATAAAGTATGTATAATTCCCTTTACTCAGATTAGCTAATATGAATGCGTATTTGTGCTCTTCTTAGTGTTGAGGATGTAGAAGGGTTAGAATCACTTCGGTGGGAAGATCAGCAGAATATTAGAAAATATGTGGAAAGTGGTGGTGCCGGGGCTAGTGGTAGTAGCTCCAAGGCTAAGGCAGATGCTGCTTTCGCTGACAAATTGGAGTATGCAATTGAAGTTTCCCAAGCTTCTCGTGCAACTTGCAAATTCTGCAACGAAAAGATTATGAAAGGACAGGTCAAAGACTCTCTGTCCTTAGATGTCCTTATTTTTTCCCTTGAAAAAAAGTTAATTAAGTGAAGTCAGAGAAAAGTTTTATTCTATTTTAGACAAGTAGGAAAGTTTCATTTAATGCAAAAAGTGCAAACCACTAGGCATTGATGGTTTTATTGGTAGGTTCGCATATCGTCCAAGCCTGAAGGTCAAGGTGCCAGGGGACTGGCGTGGCACCATGCTAAATGCTTAATGGAAAAAATCCCTTCTACCCAATTAGAAAAGTTGTCTGGATGGCAAACCCTTCCAGATTCCGATCAGGCAGCTGTTCGATCACTGGTTAAGAAAGCCTCTCCGGCTAAGAAGGGTATGCTGTTTGCTTTCTTGTCAAATCTTTCTTATTGTGGTGATCTTCATTTCGTGTTCTCGATGATCTTCGCTCTTACTGTGCTAATTTTTTGAAACAATAATTGAGATAGAAGTGGGAGAAGAATTGGATCATTCAGCTTCAAAAGCTAGTGCAAAGCGCATGAATAGTGCTGGTCAGGGTCAGACTTCAAAAGTTGCAAAGACTGAAACTGACGAATCAGCAGAGAATGTTAACTCAGCCGATAATCTGGAAAGTTTACTCGAGGCTCAAAGCAAAGAACTGTGGGCCCTGAAGGATGATCTTAAGAAACATGTGACGACAGCGGAGATGCGTGAGATGCTCGAGGCTAATAATCAAAATTCAGCAGGATCAGAACTTGATTTGCGAGATCGTTGGTAATCACCGTCTATCTCTATTGTGAACAATCATGACACTTTTAACTTCTTTTCTTGCATATGGATGTTAGTTCTCATTGATAGGCTTGTCAAACACTGAGAGACTTTTGAAATCTTACTTCTAGTGGCAACTCTGATAGAGACCTTTACCCTTGTTCAATTTCTTTGTTTTGAATTCTTATATTATATATATTGTAACCTTCTAATATCCTTGACTAGTTGCGATTGAGATACAATTTATTGTTTTAAATTTCTTTATAGTGCGGATGGAATGATCTTCGGAGGACTATCTGCATGCCCTATCTGTTGTGGCCATCTTTCCTATTCCGGAGGCACATATCGATGCCTTAGCTATAGTTCTGCATGGAGCAAGTGTTCTTATTCTACTCGTGAACCAGATCGTATTAAAGGGAAGTGGAAAGTACCGGAGGAAACATCAAATTCGTTCCTTACTAAGGTAATTATTGCTAATATAATATTTCCCTATATAAATAAAGACAATGGCCTTGCCAAGTTATTCAGCCTAAGTTAAAGCGACACGACAAGTGATCACAGTGTAGTTCCATTTAATGGGTTGCAGTGGTTCAAGTTGCAAAAGATAAAGAAACCAATGAGAATTCTACCTCCCCCATCTAAGGACCCCTCTGCAAGTCCCGCTGGTGCATCTCAAACTTCAAAGAGTCAAAGGCTGGAGGATTTGAAAGTTTCGCTTTCTGGATTTCCCAAGGAAACATCAGTATGATCCTTTTCTATTGTTTGTCTTAATATCTTCAGAGTAATCCTAGTTGGTACTCCCTACATTCCAAATTAAGTCATTTTAGAAGAGTTTTCTAGTTCCATACTAAATGTTGTTTTATAAAACCAATGCAGCATTTACTAGTATTATATAATTCATATCAATTTTATCTTTTAACTTTTTACTAGTTCAATTGAATTTGAACTTCCAGTGAAGGTTCATCCAGCAAATTGACTCTTTATCTTTTGTAGAAAAGAAGAGCAATAATTATGTGTTGAGTCTTTCGACTAGTAATTCCAAATTTTGGTTCATGATATACTGGGTTATTTCGCAGGATGAATGGAAGAAACGAATTGAGGAAGCAGGAGGAGAGTTTCATGCGAAGATAAAAAAAGGTATATCAGGTTCCTCATTAAGTACATATGCAGCTTCACTTGGTGAAAGATAGGTGATAATCGCATGAATTCGCAGGCACTGACTGCTTAGTAGTAAGTGGGGTCAATCAAGGGGATGCTGAAATGAAGAAGGCAAGGTAAAAATATATGTTACTTTGCTAGTTCGGTATATATGAACATTTTATTGAAATTGTATCTTTGGCAGGAGGATGAAGATACCCATTGTCAGGGAGGATTACCTGGCTAATTGTTTTAATCGTAAGAAGAAGCTTTCATGTGATCCTTACAAAGTTGAAGCTGTTAAAGAATCCTCGAGCATTGTCACAGTTAAAGTAAAAGGACGAAGTGCTGTGCACGAAGCCTCTGGTTTGCAAGATCATTGTCACATTCTCGAGGATGGGAATAGCATCTACAACACCACGTTAAACATGTCCGATCTGTCTACCGGAGTCAATAGGTAAAATTTTCATCGTTTTCTAATTTTTATCATAATTTTATTGCTTTCCTGATAGTTGTGAGTTTATGGTTTATAAGGTAATCAAAGCTGACCCTTTTCATTTAAATTCTCTCTTTTCTTTTATTTTTGTCTCTCTATATAAATATATTTTTCTATGTATTCTAACTCTCTTATGTTTCCTTATGAAGCTATTACATACTTCAGATAATTCAGGAAGATAAAGGTTCAGACTGTTATGTCTTCCGTAAATGGGGTCGAGTGGGAAGTGAAAAAATTGGAGCTAGTAAACTGACAGCTATGTCAAAAGTTGATGCAATTAAAGAATTTAAACGTTTGTTTTTTGAGAAGACTGGTAATCCATTGGAAGCTTGGGAGCAGAAAAAGAATTTCCAGAAACAACCAGGCCGATTCTTCCCATTGGATATTGTACGCCCTTCTTTCCTTTGCCTTTTACTTTGATACAGCCTCAATATCTTAACTATCTCGGTAGCTGTTTCTCATACATAGCCTTCTGCTATGTTATTTGTAGGATTATGGAGTTAACAAACGACCAATAAAAAAACCAAGATTTGAAGAAGAGAGCCAACTTGCTCGCTCACTAATAGAGCTGTTAAAGATGCTCTTTAATGTGGAAACATACAGGTGGTACACCATTTACTCTCTCTTATTTTTTCTTAAGTTCTTGTATGCTAGAAGATTTATACCTTGGGTTTTGCAGAGCTGCTATGATGGAGTTTGAGATCAATATGTCTGAGATGCCACTTGGAAAACTGAGCAAAGACAATATACAAAAAGGTATGCACATAGTATTAAGCAAGATATTTAGTTTGCACTAAACAAAGATATATATATATATATAAATGCTATCCTCTTTTACAAGGCTTTGAAGCATTAACGGAGATACAGAATCTACTAAAGGACAGTACTCATGATCCATCTATGAAAGAGAGCCTTATAATTGACGCCAGCAACAGATTTTTTACTCTTATACCTTCTCTTAGTCCACACGCCATTCAAGATGAAGATGACTTCAAGTCAAAGGTGCAGTTACCTCCACCACATTGTCGAATATTGTACACCTTCCTCAATACAGCAGATGTTAGTTGATAATTTCGATTTGGTTAAGTGATATCTCATTTACCTTGGGTGCTCATGGTAGGTGAAAATGTTAGAAGCTCTGCAAGATATTGAAATAGCTTCCAAATTCGTTGGTTTCGATATTGATAATGATGACTCTCTAGATGAGAAATATAAGAAACTGCGTTGTGGTATCAGTCCACTTGCTCATGATAGTGACGACTATCGTCTGATTGAGCATTATCTTCAAATAACACATGCCCCTACACACACGGTAGATTTCCAATATAACAACTCTTTTTATCGTTTTGTTGTTCTTTTAATTAACCGTACCAATTTATTCTCGTATTCTTGGTATGTAAGGAGTGGAGTCTTGAGTTGGAAGAAGTTTTTGCACTTGAAAGGGAAGGGGAGTCTGATAAGTTTGCTCCGCAAAGAAGGAAGATTGGAAACAAGATGCTTCTTTGGCATGGTAAGATGCATGCAAGTAGGAAGTAGAATTATCATGCAAAAAACTAATAAAGTTTTTTTTACAATAAAAATTTAATTATCTGCTCTATGGTGCTGTTTCAATGTAGTTATGTTTTCTTAACCTACTCAACTCTCAGAACTACACGAATTTTCTTTTATGAAGAAATATTATTTTCAAATATGTTTCAGGTTCTCGGTTGACCAACTTTGTTGGAATACTTAGTCAAGGGCTGAGGATAGCTCCTCCAGAAGCTCCCGCAACGGGTTATATGGTTCTCTCTCGCTCTTTATTATTTCGAATATTTTTAATAAGGGTAGTATTTTTAGAATTTCTTGTGTTACAGTTTGGGAAGGGAGTTTACTTTGCTGATCTGGTGAGCAAAAGTGCTCAGTATTGCTTTACTGATAAAAAAAATCCAGTGGGGCTGATGATACTGAGCGAAGTGGCCTTGGGAGAGATGTATGAGCTGAAAAAGGCCAAGGTGTGTTAACATTTCTTTTTACAATCAATGAATAGTGTCTGATTACAAATTACTAAATTAGTTTTGTACTACTACTACTACACACACAGTATATTGAAAAACCTCCTCAAGGAAAGCACTCTACAAAAGGAATGGGGAAGAACGTTCCTCAGGAGTCGGACTTTATAAAATGGAAGGATGATGTGACTGTTCCTTGTGGGAAGCCAGTCCCGTCCAAGGTCAGGGCCACTGAGCTGATGTATAATGAATACATTGTCTATGATACATCTCAAGTAAGTTTCACTTTCCTAAATAGATGGATGGATTAATGACAGTGGCTGTCATGTAATTGACAAAGTTTGTTATGGTGAACAGGTGAAGATGCAGTTTCTGTTGCAGGTGAAGTTCAATCACAAGAGATGAAGAAAATGGAATGCCAGCGTCTTTGTGAATTTTGAAGATCTCATTTTTTGTCGTGCGGGGGAGATCAGCCTTCTGAATTGCGATTTTGTATAACTTTTGTGAAATATTCCACTAATGCGAATTCAGTAGTTGCTTTTTTGGCTAAGTAGCTTTTCTTCTATGTACATGTAAGATCCATTACTGATTGTGTATGACCCGACCATTAGTATATCTTTCATTTTTGTCTAATGATACTAAGACTAGAGTAGGTACCCCATGGAAGGCAATGAATAAAGTTGAGTTCCGAACGATAAGTCAGATGAGTTTTGTTATTTCTAATTCATTTTCAAAATCAGTTTCGAAAAGAATCCTAAATACCGTATCAGGCCATCATAATGCGGGGTTCAGAAACTTGAGAAAAGAGAATTGTGACTGTTTTTGATTTATTAAAGTTTGTAGTTGATGGGTCAGAAATGTTGAGTGCTGTAAACATTGATAGGTTGGATTTTTCAAGAGTAATTTAGATTTAGAATAAATGCTATGCTCAGAAAGGGTGGGAAAATGAAAAGCAACAAGAAACAAGAAACCTTCTATCTCCCTAGGTGACCTTTGATCTCTTTTGCTCTTCATTAATGGATCAGTATCTTTCAATTCAGGAAATCTATGGTTCTTCATCCTCCAAAGAGTCTCAAGATGTTGAAAAACGAAACAACGAAACAAAAAGCATGAGGGAAAATCGTTTGCTGAAGCTGTTACAGATAGCCCTTTCAAGGACGTTGATGCTTTCAACGCTGAATCTATTTGTATAAAGAAAGATCATGTATCCTTGCAGTATGGGGATCACATCTTGGAGCAACTCAAATCTAAGACAAAGTTCACTATGGTTTGCAAATGTTCGTCTGGGCTGCCTAAGAAATCACAACTTCTTGAATTTCTTGATAAATTTCGTTTCGTTCAAGACTATAGTTTCACAGTTAAAGATTCCAGGCATTTATTCATTGAGTTTGATTCTCCTGATGATCTTGTAAGCTATGGAAGAAGAACGTTTGGACTGTAGGAGCAACTGTTATGAGACTTCTAAAGAGGACAGAAAACTTTAATGTCAAGTATGAGTGTCCTTTAACGCCGATTTGGATCAAGGTTGAAAATTTACCAGAACATTTGTACAATAAGAAGATCATCACTGATATTGCTTCTGCAATAGGTAGGCCAATTTATATAAGTATTCCTAATGTGTAGAGCTTTTTATAATAATTGTCTGGCTTGGGTGGAAATGGATATTTACAAAAAATTTCTCCATGATGTCTGGATTGGTTTTGGTAGTAACCAGGGTTGTTGGGTTCGCATCACTTATCTAAATCTCCTTCGTTATTGTGATTCGTGTTTTCATATTGGGCATGATTCTGAACACTGCAAGAAAAACAAAAACAAGGGGAAGGAAACTACTGAAGATCGGGATAACATTCAGGTTAAAGAAAGTGATAAGTCTGTTGAAGTTCAAGATAACAACGAGGACAAAGTAAAGGATTCGGTTGTTGATGAGCAAGATAACATTCAAGGGAAAGGAAAATACAAGTCTGTTGATGAGTTACTTCAAAGTGAAGAAATTCCTCAAGAAGCTAATGGAACTGTGCCTTCTCCTTCTGTTCTTAAAGGTGCTATTCAAACTCTTGAATTTGGGTTTAGTCTTTTGAAGAATAACAAAAATGAGAAAGATAATTCTTCTCCTAAGAATTATAATATTGGAAGCCTTTAGTCATCCCCAAGAATTGGTTTGACATCTACAAGAATGGTTGATATAAATCGACAGTTTACACCAATAAAAGCTAATAGTATTCTTGAGAATGACTCTAATATCAATATCAATCATGAAGAGCTTATTGGAGCTTTACAAACTCTTGAAAATACAGCAACTAACATGGATTACAAAAATAACATGGATTACGAAAATATTGCATCAGAATGTTCATCTCCAAGAGCTTGTCATGATAGTCCTCAAATTTCACCAAAAAACAAGGGAAAGCAGTTGGCCAAAGGAAATGATAAGTTGTATGACAAAAGGCTTACAAGGAGTCAACTACATAGGAAGGAGTTATCAGAAGATGAGGATGGATTTATCACCATTATTGACAGGCAGCTTAAACAAGCTAAAAAGAAAAGGATTGCCAGGAAAACTCTCTAATTTCTGCAATAAGTAACACTAAACGATCTTTGAATTATGATTAGTATTCTAAATTGGAACATTAGAGGTATTACAAATAAGTCTTCTATCAGAAGGCTTAAGCATCTTTCAAAATATAACAAATCTTTTATTGTTGTTATTCAAGAACCCTTGATCAGTAGTGATAACATGATCAATATTGCATCTAAAATTGGTTTTAATCATAGTGCAGCAAACATTTCTAATAAAATTTGGATCTTTTGGCAAGATAGTGTTTCTATAAATATATTGCTTGATCACACTCAATGTTTGCATATTGAAGCTAACCATAATCTTTTAAACAATACTCTTTTGCTTACTTTTGTTTATGCACAATGTCAACGTTTGAATAGATTGGATCTTTAGGATACTTTAAGCAGTATTTCTTGTAATGATAAAGCTTGGCTGGTTTGTGGTGACTTTTATTCAATCTGTTCAATAGATGATCAAATTGGTTGTTCTACCTTCTGTCAAAATAGTGCTGATGATTTTAACAAGATGATTAGTGATTGCAGGCTCTTAGATGCTGGATATGCAGGATCCAGATTCACTTGGTCCAACAAATCGAAATGGAAAAGGCTTGATTGGGTTTTTATAAATAATACTTGGAATGACTTCTTTAATAGCACAAATGTTATTCATAAGGCCAGAACTTGTTCTGACCATATGGCTATTCTTATTAACATTTCCTTTATGTCTTACAGTTCTAAAAAGAATTTCAGATTTCCAAATATGTGGTCCTTAGATGAAAACTTCATTCCTTTTGTTACTAGAAACTGGCAGCAAGAAATGGAGGGTGATCCTTTGAATAGTTTCTGGTGGAAGTTAAAAAGACTTAAGATTAGCCTCATTGCTTGGAATAAGAACCACTTTGGTAACATTTTCAGCAAGGTTAAATACTTTGGAAGATGAAGTTCTCATGATGGAATCTATTCATCAGCAGCAAAATACAAATCAATCCAAAGAGATGCTTAACAAGACCAATGCTATGCTTTTAAATGCTTACAAAATAGAAGAAGAATACTGGCTTCGAAAGTGTAATGTTAACTGGATAAAGGATGGAGATAAAAACTCCAAGCTTTTTCACAATTACGTTAACAAGAAAAGGAAAAAGAACTCCATAAATGGTATCAAGGAGAATAATAGCTGGATCATTGATAAAGACCTTATTGGTGATTCTGCTGTTTCCTTTTTCACTAATGTTCTTGCCAGTAAGCCTTATAGAGATATTCATGAGGAGATGGACAGATTCAATCATCCTATGTTTAATGTCATTCCCAACGTCATCACTCAAGAATATAACAAGAGTCTGCTAAAGCTTCATCTGGAAGATGAAGTTCTAAGAACTATCAACAATTTGAAGGCCTCAAGTGTTGCAGGTATGGATGGTTACAATCTATTCTTTTATAAAAAGTGTTGGGACATTATTAAAGTAGATCTTATTCTGGCTCTACATCACTTTATTAGAGGTTTTCCCATTCCTAAAGACATCTTAGCAACTGGTATATGCCTTATTCCTAAGTCAACTAACCCTACTACTTGGAGTGATTATCGTCCAATTAGTTTATGTTCTTTTCTTAATCGTATTATGGCTAAGATTCCGAATGATATGTTAGTTCTCCTTTTGCCTAAAATCATATCTAGCTCTCAAAGTGGTTTTGTGCCTGGTATTAACATTCAATCAAATGTTTTAATTTCCAAGGAGTTGCTTCATGATTTAAATAGGAAAGTCAAGGATCAAAATATAATTGTTCAATTAGACATGTGCAAAGCTTTTGATAAGATCAGTCATCCTTTCCTCCTCAAAGTTTTGAGCTGCTTTGGTTTTTCAAAACGTTTTAGAACTTTAATCAGTAGGATGATATCTAATGCCAACGTTTCTATCTTAATAGATGGGGCTTCTTTTGGCTACTTCAAAACTATCAAAGGTTTGAGGCAAGGGGATCCTATTTCCCATAGCCTCTTTATTATTGCTGAGGAAGTCTTGCTTGGAGGTATATCTCTGCTCTTTGAAAATAACAAGTATATGAGATATAGAAGTCGTAATAGTATGTGTATCAGTAACTTGGCTTTTGCTGATGATATTTTGCTCTTCACTAACAACAAGGAAGCTACATTAGCTTCACTTAATCTTTTCTTGCAGGATTATCAACTTTTTTCTGGACAAGTCATCAACAAAAATAAGACTAAAGTTATCACTGCTAATGGAATGGATGATATCAAATTAAACTCTATATCTAATATTACTGGTTTCAATAATTCCATGCTTCCCACTGTCTATCTTGGTATTACTATCAGCACAAACAATAAAGGTGCTATTTACATTAATCTGCTTAAAAAGATCAATGATAGAATTGTTGAGTGGGAATCTAAACATTTGTCTTTTGCTGGTAGAATTACATTGATTAATTCAGTGCTTATGAACATTGTTCTCTACTGGATGCAAAGAAATGTTATTCCCAACATCATCATCAACAATATAGAAAAGGCTTTTAATAGTTTTCTTTGGGGTTCCACTAGTACTGACCGTAAAATCCACCGGTGTAATTGGAAAAATCATTTGTAAACCTTACAGGGAGGGTGGTTTGAACATTAGAAATTTGGAAGATGTTCAAATCACCGCCTCTAGTTAGCTTTGGTTTCATTTTAGGGATAACAAGTTGCTTTGGGCTAACCTTTTACATTAAATTTATTGTAAGAATAAGCATCCATTGCAGCTTCTCTCTGATGATAAAGGTTATATGGTGTGGAAAAGATTAATGAAGATCAAGCTTGTGGCAGAGAAGTATATTTGCTGGTCATTAGGTGATGGTTGTGTAGACTTCTGGTTGGATAGATGGTCCAACTCTGATCCTCTCTTATCTCTTGATATCAATGTTGATAATAGCTGGTATCATCAGGAAAAAGTGAATCAATACTGGTCCAACTTCAAATGGAACCTTGATAGTATTGTTAATCTGATCAGTCAGGAAGATCTTCAACGAATCTACAACTGTCCTATCAACCACAACATCAAAGACAAGATAATTTGGAGCTTATCATCTACGGGTAATTTTAGTTTTAAAGATACTTGGGATAATCTTCGTACTCCTCATGCTGAATCTAGTTTATTTTCTAGCATTTGGAATGATATCACTCCCAAAAAGCATGCTTTCATACATTGGAAATTGATGAATAATTATATCTCAACTGATTCAATACTTATGAAAAGGCATTCGATCATTGTTTTAAAATGTCAATTTTGCCAAAACTGTGAAACAACTAATCACATTTTCATCGGTTGTGATATTTCTTGGGCTGTTTGGCTTCATTTTGCTGATCTCTTTAATGTTAAGATCTTTAGATATATGACTCCTAAGCACATGTCTAGAATCTAGTCATGGTCTGCTTATAAGAGGAATCATATAAGAAATGTCATTCCCTTCTTTAATCTTTAGCTCAATTTGGAAGTTTAGAAATCAGTCTAAGTTTAAGAATATCAAAGTGCATTCTAAATCTATCATAAATGAAGTGTATAAAATTCTTATTCATATGAATATGGCTGGCATATTCAAAACATTTCACTGGTCGAATGATAGAACTATTGCTAAGCGTTTTGGCTTTTTGCACTTATCTATAATGTTAGCAAAAGACCTTTGATTCTTAAATGGAATCATCCTACTTATGGAAGATGTAAACTTAATACTGATGCTTCAGTGCTTCACAATGGTGAGGCTAGTGCTGGCATCATAATTCGTGACCATGAAGGAAACCTAATTCTGGCTTATGGTAACGTATACGGTAAGTTATCTCCTATTATGGCCGAAGCACGTGCTATTATGGATGGTTTGCTTATATGTTATTCTAAAGGTTTAACAAATATTGATATTGAATCTGACTCTTCTTTGATAGTTGATTTTGTTAAGCATGGTAACAATGTTGTCATTCATTGGTCTCTTTATCCTATAATCAACTGCTGTAGATTATTGATAGCCCCTTCCATGTCTCGTAAGCACATATTTAGAGATCATAATAGGGCTGCTGACTGGTTGGCCCGATGGACGATTAAGTGTAAGATGAAGCTTGAATATAACTATAGGACAACTCCTGCTGATCTTAAAGCTATATTAGTGTTAGAAAGTCTTGGTTTGCAATACTTGACTTCTGATTGAGTATACTTAATCTTGTTTATTGTTAGTTTAAGTCTTCAGGCTCATGCTCGTCTTTTGTTAAGTAGATTGTCTATTGTAGCCGTGTTGCTGATTGTAAGGAAGGGATCTTAACTGATGAAAGAGTTGATCATGATGCTGGGGTTTAACTGTGTCTTTCAATGTTTGTTGGCCAAGTGTTTTTCATCAAAGCTGTGGATGCTTGGATTCAATCTAAGGATTAATTTGCAGTGGTTGAGGTATTGAAAGAAGTGATTTGTGTCGGTGATAGGGAAGTTGTCTTCTTTTTCATAAGAGTGCTGCTATGATCGAATGATTGGGGCGGAGGCTTTTGGCCTTTCCTGTCTAATTGAAGCTGTTGTTTTCAGATGCTGGATGTGCTAATGTTGGTTTATGGCTGATCATTTGGCTTGTGTTTGTTAATAAGTGAAAGAATTCTCCCTAGAAACTTGTTTATGGTGTTGCGCTTCATAAGATTCTGTATACTTGTAAAAGCCATTGTCGTGATCTAGGATTTAAATTTTGGCTCCAAAACTTGTGCCAATTTTGTATTCAAATTATTATTATTAAATATAAGGTCTTTACTTTAAAAAAAGAAAAGAATAAATGCTATGCTGACAACATTTTTTCACCTTTTGATCAAGCAGTGCGTTTGCTACTTTTTTTACTCGGTTGGCTCTGTCCATGATCCGATCCGTATGGTCTATTAATTAAGTCATCCTATCAATGATTCGAGGGATTATATTTAAAGGGATGTTTGAATTTTATCTCTTTAAAAATTAAGAATAACAACTCAATTATTTTTTTACATTCTATTTTTAATTGAATATTCAGACAATTACATAAATAATCTCTGAACCAATTTACACCTCACTAGATTGACGACCATAGTGAAAGTGTAAAGTAAGGTTCTCTAAAGTCTGATAACTTGGATAATAATTCTAACATAATATGAAGCAATGTCAAGATGACCGGTCTCCAAAGCCCACCAATGATCTAAAATAAAGCATCGAGCTAAACACTATTCCAGAACTTCGGAGTCTTATGAGGCTCAATAACAGAATCGGAATTAGAAGTCTTCTCATATTCTTTGAGTAGTGATCATTGTCGTAAGAAAAAAAAGGAAAGCTACATGCTAAAAAACATTCGAAAAACACCATAAAACAAGTAAACAAGATTCTTCGGGAAAAAAAAGGGTTGACAAGGTAAAAACAAAAAGAAAGAGTTTCAGAGAAAGATGCAGTGGTTAGTTGACCCTAGCATAGATCGCCTGCTGAGTGATCAATTCAATGTGCAATCCAAGTATGGGATCTTTTCCACATCTAATGAGGATTACTTGTTCAGTCAAGAATATAATTGGAGGCAGTCGCCTTCGTCTCAAAAATCCTATCCGGACATCTACCTAAGCGTTTTGATATCTCCAAAATATAAAAATATGATGGGAGCCAAGAACCCGAAAACCATCTCGAGCAGTTCAAGAATTTCATGATGAGTTTTGATGATGACGACAAGCTGTTGTGCAAAGTTTTTTCTCAAACTTTCAAGGATAGCGCCTGGAATTGGTATAATAGATTACAACAAGGATCGATTAAGAATTCTGATATGTTTTGGATGTCATTCCGAAGAAAATTTGTGGGAAGTAAAGAACTTTGGGGGAATAAAGATACAATAATCCATTTTGACAACACCCTAATGAATCTTTAAAATATTATACCCAACATTTTGTGAACACCAAAGATGGGTTGACAAACTGTTTTGAATAAGTGGTTATAGCCGCACTCAGACAAAGGTTGTTAGCTGGTGAGTTGGCTGATTTAGTGACCAGTAAGAAGGCAATGACTTGGGACGGTTTATTAAACCAATTTGGAAAGAAAATCATTGTGGATGAAACTAAAATATTGAGACAATTTTATCAATATAAACCCGCCTCTTCAAACCCGCTTCCACAAACTAGTAGCCAGTCGCAAGCTACATTTAGCAATCGTCTGAGACCTCAAATATGGTTCTCATCGGCCAAGACCGAGTTAGTCTAATCAAGGGCACCGATCTAGGCCAATAGCGAATCAGTGGATCCATCATAGTTATTTCACGGAGCTGATTGAAAATGTTGCAACCATTTATGACAAGTCAAAGATTTTTGTGCAATTCCCAACGCCTGTACCTATACAAACTCTAAGGGAAAATCGAAATACATAATTATATAAGTACCACAATGATGTACGACATGATACTAAAGATTGTATTGCTTTAAAGTAGGGGATACAATTCTTAATTGCAAATGGAAAATTAACTGGTGAGGTTAATTTTAATATGAGGGTAAATTTGTAATCTGTTCGGAGTTTTGTGGAGTTTTATAGATGTTTAATGTTTTGAGTAAAGAGTAGAGGGAGAATTAAGCAGCCTAGTTGCAGTTAATTTTTATTACCCACATATAATGCAGGTGGTTGGGTATTTATACCCTTGCATTTGGGCCCTTATGGGCTTTCGGGTTATGCTTAATGGACCCGGGTCATGTTTAAAGACCCATGAGCTCCAAGTAGGAGAGCAAGTAGCTTAGTCAAGAAGTGTTTAAGTTTTTTAGTACTTTTGTCATAGTTCGAGCAGTCCCATTAGCTAAGTGTTCGAAGTGGTCTGTCCGGTCCGGAGGGCTAGGTCCGATCTGTCCATGTCCGGTGAGTAGTCAGAATTCGGACTCATTATTAACAACCTTTGTTAAATCACAAGTAAGTAACATACAAGTGTGCAACATATCACAACTAAGCATAAGTGAAGGTTCATGCAGTTTTACCTATTGTCCGACGAAAAGATACAGATGCTCCCATATAGGAAAGTACAATGATGATTATTGAACAATTTGATATTTATTCAAATTACTTGGATCCTGATCAGGATCAGAGTCGAGTGAATGTGATAACTGATAATAGTGAAAAGGTTTCAAAGCTATATCAATGTTGAATTGTTAACTATATTTGGAGGAGACACGATGCAAACACCTTCAAGATTTTCGAGGAAAAGGCACGTGGTTAGCTTGACCACTCAATTAGAACGGAAGATGTCTTCTCATCTATACCGAAACCCTGCCCTCTTCATTGTTTTTGAAGAAGATGATTTAAAAAATGTTACAGGGCCACATAAGGATATATTGGTAATGGGGGCATCTATTAAGGGAATATAAATCCGACGAATCTTGATCAACACTGGTAGCTCAGCCAATATCCTATTTCTCTCCACCTATAAACAAATGCGGAACCCATATATTATTATCCGATCAAACAGAATCATCAGTAGGGTTTACGAGCATCTTTGTGGATGTTATTGTGGAGTTCGAAAGGGAGGAAATTCTTGGCAAATGACCACTTAAGAAAATTTTAAGAGTTGTTTGTGGTAGTGGATTGTCCGACCCCCTATAATGCTATCTTTGGAGGATTTTGGTTGTTCAGAATGCATGCAGTTGCATCAACGGTTCATCAATGTTTGAAATATACAGTTGGAGGCCAAGTAAAGGTAGTTTAGAGTAGCCAGAAAGTGGCTAGGGAATGTTATGTTACTGATCTTGCTCCACATTATTTGAAGAATGTGGCAACTAAAAAGGAATAACAATTACTTGAGTCCTCCTCAGATCCGAACAAGATAGATGATCCAAGAGATACTCATAGTGCAGTGATCTATATCGAAGACGTTGAAGCACATAGTTTAACAGATGGAAAAAATGTCAGAATTGAGGCTAAATTGCCATCATAATTGAAAGAAGAGTTACTGTCTTTCTTATATAAGAATTTTTATGTGTTAGTTGGTGTAATGAAGATGTGATAGGTGTACCATCTATTGTTATTAATCACAAACTATCTGTGTGATCTGATGCACGCCCAGTAATACAAAGAAGAAGATTTTTCTCTAAAGAAAACTATGAAGATAGTGTTAAATAGGTAGACATACTAACAAAGGTGGGGCATATTTGAGAATCTCAGTATCCATCATAGACATCAAATCCGGTGCTCATAAAAAAATGGTAAGTGGCGAACGTGCATTGATTTCACCAATCTCAATAGGTTATGTCGCAAGAATCCTTTCCATGTTCCTCAGATAGATCAACTCGTAGATTCTACCTCGGGAGATAATTTTTTATCTTTTATAGATGCATATGCTAGGTATAATCAGATATGAAATGGATTCAAAGGACCAGGATCATACCACGTTTATCCCTGACAGGGGGCTGTACTGTTACAAGGTAATGCCATTCGGTTTAAAAGATGCTGGGGCTACTTACCAATACTTAGTCAATAAGGTATTGACAGTACGATTGGGGGAAATGTTAAAGTTTATATTGATGACATGATGGTGAAAAGTCCAAGGGAAGATGATCATTTGCTTAACCTCAAATAAACTTTCTCTAATTTGAAAGCCATCAATTTAAAGCTAAATCTAGAGAAGTGCACTTTAGAGTGAGATCCAGAAAAGTATTGAGGTATATAATTAATTAGAAAGGAATCTAGGCTGAACCAGCGCAAGTAGATGCATTATTAGCCATGGACCCTCCCCGATCAATAAAAGAAGTTCAAGTGTTAAGTGGAAGGCTGGCCGCTTTGAATAGATTTATTTCGAGGTCATCAAATAAATGTGCACAATTCTTCAAAGTGTTGAGAAATTCCAATGAATTCAATTGGTCCCCAAACTGTGATAAGGTGCTCCTAAAACTCTCTTCAAACTGGTAATCAGAGAAATTATGTATGTATACCTGTCAATATCCAATCATGTTGTGAGTGTAGTTTTAGTTCGGGAGGTTGACAATTACCCTCTCCCATTTTATTACATTGGTAAGAGTTTGTTGGATACTAAAAAAAGATACATGAAGTTGGAAAATTGTCTTTAGCCTTGGTAATATAGCAGCCAGAAAAATGAGGCCTTATTTTCAAGCGCACTCCATCACAATTCAAACTTGTTTTCCACTTAAAAGTAATTTGTGGGAAGTAAAGAAATTATGGGGAATCTTTAAAAAATTATACCCAATATTTTGTGAACACCAAAGATGGGTTGGTAGACTGTTTCAAACATGTGGCTATAGCTCAACTCCCCTAATTTATTTACTTCTCACAAATTGCCTTCAGAATATCATCCAAAACATGTTGAAATTCTTGATCGATCCGTGCAATAATCTATTATACCACTTCAAGGCGCTATCTTTAAAAGTTTGAGAAAAAGCTCCGCATAACAACTTTTCATCATCAAAACACATCATGAAATTTTTGAACTGCTCGAGATGGTTATTGAGGTCTTGGCTCCCATCATACTTTTCTTTTTTAGAGATATCAAAATGCCTAGGTAGATGCGTGAGAGGACTTTTGAAGACAAAGGCGGCTGCCTCAAATTATCTCATTGACTGAACATGTGATCCTCATTAGACGTGGCAAATATACCGTGTTCGTATAACACGACGGATCGATCACTCAGCAGGCGATCTATGCTATGGCCAGCTGACCCTTTCACATTTCTCTGATACACTTTCTTTTTTTCTTTAACCTTTCGGCCTATTTTCTTTCCCAAATAATTATGTTTATTTGTTTTATCATGTTTTTTTGAATGTTTTTTAACATATAAATTTCCTTTATTTTTCTTACGACAATGATCACTACTTGAAGAAGATGACGAGACTTCTGATTCTGTTTTTTTTGTTGACCCCTCAGAAGACCCTGAAGTGGTGGAATAATGTTTAATTTAATGCTCCTTTTTCGATCCTTGGTGGGATTTGAGGGATTGGTCATCTTGAACTTGCTTTATATTATGTTGGGGATTATTATCCGGCTCATCAGACTTTGGATACTCCGATGGAATCCCCCCTCATTCAAATCCTTCTTAACATGTCTATGGGCTCTTAATTCTTAAATTCTACTTCTAGTTGATCACGATTCTCTTGCATAAGAATCTTTTCTTTAATATCATTATTCACATGAGATGTGTGTACATGCTCTTGTTCGATTCTAACTTCTTCCTTTTCAAGAGAGGGTTTACCTACATATCATGATCAATGCTCCAAATAAATTTGAAGTTAAACTTTGTGCGTTAAGTTTTGGATATTGTTATTCTGGTACCTTACTCTACACTCCCACTATGGTCGCCATTCTGGTGAGATGTAAATGGTTCAGAGGTTATTTAGATAATTGTTTGAGTAATATTTTAAATTTAAAGTAGAATGTAGAGATAATTGAGCTATTATCTTTAATTTCTAGAGAGATAAAATTCAACCACACCCGTAAAGGATGTCCCTCAGAGAATTTATAAGATGACTTTTAGTTAATTTCCATACGGGCCGAGTCATGGATTGAGCCAAACACAAAAATCCGGAAAGCCCATTAACCATAATTTATATACTTTTTTCCAAAGTTATAAGTAAAGAAGTAGCAAACACACAGCTGAGTCAAATGGTGAAAGTGCTCAGCATATCATTTATCTTAGATATAAATTTTCCCTTAAAAGAAGTCTGACTCTATCAATGTTTACCACTCTCAACGATTTCCAACCCCATCAGAGATAACTTCTATTATACAAAAAAGTTGAAAAGGTAAGAGAATCCAATTTTTAGAAAATATTTTAATTGATTAGGTTAAATTTTAATTAATAATAAATATTAAATCTGGTGCGATATTTGGTAACCCTACATTCTCTTTTTGATTAAAAATTTGAATTCATATTGTTAATTTGTTCAATTATCATCCATCAATCTAAAAACCTAATATTAGGATCAAAATTCAATAGATTACGTAAATATACACATTTTAGAAGTTGGTAAAAATACACCTAATGATATATAGTATGTTTTCCTAATTCTTTGAAAAAAGAGAAGAACCTAATCATTAAGAAACAAAATTCAAGAAACCTCCAAGATATTAATGAGCCTAATCTTCATCTTCAACCTCGTGTATAACCATTCTTCAGTCTCCATGAACATAATCTTCAGCTATATCCTTGAGTATATTCATTCCTCAATCTTCAGTTAGATGGAGGAAGGTGAAGTATGTTCTCAAAAGAATCAAGAAATCGAGGGAAGTGCTTCATTCTTTGAATCAGAATTTCCCCTGTTGAATTAGAAAAGAAAACAAGGTTATTATGCCCCTGAAAGAATGATATCACTAATCATTCTGAATCTAATTTCAACACAAGAGTAAGAATTAATCCAATCTACGAAGATCATCCTGTTAAATCCTTCACAAATTGTTTAAGGCCAAAGCCTAAAGATATAATTTACGAGAATATTTCTATCATCCACAATTCATACCATTCACTTATTTGATTTGACAGAAAAGATAAGGAAAAATTACTGCTCAAATTTAACCATACCATAGTTGGTAAATTTGGTATTGAAAAGCCTGGCCTGGAGGTTATTAAGAGATTTTTTTGGTAATTTCAAGCTTAAAGGAGAAAACTGTGTCACTAATCTTGATTTTAGACATATTTTTATCGAATCTGACCTAAAGGAAGATCTAATTAGGCTGTAGAAAAGGAATGTGTGGAGTATAGGAAACAAACCCTTGAGAATTCTGAAATTGAGTCCTAATTTTAATCCTCATCGTGAAAATCCTATCACTCCTGTCCATATAGATCTACCTAATCTGCTTGAATATATGTATCACTAGAATACTATAATGGAAATTTCAAAATTTCTAGGTTCTCCATTGAGTGTCTGGGTACCTACTAAAAATAGGGCAAGGTCTAATTACTGCAGAATATGGGTCGAAGTTGATGTTTTGAAAGCCGATGTTAAAGAAATTATGGGTCTGTTTTGGAGATGATGGGTTTTAGATAGATTTGGTATATGAAGCTTACCCTCACTATTGTAACTAGGGCTGTTAACGATTCTCCGGAACCGAGAACCGGACCGGGACCGAACCGATAAGGGCCGGACCGAGAACCGGACCGAACCTTAACGGTCAAGTTCGCGGTTCCATTCTAAAAACCGAAAACCGATAAGGAACCAAAACAAAAAACCGGTTAGGAACCGAACCGATAGAACCGATAAGGAATCGAACCGATAAAACCGATAGGACCGAAGGAACCGATACGGAATCGAACCGATGAAACCGATAAACCGGTAGAACCAATAAGAAATCGGACCAATAAAACCGTTAAAACCGATTATTATTTATTATTATTATTATTATATATTATTTTATAAATTATAGTACCAAAATTAATAGTTAATTATCAATTTTTTAAGAAAATGAAAGATCAACTTATAAACTTTAGTTTTTATATCATTTATTTTAATAAAAAAAAATTAAAAATCAAATTTTAATTGATTTTATTTTTTTAAGTAGACCGAACTGGACCGAAACCGGACCGAAACGGGACCGGACCAAACTCGGACCGAACCGAACTCGATCGAACCGAACCGGACCGAACCTAACTAAACTGAAAGCTTAGCGGTTCGGTCCGGTTCCAAAAATTAGAACCGAAATCTTAGCGGTCTGGTCCAGTCCGAACCGATAAGCTTAGCGGTCCGGTCCGGTTCCTTCAAAACCCGGACCGAACCGGACCGATAACAGCCCTAATTTTAACCAATGCTTTCATCTGGGACATTATGAATTTGTTTGTAGGAAATGAGCTGCTTCTACTATGCCCAAGATCCCTGATAATCTTCAAGGTTCGGTGAATTCACAGATTTCTACCAATCTTCAGAGTTATACAAAGTACAAGACAAATGTTATTACTAAAAATTACAGAAACTTACGCCTAAACTCAGTTATTGTGAAAGAACATGATGTTGTTTCTCCAAGAAGAATAGAAAAAAGATGGATGATTCCCTTCAGAATGAAAGTGTGCTAACTAGGATTTTGAGAATGACTCTAGTGAGTTATGCAATGATGAAATCATTGGAGCTTTGTATACTATTGATCTTGGATCTGACATCATCTTAGATAGGATTAGTTTCCCAACAAGGAATTTCTCCGGAAGTCTGCCTTGTTCTCATGTTACCATAGTTTTAGAAAAAACCGATGCGGTGCCGCCGCAACGCACGACGACATGTAACGCTTAAAAATTGTTACGACGAGTCACGTAATTGTTCAAATGGAAAAAAGCCCACCGCGACAGCGTTACCGAGGTCTAGCATCACGCTGCATCGCGAGTGTTATTCCACTGGCTACATCTATTTTTTTATTATATATAAACTAATTTTAATTACTTAACCTGTTATAATTGATCTAAAACGTTATGTATAAAGTAAAGTAAACCAAATTCTGAAGTAACGATTACTATTAAACTTTCAAACCGTTCGACTCGAAACCTAACTTATCTTAAATATAAACTAAATATTGAATTACTGATTTATTAAATGTCTAAACGAGATGAAGATAACTTGATTGATGATATTTGAGTTTTTTTAGGTTTAGTTAGAGTATTGTTTATGTTTAATCGTATTTGAATGTCTTAAAATAATTGAAGTTAAGATTTCATAATATTTTTATTGATTTTTGGACTTAATTTTTTATTTTTTTACTATACTATATATTATTTAATTAATAATATTGGTAAACAGAATAACTCTCGCTGCAACTCTCGTCGCGTCGCCACAACTTTTTGACCCCTCGTCGTCGAAGGGCGTTGCACTTCGCTTAAAACTACGCATGTTACAAAGAAAGATGAATTGAATAATATTCAAGATAATGAGTATAAAAAAGTTGTTCGCAAGAAATCTCGTAAATTGAAAGTTATGAATACAAAAGTTTTAATGTCTACCAAGCTTCTGCAACACAGAGGTGTTGCCAAATCTAACAATTCCAAATGAATATCTCTATTCTCAATTGGAATGTTCGTGGTTTGGGTAACAAAGAAACAATACAAATACTCAAAGCTATTAAAAGATCTGAGAAAACTGATTTTATGGCTCTTCAAGAGCCCATGGACGACAATTCTAAGATTACTTCTATTGCTAAGAAGTTGGGGTTTCAGGAATATCAGAAACAAAGTGTGGGTCTTCTGGAAAGAAGATTTTCTAGTGGATATCATTGCTAAGGATGACAAGTTTATTCACCTGAGTGTGAATCACAACAGTTTTAATAAGGAGTTTAGAGTTTCTATTGTATATGCTAAATGCAATAGAACTTTAAGATAAAGCTTATAGGATAATCTTAGAAGTCTTGATCATGGAAGTAGGGAATAGATGATTCTGGGCGACTTTAATACAATTTCTTCTACGGATGAGCAACTTAACTTTTCTACAACTTGTGATGAGTTCAACTAATTTATTTCAGACTGTAATCTTAATAATGCTTGCTTTTCGGGAACTAAATTTGCTTGGACTAGTAGAAGGAAACGGAGAAGGCTGGATAGGGTTTTATTCAACAATTCTTGGTTAAACTATTTTGAAGAAACTAGGGTGACTCATTTAGCAGAGACTTGCTCAGGTCACTCTCCTATAATTATCAAAATCTCCAACACTCTCAACATGTGCAAAACTTCTTTCAAATTTATGAATATATTGAATTTGCATGATGATTTTAACCGGTTAGTTAAAGATAGTTGGTCTAAAGACATTAAGAGTAATGTTATTCAAAAGTTTTGGTTCAAACTAAAAAGGCTGAATACTGATCTTCAATCTTGGAACAAAACTACCTATGGGAATATTTTTTACTCAATTAAGTAGATAGAGGAAAAGTTGGCTTACAAGGAAATCAATTATCAACAAACTAACTCTACGGAGGATAAGAAGAGTTTGGATGCTGCCAAAGAACAACATCTAAAATTACTTGAAAGAGAAGAGATGTTTTGGGAACAAAAACCCACTCTAATTGGACCAAAAATGGTGAAAGAAATACAGCTTTCTTTCACAATTTGGTCAAGAAAATGGTCAAAATGAATAAGATTTTCAGAATATGGAATGGGACAGAGTGGATAGAAGACCAAATGGCCATTGGGGAGTCTGCAATTGATTATTTCAAAGAGCTATAGTTGATAGTCCTACTCCTTGGAATTCAAATGTTATTCAGGATCTTATCGCTAAAGTTCTAGATGATGAGATGAATGATACTTTGTTAAAGATTCCTAATGAAAATGAAATACAGAACCTTATATTTAATCTTAATCCTAATGCTGCTCCTAGACCTGATGGTTTTAATGGAAATTGTTTTAAAGCCTACTGGTCTACAATATCTAAAGATCTATGTGAAGCTATTGGATGGGTTTTTAGAAATCAGCCTATTCCTAATGGTGTCTTTGCTACTTCTGCATGTCTTATCCCTAAGGTCAAAGTTCCTAATTCCTCGAAAGATTTTAGGACGATTAGTCTTACGACTATGTTCAACAAGATAATATCCAAGGTCATTAATAACAGAATTAAGGCTATTATTCATCTGCTACTATCTGAGGAACACTGAGCTTTCTAAAGAGGTGGAAACATTCATGAGAATGTTATGATAGCTCAGGAGCTCTCATATGATTTGAATCTTAAATCTAACGGAAGCAACATCATTATGAAGTTGGATATGACCAAGGCTTTTGATAGGCTTGATCATACTTTTTTATTGAGTGTTCTCGCTGGTTTTGGCTTTTGGCATGGTTTTATTCAGCTTATCGAAAAGTGTATCACTAGCAGTTATTTTTCTATTATAATCAATGGGGAGGCTAAAGGTTATTTTAAGTCCAACAAGGATCTGATGCAAGGAGACCCCTTATCTCCCTCACTCTTCATATTACATGAAGAGTATTTGGTCACATGGATTAAGAAATTAGCTATGGATTTCTCTAATACTATCTACAAGAATATGAGCAGTATGAAGATTCCTTGCCTGGCTTATGCAGATGACCTGCTTATCTTCTGTAACGGGTCTTCTGATTCTATTTCCTTGATTGGTGGTTTGCTAGCTTATTATGAAAAAAAATTTGGTCAATTAGTTAATAAAGAAAAGTCTAAACTAATTGTATCAAATAAGATGTCTTCAAATAGAATTTTATACCTGGAGCAGTTAACTGGTTTCAAGCATAGCCAGTTTCCCTTCAAATACATGGGAATAATCATTAATAGAAGAAATAAAGTTAGTAATGTTGATGATCTGGTTTTCAAAATCAATCAAAAAATTTCTGAATGGGATAAGTCTGCTTTGTCCTTTGGAGGTAGGCTTGTCTTAATTCAATCTGCTATCTCTACTTACCCTATATACACTTTACAAAACTCAGTTTTCGCTAAAACTGCTATGCAAAGAATTGAAATATTATATAGTAATTTTCTATGATGTTCTAAAGACTCTCAAAGACAATATTTTGGTCTAAATGGAGTAAGGTTTGTAGAAGTTATGAGGAAGGTGATATGAACTTGGGGAGTTTAAAGGATCTTCAAGATGTTTTCTCTTATAAGCTTTGGCGGAATTTCTGGAAGCAAAGCTCTCTTTGGTCTAAATTGTTATACTCCACTTACTATAATGGAAATCACCCTTTGACTGTTTCAAAGGGTACTAAATGTTCTACAATCTGGAATAGGCTGCTGAAAGTCAGGGATAGGGCTAATAAGTTTATCCTTTGGCATCCGGGTGAAGGGTTGATGGATTTCTGGATTGATAGGTGGTGTTCCTCTCAACATTTTATTACTTTTGAAGATGGTGAAGACATGTCAGGTTTTGAGCACAAATTGGTCAGGGATTTTTGGGAAGATGGTTGTTGGAAGGCTGAGGTGAGGAATGTTGGTTTATCAGAAATCAATTATTCTAGTATCAATAAAGTCTTTATTTCTAATCAGAAAGACTTTCCTAGCTGGAATCTTTCTCTAAATAGTCAATTCAATACGAAGCAAACTTGGGAATAAATCAGAAATAAAAACAACGATACTTATCTGTTTGATAATAACTGGAATGTGATAACTCCTTTGAAATACTCATTTTGCTTATGGAGAACTCTGAATAGATGTTTACCCATTGATTTTATCCTGCATAAAAGGAAAATTTCGTTAGCTTCAAAGTGTAAAAAATGTAATTCAATTGAAACTATTAGGCATACTTTTATTGAGTGTCAGTCTGCTTGGGAAGTCTGGGTATTTTTTGCTGGCTTCTTCAATATTCGAATCAGCCAAGCTATGTATTTTTCTCATATGGCTAGAACTTGGTTCTAGAGTTCTAAGAAGAAGGTTCATATTTGTTTGATCCTTCCTCCTATGATTACTTTTGGTTTATGGAACTTGAGGAATAAGAAAAAAAAATGATAATCATAGAGTTAGCTCTAAAAATATGATCGACCATGTTTTGTTCATTCTCGAGGGTTTAGATAGATCTTTTCTACTTAAAAGGAAATATTGGGGTAAATTTAGTTCAATTGGTCTTTTACTGGGTTGCCTAAACCATCTTCAAAAACCCAGAATGGCTATGTCCCTTCGGTGGATTAATCCTAAAGCTAATAGATATAAGCTCAATACTGATGGAGCTTGTCGTCTATTAAATGAAGGTAGTGGAGGAGCCATTGTCAGAGACAGCAATGGACTGATTGTTTTTTGCTATGAAAGATTGTATGGTAAGAGTACGCCAATTGTAGCATAATGTAGGGCTCTATTAGATTGGTTGATTTTATATCATAAGAAGGGCATTTCGAGCTTGGATATACAGACAGATTCATCTCTATTAATTGAAATGATTTCGAGAGGTAGAACCCCATGGTTTCCAGTTCCTATTATGGCTTGTTGCAGGAAGCTCATCTCTTGCAATATGAATTTGATTCATATATTCAGAGAGTAGAATGAAGTTTCTAACTGGGTTGCCAACGAAACCTTAAAATCCACTTATGGAATGGATTTTAACAGAAATCAAGCTTCAAATGCGCTTGTCGCTATCACATATTTGGAGAGCTTGGGAATCAGTTATATAAGAAGAGAGTAAGAAGAGAGTGAGTTTCAAAACTCTAATGAGCATACCTGAGTCTCGAATTGAAGCTTGAAGAAGGGTTTGACGCATTGATCTGTTGGTCTCTTTGGTTTAGGGTTTGTTCGAAATCGATTGGGTTTGTTCGAAATCGATTGGGTTTGTTTATCGGTGGTTCTTCAAGGTGTAAGGATTTGCATGAGTGATTAAAATGATTGTTGAAGGTTTCTCGATTTTAAGTGCTTCAAAAATTTCTAATTTTCTCAAGGGAGGATTATTGTTTGTGAGAAGATGGTGGTGAAAAGGGGTTGAATTGAAGAGGAGGAATTGTTTTCTGATTTAGAACTTAGGGTAATGTGTTGAAGCTGGATCAGCTTAGATCTTTCAAAAAAGAAAAAAATATAGTATGTTTTCAACTTTTTTATGGGTGGGCGTCGTTGTCGATGATTTTATTTTATTTTATGTTTATCAATATTAATACTAGCTTGTATAATTACTAATTTAATTTTTTATTTTTATTTTTGTTTCTTATGTTTCGGGTCATATTTTTTTTTTATAATATATTTTTTATTTTTTTAGAGATGTGATAATGTAACAATACAATAATCAAACTACTCTTTTTTTAAATGAAGATTGAAAGTTTTGTTTAAGTTAAATGAGAAGTAAACGAGAAGCAAAGATAATCACATCAATCGTCCACAAAAATAGAAAATGACTGAATATGCAAATTATTCCCTTACATGATTCACTTCTAGTATTACGTGACCAACAATAGAGGGAAATAACTTCAAAATCAAGTCAGTTTTTTTTCTTTATGATAGCATACAATGTGTAGTAAGACCTGAACTTGTATTTAGCGAACTTCTGATAGATATGCGAGAAACACCAATGTAATAAAATATTTAATATTGCAATCAACATGAGCCTAATTATTTTCAAAAGTCATGATTATTTTTATTACTATCCGAATTGATCCCTAATTGGAATAAACTAGCATAACTATCTTTGACTAAGTATTGCCCATCTATTTCGTTTGTAAAAATGAAAAATGAAAAATGATATAACTTGTATTTTTTACATGTTAAGTATAATCGAGAAGAAACTCCATACAAAATCTTTTATCTAAATCAATCTTTTATATT
The DNA here is from genome assembly GCA_036936605.1 of Limnanthes douglasii subsp. nivea. Lineage (NCBI taxonomy): Eukaryota > Viridiplantae > Streptophyta > Magnoliopsida > Brassicales > Limnanthaceae > Limnanthes > Limnanthes douglasii. Next base: position 42,976,545 of record JAUPFV010000005.1, on the reverse strand, counting down.
AAGTATATTTTTATTATTAATTAGATTTTTATATTAATTAGATTTTTTATATTAATTAAATCATATTGATATAGTCTTCTATATTAATTAGATTTCATATTGATTTGGTCTTCTATATTAATTAGGTTTTCTGGATTAATTAAATTCATTAATTAATAGATTAGGAGTTATCACGATCGTTTTATAAATAAAAGAAGACATTTTTATGCAAAGTGTAAGGAAATTTGTAAACAACATATTTCTTAAGAGAGAGAAATAACTCTAGCTTTTGCGAGATAAATGAGGTAAAAAAAATAAACATTGAAGAAAAGGTTTTGTGAATCATGTCATATTTTGTTACAAATACTAATTGAGTCTTTTGTAACCTATATATTAGTAAAAAAATGATCGTTGTCTGTGAATATAGTAGGATTTCTTCCACAATATGAACCAATTTCTTGTGTGCTTGATTATTTTCTCCGAAGGCTCGTTAATCAATACATCGTTCTTGCCTCGGCCAAACGATTTTTTAAACCCAAACAAATGATGAAGTGAGCTTAAAGAAACAATATAAGGAGTAGATCGATTGTTGATCTGAAGGTTGGAGAAGTAGATTCTCGCTTAGAAATCAGAAAGCCACGAAAGAAGAGTTCCATGAATCTTAGCATAAAAATATTTGACAGACCTCATGATTTCAACGTCTGGAGAATTAAGGTTAAGTCTTACCTAGTATAGAAGGGATTGGTTGCTGCTATAAATGATAAATTTAGACAGTTTGATGTTGTTGTACTGTATAAATATCATACTACCCTCATATTAAGCTTTAAAGATGAAGTTATGGATATGGAATCGGCTAGTGGCAAGAAGTCTTGACGAACATATTGTATATGAGGAAAAAGATTTACATATTGTCTATGGATGGTAACATATAGATCCGAAGGAACCTAGATGATTACAACCGAATCATACTCCACTTGATGTAGTTGGTGTAAAGGTGGAGGACCAAACAATTATGCTTTAAAGTTCTTCGTCGAATGAGTATAAACATTTCATGAATACCATTCTTTACGAGAAAAGAGTCCCTTACAATATCATAAGTCAAGATCGCACTAAACTCCGAATATTTTCAAAAAAAGAGTTTTATGAAGGGTGACTCCCAAGGGTACAGATTGAGTGTGAGAGGTCAATCAATGAAGAAAAATTCAAATAAGAGGAGAATAAAATCTTGATCAAATTATGAAGGATCTGGTACGAGTTTAAAAGTAATTTGTTGGACATGTAAGAAGAAAAGGCATATAAATGAGAACTGCAGAGAGAAGAGAAATAACAATTGATAAGGAAGAATAAAAGACAAAGGTGAAATTGCAAAGAAACAACAAAGTTAAGGAAAAATTGTAAAGTAAATATTAAAATAGGATTAATTGTCATTAAACAATAAAAGTAAGGGTCAAGTTTGTAATTAAGAGGTAGTTAGGCCCGTGGGGCCCATCACTTGTACTATAAAAGGACCCACCGGATTTGGGAAAGGTGGTTCATTATTATTTTATACTTTCTCTCTCTACGCCGGTTGACTTTCTCTCTCTACAAATTTAAGCAATCAAGAAGTTTATTCACGAATTAGTCCTTCTAAGTATAGTTTGACATAGAAAACTCCTCCTAAAGTTCATATCTTATCAACAATAACTATGAGAAGACTAAATCTAGAGATGCTACAATGATATCTGATGATTGTGAGTTCTTTGATGGTTTAATAAATTCTTATTCTTACAAGTATAACGATAAAATGATGTTGGATTTGGGTGCATTGTTTCACATTACTTCCAATAAGAATTGGTTTAAATATCTGCAAACTATTTGTGGTGGAAGAGACATCCTCTGGAATGATGAATCGTGCGATGTCAAAGTTATCTACATGACTTAAAATAGTAATTAACAATGTAAGATATGTACTCGAAGTTAGACGTAACCTTAATTCTATTGGGATATTAGAGGATGAAAGGTTTACCTATATGGATGAATATGGTATATTTATGCTCTTACAAATCTCTTTTGTTGTTATATAATCTAATAAGACTAATGGTGTGTTAGTTCTTGTTGTTATATCATTGATTGATGACTATTCCAACATAGTATGGGTTCTATGCTCAAACAAGATGTGGATCTTCTGGGATGAGGATGTTGATATGAATGTTCTTATGGGATCATAATCAGTTGCTTCACATGGCTGTAACTTATCCGGGGTGTAATTTTAAATTCAATTTTACTGCTGTCTATGAAAAGAGTAGGCTTCTGATCTTTGGGCCCAGATGATTGATATTGCTACTGATGAGTTCCCTTGGATTATAACTGGTGATTTCAATGTTGTTACCTGCTTTGAGGACCAAGTTGGATGTTCTACCTTTGATCATGATGGTACTGGTGAATTCAATAATGCTATTATACAGTGCAAGCTTGAAGGTATTGGGTATATTGGCTCAAGATATACTTGGAATAGGGGAACCCGTTCGAAAAGATTGAACAGAACTTTAGCTAATGAAAAGTGAATCAATTGCTTCAATAAAACTCAGGTGTTCCTCATGGTCAGAACTTGTTCTGACCATGCCCCTTTTTTAATTCAGTCTAGTCTAATCTCTAATTATAACAATTGCAAAAAGAGTTTTAAGTTTATCAATGCTTGGTCTAATCATGATTGTTTCTTAAGCATCGTGTCTCAGAATTGGAGTATGGCTTGCAAAGGCAATCATGGTCAAGTTTTTTGGTTCAAGTTAAATAGGCTTAAGAGCTGTCTTAAGAAGTGGAACACTAATACTTTTGGTAACATCTTCAATAATGTTAAAGACACTGCCGAGGTGGTCAAGAATATGGAGATCTCTCACTTTGAAAATAATAGCAATGACTCTAGAGCTGCCCTCTCTAAAGCTAATAGCATGTATATCAAAGCCCTCAGAAATGAGGAGAGTTTCTGGCATCAGAAAGGCTATAATTCTTGGCTTAGAGATGGTGATGGGAATACCAAGATTTATCATGCTTATGTGAATAAGAAGAAAAGAAGGAACAACATCAAAGGGATTAAAGTTAATGGTGTTTGGATTGATGATCATATTGAGCTTGCCAATTCTGCTGAATCCTTTTTTAAAAACATCTTATCTTCTGAGTCTTTCACTAATAGTAATGATGAAGCTCTTCTAATGCAGGATGATATTTTCTATAATATCCCTAGCCTTGTTAAGGATGATGCCAATGCTTCCATTACGAGGCACACTAATAAAGATGAAATTTGGAGTGTTATAGCTAAGATGAAAAGTAATAGTGCTGTTGGACTAGATGGTTTAAATATATTTTTCTTTAAAGTTTGTTGGTCTGTCATCTGCAATGATCTCTGTAATGCCTTTAATGCTTATCTTTCAGGTAATAACATCCCTGATGGAGTCTTTGCTACAGGCATTTGCCTGATTCCTAAAAGCCCTAACCTAATTGCTTGGAACAACTATAGAACGATAAGTTTGTGTACTATGTTCAATAGAATATTTTCAAACTTAATAAACTCTCGTTTAGCTAATATTATACCTAACATTGAGTCCAAGATGTAGGGAGCCTTTGTTAAAGGGAGGCTCATCCATGAAAATATCTTAATCACAAAAGAGATGATTCATGACTTAGACAGAAAGCCTAAAACAGGCAATGCTATTATCCAGCTTGACATGACAAAGGATTTTGATAAGCTTTCTCATGCCTTTATCTTAAAAGTCCTATCATGTTTTGGGTTTTCTTAAAATTGCATATCTTTAATTAAAAACATGATTACAAATGTACATATTTCAGTGTTTATAAATGGTTATGTCAATGGTAATTTTAAGCAGATGCAAGGTCTTAGGCAAGGAGACCCTTTGTCTCCTAGCCTATTTATCTTAGCAGGGGATGTCTTACTTAGAAGGATCTACAATCTCTTCAACAAGAATAAATGCCTTCACTATGCTTATAGGTCAAACTTCCCGGTGCCTTGTCTTGCCTTTGCAGACGATGTTCTGATCTTCACAAACTGCAAGCCTAGCTCTATTGCCATGCTGTGCAACCTCCTTGATAATTACCAGCTTGTCTCTGGTCAGGCTGTTAACAAAGAGAAAACTAAATTGATCATATCTAGAAAAGCAAACCAATCAAGCACAAATAACATCAAGATCAATACTGGTTTCAACACTGATTCTTTGCCATTCAATTAATTGGGAATCACGATTGCTAGAAATAACAGAGGGAAGTATGTTTCTACTCATCTTGATAAGTTGCAAGATAAAATAGGGGATTGGGACTTAAATAATTTGTCTTTTGGGGGCAGATTAACTTTAATAACTAATGTCCTAATGCCTATTATCTATTATTGAATGCATAACACTTTGCTCCCTAACAATATTATTAAGAGAATTGAATCTTACTTTAACAAGTTCTTATGGAGATCAAACTATCAGGTTAAAGCAATTCACTGGTCTACTTGGTACCAGCTTTGCAAGCCTTTTTCTGAGGGATGTTTAAATACAAAATGCCTAAAGGATATTCAGTTAACATTTTCTTACAAACTATGGTTTCTTTTCAGGAAAAATAGTAGCCTTTGGTCTTCTTTGATGCACAAGATCTACTGCTCTAAAACTCATGCCATAAAGACCATTTGCAAAACAACTGACTCGACTGTTTGGAAAAGGCTTTCTCTTATCAAAAGGGCAGCTGAGAAGAAAATCAAATGGAATCTTGGACAAGGGCATATAGACTTTGGCTAGAGGACTGACACGATAAACCACCTCTGATAAGTGATCCTAACTCCCAAAACTGGTTTCTAAATGCAAGTGTAAACTCATTTTGGAAAAACAATAAGTGGGATTTAACTGGTCTTCAAAAAACAAAAACAAAAACAGAGTATGGGTTCTACTTTTGAAAACCAATAATGAAACATTTGTTGCATTTGTGAGTTAGAAGACTTTGATAGAGAACCGAATCGGGAAATCATTGAAGAAACTTAACACTGATAATGGTTTGGAGTATGTAAACACAAAATTTAGTGGCTATTGTGCATAGCTTGGCATTGCTGCATACCAAACCATAAGTGGATTCCCCAATAGAACGAGCTTGCTGAGAGAATTAATTGTACCATATTGGAACGAGTTAGATTTGTGCTTCATACAATTAATACGGGTCGAAGTTTATAAAGATAAGCTATAACAATGGTTGCATATATCATCAAAATTCTAAATATGACGTTTAAGTTTCTTTATCCTAAAGAGGTATGAACGGGAAATAAATCTAAGTTGAGATATTTGAGAGTGTCCGAATGTATTTCATACGCACATGTGATGCAAGATATTCTTAGGCCAAGGGCATTGGTATGTTTGTTCGTCACATATCCGAATAGAGTAAAAGGGTGTAGATTGTGATGTCTTACACTTGGATGTCTGAAGGTTTGGATATGTAAGGATACAGTTTTCAATAAATAGAATATATCATTAAATAATACGATAGATACTCAATCTAGTACGGTCTGGAAGAGATGTGAAGTTGACGATGGATCTAATATAGAAAGTGAAGATGACAACATTTTTGCCGAAATAGATGTTGGGTTTGGTTCTGCTTTGGGTCGTACGGAGGAAGTTTAACCGCTGTATGAGTACGAAGCTGGCCGAGGTATGGTGTTCTAGGGCCTTCGAATGATTATATGCGAGAGCAACATGATGTTGATAACTTTCAGTTTGTGAGGTATATAGCACAAAGACTAAGCAAACAGTCACAAATGTATAATTTTACCGATGTAATTGGTTATGCTTTATCTATTTAAATACATGGATATGTTATTGGACTCGAAACATATCATAATGTTATCAAGAGTAATGATAAGGAAAAGTTGCTCACGATGATGAAAGAAGAACTAAGATCTCTCAAGAAGATGAACACACCTGGATTCTTGTGAAGGAGCCGAATGGTCAAACATTAGCTGAGATTAAATGGATATACAAGAGGAAGTCATGTATTCCTAGTGTTACCTGGATATAAGTCTAGGTTCGTGGCTTAGGGTTTTACGCAAAATGAGGGTGTTGATTTCAATGAGATATTTTCACCAGTTGTGAAACAAACCTCCATTTAAGTTATGTTTTCAATTATTGTTAGAGTTAATCTTGACCTAGATCAAATAGATGTTACTACTTCCTTTATGCATGGTGATTGGAAAATAAAATGTACATGTGTCAAACTAATGAGGTTTGAATAATGGAATGAGGGTTGTGTGTCTTTGTTGAAGAGACCTCTCAATGTACTAGAACAATCGTTGAGGTAGTGGATTAAAAGATTTGATTCTTATATTATATCGTATAAATATACCAAAACTACTACGATAACTGTGTCTATCAGAATGATGAGACACACATGGAAAGATAAGTCTTATTATTGTTGTATATTGAAGACATACTAATATCTGGAAAATATAGGAGGAAAGTTGAAGCGGTAAAGACTCAACTAGAATAAGAGTTTGAGGTGAAGAATATATGAGAGGCTACGAGGATACTTTGTTTCGAGATAAAGAGAAACATACCAACTGGGTATTTATTTTTATCTCAACAAGAATACACACAGAAATTCCTAAAGAAGTTCTCGATTTCTGAAACAAGAGTGGTTGTAATTCTCATTGGCTCCCAATCAAACTCATAACCACTCAAACACCAACCGAAACATCGGATAAAAGGTATATTTTAAGGATACCTTTTGCCAATTTCATTGGTAGAATTATGTATGCTATGATTTACAGAGGATATGATCTTACCCGCGTTGTAAGTATTTTGAGCAGATTCATATAAAATACGAAGAAGTCGCATTGATATGCAGTCAAGTATCTCATGAGATATTTGAAGGGTTGCCTACTGTAGGGTTGTGTTACACTTATAAAGATACATGTGATATATTTTTTAAAGAGTATGCGAACAATGATTATGCAAGCTACCTCGACACAAGGAAATCTACTTCGATATATCTGTTTATTGTGCTTGGAGGAGTGGTTAGTTGGAAGTCTTGTATAGAAAAGTTCATTGTGTTATCTTCTACATAAATCAATATATGGCTGCTAAGAAGTCTATAAAGGAAGATATTTGGCTTAAGTAATTGTTGAATGAAGTCACTAGTGTTGAGCAAGAAGTGGTTTTGTTATATCGTAATAGGAGTGCCCTTCATTTTATGAAAAATCCAAAGTTTTATGAGAAACTAAATATGTAGATATTAAGATACACTTCATCTGGGACGTGGTGGATAATGAGAAAGTATAGGTGGATAAGATAGCTAGCAAATAAAATCCTTCAGATGCTCTAACTAAAGTATTGTCGATTTCAAAGCTCAAGAACCACATAAGACTGGAAGTCTGAGATACATGTGTGCAATAGATACTAGAGTTATCATAAGCCTAAGTGAAGAATTATTAAGTGTAGGCTAGAAGTAACACGAAGCATAATTTTTTTTTTTAAATCAGTCTGTGATATTAATTTTATTTCTATATTAAATATATTTTCTTTATCAATTAGATTTTCTATTGATCTGATTTTTTTATATTAATTAGATTACTATATTAATTAGATCTTAGATATTCATTAGATTTCTATATTAGTTAGATATTCTATATTAATTATATTTTTTATTAATTAGATATTTTATATTAGTTAGATTTTCTATTAATTTGTTCTTTAGTATTAGTTATATTTTATATTAATTGAGTATTATATACAAATAAGATTTCTTAGTTAATGGATTGAGAGTTACCATAGCCTAACTATAGATAGAAGAAGATCATCTGTAGAGGGGGTCGAATGCATGACCTTTTGGTCATAAGCTTATCTACTCCACCAACTCGGCTACCCTTTTTGGAGCTTTATGTAACCTAATTATTAATAAAAATAGTATATATTTCTCGTGGAAGTAGGATTATTTCTACATCTGAACCACGTTAAATCTTTCTTATTTGTTTGGTTTTATTTATTCTTCATTTTATTTGTTGCTCATCTTGAGCAGGGTTAATTGTTTACTCCAAAGGTTTGTTAATCGATACATCGATTATTGCCTCAACCAAATTTTAGTTTAACCCTAACAGTACCAAAAGGTGGAGTCACTCTATGATTCATGGGAAAAATACAAATAAGCCCTCACCACTCCTTGCCAATATCAATGATTATTTATAAATTCTATTATAGGCTGAATACAAACGATAAACTTGTGATGGATACAATAAGTTGAGTATCCATCAACAACTGACGCCCCAAGATTTTTATAAACTTTTCAAAATTCTTACAAGTAATAACTATGTGAGATTTGAGAAGATATAAAATAAATTCTAAAATAAATTCGGTAGATAACAAGTTAAAAACATAACACTTATGTCAAGCGTATTTGTTCTTGAAGATCAATTTTTTTAGAAAGGAATGAGCCCTACAGGCTTAAATTTATAAGACAAATATAGATAACTAGTCTCACTTACTCACACGGTTGAACTCATACATCTGATTAATTTTTAGAAAACTATACGATCAAATTACAATAATTATAAGCAAATCGTCGAACAAATATGAATTTCTCATAGATATATACTTAAATTATCTACAACATGACAACATAGGAGGGATCAATAACAAGATAGGTTTGAAAGAAAAATTAAACCAATTTTCAGAGGTTTCCAAAACCATAGTTTAAGAAGGTTAAGAAAAAGTTAGATGTGTGGATTACAAAACTTAGAATTCGATTTGATCGGAGAGAAGGGGCCACAAAAATCCTCAAAGCTAATATAATAAATCAATGAGATTTCATGAAGAACTTTGAAATACAAATAGATCAAGTTCATAACATGCTGTCTTTGTGAACACGTGAGATATTTCTAAAACATATTGATAAAAATCCAAAAAACAGATATACAAAATTACTTTGCAAATTTAGACAAGTAAGGCAACCAAAATAAAAATAAGGTAAAAACCATATCGATAATATTGGCATCGATATTGTAAAGCATTTAAATCTTTGCAATATTGATAAAAACGAATATATCAACAACCATATAATAAAAACCATCGCGCCAAAGCCAGTTGATGCCATGTCGATGATGATTACTGCCACAACGATGCTATTGGAAAAAACTACTTTGAATGATGCATCGTGTCATAATTACATAAACACCATAGTGAAGATACTTTGTGTTGTGAGATAATGCTGAGAGACGCGACGAAGTTATTAACCGCTTAAAAAACCTTTACGGTCATGGAAAACCAACTTTTAGAAGTGTAAAAGCACGCTTGAAATCTTTGTATGTTTCAAACTACATACCGAAAGCTTCATATTAAAACCGACTACAAAAGAACTTTAGATAACTTTTTATGTATTTTAAGCATGTTTCAAGACTTTCAAATACATTTTTCTTTAGTAGATGTGTTGGATCGGATGTCGATTTATGTAAACATTTATAAAATACCATGGTTAGGAAGATATGATTAAAAAATATGAAACAATGATGCTCGTGGAGGAATCAAGTGTCTTACTCCATAACAAAGTACCACCACAACTAAAAGATCAATGGACTTATACTATTTCTTGTATTATTGATAAATTTAGATTCAAAATAGTTTTATACAATTTAGTAGTTACATTTATATAATTATATATAAAGGTTAGTTTAGAAGAACATAAGCCAATAACTATTTCACTTCAATTTGGAAGATACGTATATTATATATTTTAGAATAATTTTATAGGATGTCTTCACTCAAATAGATCATCTTATCTTATTGATATGTTTTTGTTGTTGTTTTATATTAAGAAACCAATTAGTGTTATTGATCTTAGAAATACTTTTTTAGCTACCAGTAGAATTTTAATAGATGTAGAGGCACACAAAATAGTACTTGAGGTAAAAAAACAAGTTGTGTTTCATATTTTCAATGAAGCAAAAAACAAGTCAAATATGAGGTCATGTTTGGAGATTAGTATTCTACATGAGATAAATAAAAAATAATTATGAATATAGTAAAAAAGTCCTTAGGAAAATAGTAATTATATTAGATTTTATAATTATTTAATAAAAAATCAAGATAAAAAAACAGTTTTAAAATAAGTTTTTTGTAAATGACCAATTTTAAACAAACAACATTCTCATAATGAACTGACGCATAATTCATCATACTCGAAAGGAAGATAATTTATTAATGAGCATCATAAACTATCTTGATCGAAGCAAAAAAATATGATAAGTTGAGATTAGGTCTTTAGGAAACCTAATAGTTATTTTATGAAAGTTTTTTTTATTATTTAAAACAACAACAACAAAAATCATTTATGTTATTTATCATTGTATTATATTTTACTTGTTTTATTTAGCTTTTATATTTTCAAAATGTTTGGATTGAAATCTTATGGATAATCTTGACTTATTGCCAATTTGACACTCCGAGTTATTTAAACTAAATCTTTTCCGTTTATCGTCATGTAATATTGTTCAAATTTAGATTTCTTATAACATGAAGGAAAATATATGTTTTAAAACACGGGATAGTAGTTCACAAACTATTATCTTAGTTTAAGTAGTTGAGTATAGTTTAATGAACATACATATTAGTAGATTCATATCTTGTGATCTTAGGTATTTGAATAAAGTCTTGCAAACCGATATATGAGCAAAGATCCAGAAGTGTATATTTTGATATTTAGTGAATTATCCAATATTGTAATATATTGTTTTAGAATCTTTGAATTGTTATTAAAACACACGCATGATCTTAGTATAAATAGATCTTCATCTAAGCTTGAATGATTAGAATTAAAAAAAATCTCAAATCACTTATTAAACAAAATAAAAAATCACATAATTTATTTTTCATAATTTTACCATGAGTAACTGAGTCTCATATCTAATCAACATTGACGTTCACATAAAAAGAAAAAATATATGTTAAATTTCTTTTGTGGTTTGTTTAATCTCATAGCCTAGTTAAGACGAGTTATTAAATATATAGAATGCTCTCAGGAAATTAGATTGAAAGATATTGATCTAACACTCACTAAAAGCCTCAATTAGAAAAAATACTAAAATTAAACAATGCATAAACTACATGCAATTTGTTTAATCCTGTTGTAAATAATGTGAGTTGAAATGTACTTTAATGTGTATTAGTACTTAATACCTTAAGTCAATTAGATCATGAGCTATTGGCTATCACATGGGTTAATTAATAACGATTGAATTTGTTTTCAAATAATTATGACTTCTATTATAAAAAAATAGTTTATTTATTCTTATATTATCAATGAAAGTGCTAAAATATATTCTGATTTGATTATTATATGTATGTTTTAATATTCACTCATAAAATTATGCTTATAAGATTTATCATTCTAGATTTGCTTTATTTGATGGATAGAAGCTTTGATCTCATTGTATAAAGTAGGAATAATATTTATTGATAATGGTTGCATATATAGTATTTTTTAGTCTTTGGGTTCATATTTTTTTTTTTTGTTTTTTTCTTGGATGTCTTTGATTTATAATTTTTTTTATTAATTTATTGTTTAGTTTGGTTTATAACTGATTAAATTACTCTCATCATTGTTTAATTTTGAATTTGATAAATATTATGATTCATTATGAAATTTTAGAATAAAAATGAGCAAAAAATGCATAAATCAAAACCAAAAATCTGAGAAAAGATAAAAAAAGATGACACGTCATATTATAACTTTTAGGTCTTTATACCATAAATAAAAACTAAGATACATTATTTTGACTATAAAAAGAGAACTAGAGTTTCATTTTAAGGGATTCAAAACTCTTGACTCTAGAAGCACAATTAAGCTTTTAGGAGAGGATATAAAAATAATAAAAAGTTGTTGTTATTGTTTTATAAGTTTTTGTATTTTATGTTACGTGTAGGATGTAAGTAACTCGTCAATATAGGTATTATTGTATGACTACATGGGTGTTGGATCTGTCGTGACATGTATAGATACTAACTGTTAAAACTCTATGAAGTTTGAACCGCGACTTAGTTGCAGAGACGTCTATTGATCCCAAGGATTGAGAATGCTATTGAAGACGGGTGACCATTGTGTCGAATGAAATATGTGTTGAGCTGAAGCATGATGATTTGAAGCATTCTAATATGAAGTAATCTTGCATGTAGCATTTGGGCCGAAGCGGAGCCTTCTATTTTACTATAAGTTATTTCAGTCGCTGACTAAGGAACTTTAATCTGGAGTGTCCAATGAAGAATCAGGGTTTTCCTAAAACATATCAATAGAACAAGAAATTGTTTTGCAATGTTTATTGAGACCGTGTGATGTAATTTGGGAGCTACATATTTTTTCAAGGGAGAGAAACTAGCTCTAGGTATTTTGAGAAAGAAGTGAGTGAGAGATAAACCGCGAATAATAAATTATGTGAATCACGTCATCTTTTGTTATAAAGAGTGATTGAATCATTTGTGTTTAAAGAGTCTTTATATAACATACTTATTTATAAAATGAGTGTTAATTACCCTTGGATGTAAGATTTTTCATAATCCGAACCATGCTAAATACTGTCTTGTGTGCTTTATTTTATTACGCTTTTTTGCTCGTCTTGTAAAGGGAATTAGATAGTTATTTTTAGATTTATTTAATCGTATATCGATTCTTTCCTCGGCCAAACGGTGATGGTTCTTCTAACATTTTATTATAATTATCATAAGTTAATCCACTTACCCGAAACTATTAAACATATGGTGATTATATGTAATTTATATGATTTAGTATCAATTAAATTCATGATTTATTTTTTTAGGTTTTATTTTGCTCTTTATGTTATTATAATCACTTGATCAATGATTTAGATTGGGACCGAGAGATAATATTTATGCTTGATCATAACAAATAATATAGTTGAAGAATATAATTAAAGACAAGGTCTTGAAGAATATTTAAGCTTGATCAATAACAAATAATTTAGGCAAATAAGAGCTACAATTGAAGAATATAATTAAAGACAAGGTCTTGCAGATATAAATCAATAATAAAGTGAAGAAAAAAGAAAATATGGAAAATTAAATGAAATCTAAAAATAAATAAATTTGGTCTCTTAAGAATAAATTATAATATCTTATAATGTAGTTTTAAAGAATAAATTAATTATTTTATTTTATTCGATGAGAATTATGATTTTATTTCTATGGAGATGGTTTATATTTGTAAGAGACAAGGGTTCATAAAACTCATGAATATTCTTTTCACTTTTTATCCTGAGTTTGTATGTTTATTTTCTTTATTTTTCTTCTTTTTGTAAGAATGCTCAGTATGTCCAAACACTTTATCTTATGGGATTATAGAACCTCGATTTATATATTTATTATGAATTATATATTTTTTAATTTTTTTCTTTATATATTTCTTTTTAGTATTAATATTATACCTAATAATTTCAAGTTTTGTCGGGATTAATTGAATGTTAATAAATATAGGCTGAGATCGAGAGGTAAAATATGTTTCAGATCTATAATAATCGAGGATAGATTTAGAAGATAGTCATATATGTCATGACATATCATAAAACATATAAAAAATATTAAATTTGATCATGCAATTAAATATTTGTTGTGTTTATTACTTATTTAATTGCAACTTGATACTTAAACCATGTAATTTGGTAGAAATTGATCATGTAATTAAATATTTGACGTGCTTATCACTTATTTAACTAGTGCTCTACGTTTAAACCATATAGTTAGGTATATATTGATAAAACAGTTAAATGTTTGTTGTGCTTACCACTTATTTAACCATTTATTTGATGTTTAAACCACATAGTTAGGTATAGATTGATCATGCAGTTAAATAATTTTTGTGCTTATCACTTATTTAATTGGTGTTTGATGCTTAAACCATATATTTAGGTATAGAATGATCATGCAGTTGAATATTTGTTGTGTGTGCTTATCACTTATTTAACTGTTGTTTGGTACTTACACCATCTAGTTTGGTATAGATTAATGCGTTCTAATATTTTGTTAAGATCCCGTATTTCCAAGATTCGTGCATATTTAGCACGTTTTGTTTGCATGTTTCGTGTAAATTTAGCACAAATTTAGTCGTATTTCTTGCGAATTTTGTGATGTAATACTTGCATGTTTAATTTCTGTTAGGTTTTTTTATCTATAAATTTTTGACATCCCTTTAATTATAATCTTGGATTTGCCCCTAGATAGAGGACGAGAGTAACCACAAATGCATCAAAAACACTCATCAACGCTAACATATGGATAAACTATTAACAAAATAAAAAGTTACAAACTATGAATTTTGATTTTATTAAAGATTAAATTACTACACATAAGTATATTAACACTCACACGGTCCATCGATACAATATAAAAATTGTTTTTTATACTAAGGACTATGCATCATCCTATAATGATAAGTGACAACTAAAAAACTTCATATAACATGTAGTAGCACCACAAGGTCGAAGAAACTATATTAAAATCAACTATTAACTACGTTTAAAAATGATTATAGAAGAGAAATTAAAAAAAATAAAAACTTACCCATATGCGGTCACGACCTTATGGGAATCCATGTATTAGCTCCTATGAGAGTTATGACATATTGTAAAATGCACAATATAAAGGACATCCGAGTACCAGGTGCATCAAGCCTCCTTATCTATTAACTTTGAAATGTAAGTTATTGTTATCAAGTATTTATCCAATAATAATAAGTACAACATCACATGATGACTCATTTAACAAAATAAAATCTTAGAGCTCCTATATTAAAGATCTCGAATTGAAATTGTGAGGTTTTACCTCGATAATTAGAAAGAGATCGATAGAACTCAATATAAAAAGTTGTAGAAGATACGGTGGAAGTTGAAAAAACTGCAGAGGATAAAATATTGCAAAAGATCGTCTTCCTTCTGATTTTTGTGATAAATTTTGATAGTTTTGAGAGAGTGGGTGAATCAATTTGTTGATCAAATTTATCTAAAAAATGACTATTTCTTTAGGGGCTGTTGGTGTTTATTTCAGTTATGGAAATAAAGTGAATAAAACTTTGTTTACATATAGTGGAGCTCTAGCAATCATTCAATGAATGGTTTTTAATGATGGCGTCTTTATACATAAGATGAGAGGTTGATTTATGTGAGATAAGTGATTCATAATTTTCTTTTCAATTTGGTAACACTAAAACAAGAATTATTTTTTATTTTATTTCCATGATTAAAACTATTATTAACACTTTTAGTCTAACTTTATTGTTTTCATAATAATAATAATAATATTTTTGTAATAATAAATATATTATTAGTACTATTATGAATAAATATAATAGTACTATGTCAAATATCCTACACGTCGTAAACGAAATAACTCTGAGCACCAATCCTAAATTGAAACAACCTAAGGAAAGCACAAAACCTCTCGATACAATTGCAGTCCGGTACCTCCAATAAAACTCCCCAAAAATACAATAAAACATCTTGCGATAGAGGTAGAAATGGATTTAGAGCATACTCATATATCTCATGACATATCCTAAAAGATATAAAAAAATATATATCTAATTTGATCATACAACTAAGTGTTTGTTATGCTTACTATTTATTTAACTGATGTTTGATGTTTAAACCATGTAATTGGGTATTAATTGATCATGTAATTAAATATCTGATGTGCTTATCACTTATTTAACTAGTGCTTTATGCTTAAAACAAATTCTTAGGTATAGACTGTGCTTACCGTTTATTTAACCGTTTATTTGATGTTTAAATGATGTAGTTAGGTATAAATTGATCATGCAGTTAAATATTTGTTTTCCTTATCATTTATTTAATTGTTGTTTGATTCTTGTACCATATAGTAGTCTATAGATTGATCATTCAGTTAAATATTTGTTGTGCGTGCTTATAACTTATTTAACTGTTGTTTGATGCTTACACCATGTAGTTAAGTATAGATTAATGCATTTTAGTATTTTGGTAAGGTCTCGTATTTCCATGATCCGTGAAAATTTAGCACAAATATTTGTATGTTTCGTGTAAATTCAGCAAAAATTTAGCCGAATTTCTTACGAATTTTGTGTTGTAATACTTATATATTTATTTTGTGTTAGATTTGTTTTATCTATAAGTTTTGTGACATACCTGTAATTTTAATCGTGGATTTTCCCCTAGAAAGAGGACAATTATGACCACAAATATAGAAAAAATGCTCATCAAGAGTAACATAGATATAAGTTATTAATAAAATAAAGATAGTTACTAACTACATATTTTGATTTTATTGAAAATTAATTATTACACATACAAATATTAAGACTCATACGGTCCATAAATACGATACAAAAAAGTTTTTTTTGATACTGAGGACTACACATCATCCTATAATTATAGGTTACAACTAAACAAAACTCCATATAACATGTAGTAGCAACACGAAGTGGAAGAAACTATGTTGAATTTAACTATTAACTATATTTAGAAAAATGATTATAGAATAGAATTTTAAAATAAAAACTTACCCATATGCGGTCACCACCTTATGGAAATATATCATAATATTGTCTTTGATAAGAGTTATGACACATTGTAAAATGCGCAATATAAAAGACATCTAAGTGCCATGTGCACCAAGCCTCCTCATCTCTTAACTTTGAAATGGTAATTATTGTTATCAAGTATTTATCTAATAATAATAAGTACAACATCATATGATGACTGATTTAACACAATAAAATCCTAGAGCTCCTATATTAAAGATCTCGAATTGAAATTGAGAGGTTTTACCTGGATAATTGGAAAGAGATCAGTAGAACTCAATATAAAAAGTTGTAGAAGATACGGTGGAAGTTGAAAAAACTGCAGAGGATAAAATATTGCAAAAGATCGTCTTCATTCTGATAGATTTTGATAGGGTTTTGAAGGAGTGGGTGAATCAATTTGTTGATCAGATTAATCTAAAAATAACAACTCTTTCATTGGATTTTGTTAGTGTTTATATCAGTTCTGGTAATAATGTGAATCAACCTTTTTTTTAATCAAAGCCGAACTTTATTGATAGCAAATAAAAATTACAAAAGAGAATATTTAGAAGGACACAATAACTGATGGACCGAATTTCTATCCCAACAGAAAAGGCCCCAAATTAACAAAACTCTAGATCTAACCTTTCCCAAACAAACTTCTCACAAAACCATCAGCCTCGTATCGAAACCCTAAATCAGAAAACAACTCAAACCCTAAACCAATTTCAACCCTTCTATTCTATCCTCTCTTTCAGTACCCAGAATACCAAATCCCATCTTCTACACAAAATCGAAATTTCAAAGATTCATTCATGAAGAAACTTCTTCGAAATCAGGTAAATGGAAAGCTTCGATCTTAGTGCAGCTCTCTCCAAGTACACATTTCGCCAGAAATGAAGGAAAAGAGATGGTGCTCCTGAGATCGGAAACATCCATGAGATCCAGAATCAGACAAAGATGAAGAATCGAGCCCAGGAAAGATTCAGACTCCAAAGTGAAACTCCTTCCCAACACGCATTTCGCCCATAAATGGAACTTCAGAGTACAGAACCCAGCACAGCTTTGAGTAGAATCAACCTTTTTTTATATAGTGAAGTTTTATAAATTTTTCAATGAATGGTTTTAACGATGATGTCTTTATACATAAGATGAGAGGTTTATTTTTATCAGATAAGTGATTCATAATTTTCTTTTCGATATGGTAACGCTAAAACATAAATTATGTTTTGTTTTATTTCCACAATTCAAACTATTATTAACACTTTTTCTCTAACTTTTTTATTATCATTATAATAATAAAACTAATATTTATAATAATAGTAGTAATAATAAAATAATAAATAAATTAATAATAAATATAATATTATTATTTTTAATATAGGTAAATATACTACTAAATATAAGAATAATACGTCTAACTTTCTACATGTCGTAAACGAAACAACCATGGGCACCAATCCCAAATTGAAACAAACTAAGTAAAGCATAAAAATCTCCCTATACAATTACAGTCCAATACCTCCAATAAAACTCCTCGAAGATACAATGAAACATCTCGTGATAGATACAAAAAAGTATGTCTAATTTGATCATGCAGTTAAATATATGTTATGCTTACGACTTATCTAATTGTTGTTTGATTCTTAAACCATGTAATTGAATATTTGATGTGCTTATCATTTATATAACTATTGTTTTATGCTTAAACCAAGTAGTTAGGTATAGACTGATAATACAGTTTAATGTTTGTTATGCTTACCACTTATTTAACCATTTATTTGATGTTTAAACCATGTAGTTGGGTATAGATAAATCATGCAGTTAAATCTTTTTTGTGCTTATCACTTATTTATTTGTTGTTTGATTCTTAGACCATTTAGTTAGGTGTAGATTGATCGACAATTAAATATTCGTTGTGCGTGCTTTTCATTTATTTAACCGTTGTTTGATGCTTACACAATGTAGTTAGAAATAGATTAATATGTTCTAGTATTTAGTTAAGGTCTTGTATTTCCACAATCCGTGCAAATGTAGCACGAAGTTTTGCATGTTTTGTGTAAATTTAACACAAATATTGTTGTATTTCTTGTAAATTTTGTGTTGTAAGACTTTTATATTTATTTTTTTGTTAGATTTTTTTTTTATAAGTTTTTTGAAATACCTTTAATTATAATCTTGGATGCCTCTAAATACATTATAAGGGTGACCACAAATGTCGCAAAAATGCTCATCAACACTAACATAGAAAATAAGTTATTAACAAAATAAAGAAAGTTACTAACTATATATTTTGATTTTATTGAAAAACATTTTACTGCACATAAGTATATTAACACTCACACGGTCCATGGATACAACATAAAAAGTCTTTTTTTATACTAAGGACTATGCATCATCCTATAATCATAGGTGGTAGCTAAAAAACTTCATATAACATATGGTAGCACCATGAGGTCGAAGAAACTATATTAAAATTAACTATTAACTACAGTTTTTAAAAAATGATTATAGAAGAGAAATTTAAAAAATAAAAACTTACCCATATTTTGTCATTATCTTATGGAAATCCATCATAATACTGCCTCATATGAGAGTTATGGCACATTGTAAAATGTGCAATATAAAGGACTTCTGAGTACCAGGTGCACCAAGCCTCCTCATCTGTTAAATTTGAAATGATAACTATTGTAATGAAGGATTTTCCAATAATAATAAGTACACCAGCATATGATGTTTGAGTGAACATAATAACATACTAGAGTTCTTATATTAAAGATTTTGAATTGAAATCGAAGGGTTTTGCCTGGATAATTAGAAAGAGATCAGTGAAACTCAATATAAAATGCTGTAGAGGATACAGTGGAAGTTAAAAGACAAAACTGGAGATGATAATTTATTGCAGAGGATCGTATTTATTTTAATTTTAGTGATAGTTTTTCAGTGGGATTTGAGAGATGGGATGAATCAATTTGTTGATAAAATTTATCTAAAAATAACAACTCTTTCTTTGGGGTTTGTTGGTGTATATCAATTTTGGTAATAAAGTAAAACAAACATTTTCTTTTTATATATAGTGGAGCTCTATCAATCATTCCATGAATGGTTTTTAGCGATGATATCTTTGTACATAATATGAGAGATTGATTTACGTCAAATAAGTGATTTATAATTTTATTTTCAATGTGGTAACGCTAAAACATGAATTATGTTTTATTTTATATCCACGATTAAAATTATTATTAGCACTTTTGATCTAACTTTCTTGTTTTCATAATAATAATTATTATTATTATTATTATTAAAATAAATATAATAGGTATACGTCCAACATCCTACACGTCGTAGACAAAATAAGTCTGAGCACCAATCTTAAGTTGAAACAAGCTAAGAAAATCACATAGCCTCCCGATACAATTGCAGTCTTATAGCTCAAATAAAACTCCCCGAAGATACAATGAAACATCTCGCGATAGAGGTAGATACGAATTTAGAGGGTAGTCATATATTTCATGACATATCCTAAAACATATAAAAATATGTCTAATTTGATCATGCACTTAAGTGTTTGTTGTGTTTACTGCTTATTTAACTGTTGCTTGATGCTTAAACCATGTAATTTCTTATTTAACTGCTGCTTGATGCTTAAACCATGTAATTGGATATTAATTGATCATGTAACTAATATTTGATGTGTTTATCACTTATTTAACTAGTTCTTTATGCTTAAACCAAATTGTTAGGTATAGATTGATAAAACAACTAAATGTTTGTTGTGTTTACTATTTATCTAACCATTTATTTGATGTTTAAACCATGTAGTTAGGTATACATTGATCGTGCATTTAAATATTTGTTTTGCTCATCATTTATTTAATTGTTGTTTGATGCTTATACCATATAGTTAGGTATATATTGATTATGCAGCTCAATATATGTTGTGTATGCTGATCACTTATTTAACTACTTGATGCTACACCTTGTATTTAGGTATAGATTAATGTTTTTTGATATTTGGTTAAGGTCTCGTATTTCCATGATCCGTGCAAATTTAGCACGATTTTTTTGCATGTTTCGTGTAAATTTAGCAAAACTTTAGCCATATTTCTTGAAAATTTTGTGTTGTAATAGGTGTATATTTATTTTTTGTTATATATTTATTATCTATAAGTTTTTTTTAACATATCTTTAATTTTAATCTTGGATTTTCCCCTAGATAGAGGACAAGGGTGATCAGAAATGCAGCAAAAACGCTCATCAACACTAACATTGAGTTAAATTATTAACAAAATAAAGAAATTTACTAACTATATATTTTGATTTTATTGAAAATAAATTATTATATATAAATATATTAACACTCACACGATCCATAAATACGATATAAAAAATTATTATTTTTTATACTGAGAACTATGCATCGTCCTATAATTATAGGTGACAACTAAAAACTACATATAACACGTAGGAGCATCACGAGGTTGAATAAACTATGTTTGATACGTTAGGATATTTTTAGAAGGACATTACTGTGTAAACCGGAAGGGAAATTCAGGTATATCTTAGACCAAGTAGGTCAACAACAATCCGACCAGTCAATACACGACTGAGTTGTTTGCTAACACTGTTTAAGGTCTGGGCTTTAAAATTGACCCCAATCCAGGGTCCGACCCGTAAAGCCCATGGTCACAAAATTAATATAAATGCTCCAACCAACTTCATTTAATAGGTTGTACTTTCTTCAAAATATTAAATACAAGCATACACCTCATTTCTCTCACTACTCACTACTCGAAAAAAAATTATACAACTTACAAACTCTCTAAAATACCCTTCCAACCACAAATTATCCACACCAAATTGGCAACCACAGTGGCAGGAGACAGTGCTTGAATTACAGATTCAAAACCAGTGAATAAACCAGTTCGGATGGATCTGAATGTACAAAATGCTCGACCTTCTGATGTGGAAGGAGTGAAAGAAAATAATGATCACACTAATGTGTCTCATGTTAATTACAATGACAATGAAAAACAATCCATGCAAGAAGAACGTGATCGGCTAAGGGATGAAACTAAGGCTTCAAGGGCCCATAAATAAGCACAAAAGGGTATTAAAGAAAAGTCTGGTGCCTCAGCGCTCCACCCTACTGATAATCCTAGTGAAAATGACCAGTCCATAAAGACTCATCTCAGCTCCAGGAAAACGCATCGGTCAAACCATTGGAGAATTTCACGTCTGAGTCTTCTACCAGTTCATCTAACGAGTCGGAGCTTGAGGAATCAGTCTCATACAGTAGTGATGAAGGTCGATATTGAAGAAGAAACTACAGTTGACCAATAAGCATTCAAAAAAAAGTGTATGCATGGCAGGCTCAAAAAGTATCAAGGTAAAATGAAGGGTTCAACTGATCAGCATATTGACCGGTTGCTGATTGATCCTTTCGCCTTCTAATCTGAACCATGTAATTTTGCTACTTCGAATGAGGATACTGTGTTTAGTCGTAGCCAAAATTGGAGGCAGTCACATTTGTCTTAAAAAATGCTTTCCGAACATCTTCCCAAAAGATTTGATAGTTCCAAGATGGAAAAATATGATGGAAGCAAAGATCCGGACAATCATCTTGAACAGTTTAAAAACTTCATGATGAACTTTGATGATGATGACAAGCTGCTATGTCGGGCGTTCTCTCAAACCTTCAAAGGAAGTGCCCTCAAATGGTATAATGGTCTCCCTTAGGGATCTATAATTGTTTTTTATATATTCTGGATTGCATTCCGGAAGCAATTTGTTGGAAGCAATGAGCTTAAAGGTAATGGTGACACAATTATCCATTGTGCCCAAGAGTCGAACGAGTCATTAAAAGAATACATTAGTACGTTTGTAAATATGAAAAATGGGATGGCTGACTGCTTTGAACAAGTTTCAATTGTTTATTTGAGACAGGGTTTGAGTCTGGGTAATTTGGCTGATTCTGTGACCCGGAAGAAAGCTATGATTTTTTAGGGACTGTTGAATCAAGTCGGGAAACATATTAATGTTGAGAAGACTAAGAAATCTAGGGTGCCTCGCCAGAACAGATCTACTACTATAGCACAAACACCTCAAACAACAACCCAGTCCGGTTACAGATCAAAGGAAACTGGACAGGGATCTCATCGCCCCAGGCAGAATCAATCCAACCAAAACCAGCAGGTTAGAAGTAAAAGGAGACCTTGGGTTCAACTTGAATGGTTTGCTGAATTGGGAAAAAATGTGGCTACGATATATGATAAAACTAAAAATGATGTACACTTTAGAAGGTCGGGCGCATTACAATCTCCTAAAGAAACCCAAATACTCATTTCTACAAATATCATAACGACGTGGGGCATGATACCCATGATTGCATACTAATAAAACAAGAGGTGTAGAATCTTATTGAAAGGGGTAAATTGGGTGCTTATGTTAAAAAACAAAGGGGCAGCATGCGAGATAATGCACCGTTCAACACCAATAATCCCTGAACGACTCCTTCGGTAGCCCCTTGAACATCCAGACAAGAGGATACCATGGTGATTATTTAAAGGTTTGATGTGGATTCTGAGTATCTTGATCTGGATCCGAACCGGAATCAGGTAGGGGTGATAGTGGATAAGACTACCATTATTTCTGATCTGGTAAAATATTTTGAGACTCTTACCATATTTGGGGGAGATACAATGACTGCACCCTCAAGTTGTTCAAGAAAAAGGCATATCAAAAGCTTGACTACTCAGTTTGATGGGAGAATATCCACACATCTATACCAAACTCCAACTCCTTTCATAGTTTTTTATGAGGATGACCTGAGAGATATTGCAGGTCCTCAGGAAGACGATATATTGATAGAGGCATCGATATGAGGAAATGATGTACGTCGAATCCTGATTGATACAGGCGGTTTGGAAAATATATTGTTTTTAAATAGTTATAAACAAATGAGAAATCCCTTGATTATTCAGCGTTTAAACAAAACTATTGTGGGATTCACTGGGAGTTCGGCAGATGTAATTGGGGAATTCAAAGAGGAAGTATTATTGGGAAAATGACCTTTCAACAAACGGTGAAGGTATTGTTTGTTGTGGTTCACTGCCCAACATCTTACGATGATATATTTGGGAGATCTTGGATCTCCAGGATGCATGTTGTAGCCTCTGTTATCCATCAGTTCTTGAAGTATGTTATGGGTGCACAAGTGGGTGTTGTCCGAAGCAATCAGAAGGTAGCTAGAGAATGCTATATGACAGCTCTTGCCTCAAATTATTTGGAGGCAGTCAAGGTTAACAAATAATAGCAATTATTGGAGCCTTCCACCGATGAGAATGAAATTGATGATCCAAGGGAGGCTCCTAGTTTTATAATACCTATAGAAGAAGTTGAAGTCCACTGCCTAGCCAAGGGAAAAAGTGTTAAGATTGGTACTAAGTTTCCAATAAGTTTGTAACAAATGCTATTTTATTTCTTATCGGACAATTTACATGTGTTTGCATGGTGCAAGGATAATATAACTAGGATACCCACTGAGGTAATTTACAATAATTTATCAGTCTCGGATGATGCGGGACCAGTCGTACAAAGCAGAAGGTCATTTTCTAAAGAAAAAGTATATGTGATTGTACAAGAAATTGATCGGTTGACCAAATTGGGCCATATCAAAGAATCTCAATACCCAATGTGGACTGGCAACCCTGTTTTGGTCAAAAAAAAAGAATGACAAATGGCGCATTTGTATTGAATTCACTTATCTTAATAAGCCATGTCTCAAAGATCCTTATCTTGTTCCTCAGATAGATCAGTTAGTGGACTCTACCTCTGGAAACAAGCTATTTTCTTTCATGGATGCATTTTCAAGGTACAATCAGATACAGGTACATTCAAATGATCAAGACCACACGACCTTTATTAAAGACGGAGGGCTTCATTGTTACAAAGTGATGTTATTTGGATTAAAAAAATGTTGGGCCACTTATCAAAGGTTAGTAAATAAAGCCTTTGCCAGTCAAATTAGCAGGAATATGGAAGTATATATAGATGATATGATGGTGAAAATCCTCGAGGAAGATGTGTACATATCCGACCTTCAAGAAATGTTTTTTAATTTGAAAGCCATCAATTTAAAATTAAACCCGAATAAATGTGTTTTTGGGGCCCGATCCGAAAAGTTCTTAGGTTATGTTATAAGTGAAAAAGAGATTCAGCATAATCTGAATCAATTCAATGCTCTGTTGGCTATGGCTCTTCCTCGAAGCACTAAAGAACTTCAAAGACTAACCGGACGGTTGGTTGCGTTAAATAGGTTCATTTCAAGATCATCAGATAAGTGTGCTCAATTTTTCTAAGTGTTAAGAAATGCTAAAGACTTTAATTGGTCTCTGCAATGTGAGCATGCCTTCATTGAAATCAATAAACATTTATCTTCACCCAAGACACTATTCAAATCTATTCAAGGGGAGAAACTTTATATGTACTTTGTTGTGTCGGAGTATGCAGTAAGTGTTGTGTTGGTAAGGAAAGCAGATAGTTGCCCCCGTCCAGTGTATTACATAAGAAAAAATTTATTGGAAGCATAAAAGATATATTTGAAGTTAGAAAATTTAGCATTGGCATTGGTAATAGGAGCTACAAAAATGAGGCCTTACTTTCAAGCACATTCAATTGTTGTCCGAATATCTTTTCCTTTGAAGATTGTTCTACAAAAGGCTGATATATCGAGAACAATGACCAAATGGTCAGTTGAGCTGGGTGATTATGATATAAATTTCACACCTTGAGCTGCAATCAAGGCTCAAGCTGTGGCTGATTTCTTAGTAGAGTTTCATACCAAAAGGACTTGTGAGCAAAGGCAAGCAAACCAGTCTAAGAAATAATGGGCAGTCCGAACAGATGGTGGGTCTAGTACCATAGGATGTGGGGTCATAATTTGTTTAACTTCTCCTTATGGTGAACTATATATAAAACTATATATTTTTGTTGCAGAGCCTCCAATAATGAGTCATAATATGAGGCAGCTATAGTGGGTCTAAATTTAGCCTGTATATGTGGGGCAAAGAGAGTCTGATTGATGAGTGACTCCCAACTACTTCTCCATAATGCTCAAGGATAGTCTGAAGCAAAAAATGAACAATTGATAAAATATTTAATGATACTAAGGGAAGTTGCTGCAAGATTTAAAGGTATCCTATATGAACATGTCTCTAGATCAGAAAATACTATGGTTGACTCTTTAGCGACCATAGCCTATTCCAGAGCCTACCCATGGATTTTGATGCAAGAATGCCCCTCAATAGATTCAAACCAAGAGAAGAGTATATGAGATGAAGAAAATATGAGCATATTTTTCATTCAACCCAAGGACTGGAGGTATGATATTTTTTCAATTTATTTCTGATGGAGTTTTACCCCCGGATAAAGCCTTGGCTTACAAGATTAAGTATAAGGCTCGTGGGTTCCTGGTATTAAGAGAAGTTATTTATAAGAAATATTTCAGCAGACCCCTCTTGCGTTGCTTACGGTTTGAAGAATCCCAAAATGTTCTATCTGAACTACACGATGGAGAGGATTGTGCACATTATGGCTATAAGACTTTGACCAGAAGAGTTTTGTTAGCATGGTACCACTGGCCAACAATAATGGAAGATACCAAAGATATAGTCAAGAAGTGTGATCCTTGCCAAAGATATGGGAATGAAATCCACTTTGACCAGAAGAGTTTTGTTAGCATGGTACCACTGGCCAACAATAATGGCAGATACCAAAGATATAGTCAAGAATTGTGATCCTTGCCAAAGATATGGGAATGAAATCCATATTCCATCCATTCATATGGATTCCATATCTGAACCCATCCCTTTTGATAGATGGGTTTTCGATTTTGTTGGGCATCTTCCCATGGCATCCGGAGGGTATCGAACAATAATAGTGACAATTGACTATTTCTCCAAATGGATAGAAGCAACACCCTTAGTTGGAACCACTTATAAGGCGGTCATAAAATTTATTCTATCCAACATATGTTGCCAATTTGGAGTCCCCTAGAGAATCACTACAAATAATGGGCCACAATTTGATAATAAATACATGGAGATATTTTGCACTTCCAGAGGAATTCAACACTGTTTTTCTTCTCATTTACACCCTCAGGCTAATGAGCAAGTTGAAGTTGAAAATCGAACGATCTTATCAGGGTTGAAAAAGAATCTGGAAGGAGCTGCATGAAAGTGGTCGATCTATATGTAAGAAGTATTATAGGCTTACCAAACTACCCCCCGGACTGCTACACAAGAATCCTCTTTTGCACTTATTTATGGGATGGATGTAATCATACCCATATAAGCTACCTTACCATCCTTCAGGATCCAAAACTATTCTGAACAGAGAAAGGATATATCCGTTAGAAATCAGTTGGATTTGATTGGAAAAAAAAGAGTCAAGGAATATTTAAGAACATAACACTATCATGGTTTAATGGGAAGCAAATTTTCATCCAAGGTTAAAAGAAGAGATTTCCAATTGGGAGATAAAGTTTTAAGAAAGGTATTTTTACATACTAAAGAAAGACAGTTTGGGAAGTTGGCTCCGAACTGGGAAGACCTTTATATGATATGTGAAAAAGTCAAGCTAGGAACATATGGACTTCAAGACAAGGAGGGCAGATTTTTGAAGCATCCATGGAACATTGAACATCTCAGGTTGTATTTAGAATAGAACTTTCTTATAAATATTTACCTTCTCTACTTTAGTGTAAATATTATGGTGCATACTCTGTCTTACCCTAGTGGCACAGGGAGGTTTTAATAAGGTGTCCGATTTTTAATCCATGATATCTTATGCCTTCTTGAAAAGGGTTGAGAGTAGTATAAGGAGATTGGGTAAATTAAACATTTATTAAACACCTCGGCTCTCAAATGAGGTATTTTTTAGATGATCGGATGAAGCACTTAACTAGATCTATTAAATACTCATGATCGGAGTTATTCAACACTTTTATCCTTCAAAATGAAATATTGTTAAAATTATTTGGTGAATTAAATGTTTATTAAACAAGTCAGATACATTAAATACAATTACAAATTTTCCATTGGGAGAAAAATGAGTTCGTACGAAAGGAAGACTTGACATTATATCTTGATCGGAATAAGTTCGATCCATAATAAAAAAATGCCTTGGCCATTCAAGGACTTTGGTTTACAGGACAAGGGTTGAAATAGATAACAATATGCCTTGACCATCCAAGGACATTAGTTTTGAATATAAAAACAAACATTATAACCTTAAGGCTCGTTCCCTTCAGTTTTTTCCTTACCCTCGTCATTCTTGGGACTCTTAATTTTAGCGCTTGAAATTTCACTAGTTCCCTCATCAGAAGCATCTTCACTTGAATAACCATGCTTGAGTTATCACAATCCACAATGGTATGAAAAGGTATATCTTCATACAGTACATATTTCCACAAATTTCTGAGGGTCTTCTTCGGAAAAGTCTCATGGAATAGCAAAACCATGTCCGACTTAACTCCCTCGTCGCTCTTTTCTAGAGAATCCACTACCCCAGCATCATACTTTTTTATGGCTGCAACTATCTCTTGAGTCTTGTTGTCCTTTAGAGATTTGTTTTATTTTTTCTTTCTCTTAAAGAGCTTCTTCTAGCTTTCCTTTCTCTTCGGTTAAAGCGGTAATCATGTTTGTGTTGGTGGTTTGTTCTTCCTTTAAGGTTTTGATCTCACTAGAGGGATTGGTTTCCAAGGTGGAATATTTGGTCCGGATTTCCTCTTGAGCACTCTTGGACTGACGCAATTCGGTAGCCAAGTCTTCATTCTCTGTGTTCAAAGCTTCTATTCTTTGTAGAGAAGTGGAGAGGTCTGTCTTCAAATTTTGGTTTGTTGTGGTAAGAGTACCTATGTTCTCAGCCTGCTCCCTAACCTGCCTCTCCAAGTCTACTATTGGCCAGTTCGCTTGACACCTCGAAAGATTCGCCATTATAAGTGACAGTATTGGGAATAGTGGGTTGAGGGTAGGGTCCACCAAAATCATACTTGTCCATATCGCTGAAGTACGTGTTACGAAACTCATCAAGGTTGAATACTCCTTCCATAGATGGCTGGTTTTCCGTAGGAAACATCAGGGAATGAGGGTCAGTTAGTGCCTCTACTTGTTGATGAACATCAGATGGTAGTATAGGATTGTCAACCGGAGGCCGTAGAATTACCTATGACCCTAAGTTGCTCTTCTTTTTCTTCTTTGTTCTTCGATCATCGCCTTGCTTGGGTCTTTTATGACCTCTCTTTGTAGCTTGAGGGGACTGATCCTTTTCCCTAGTTTCCCTGACTGTAGCAGTCGCAGCTTCCAACAAGACATCGTTTATCCCTTTAGGATTATACGAACTAGTTGTTTCAGGATTCTGGAGAGGAGGATCGTTTCCAGTTTTCTTCTTCTTATTCTTCTTCATCTTGTCTAGATGATTAGGAGCTTTACTTCGGGCTGGTAAGTACGGTTTGCCATCCTTGGATTCTGTCCTTCTTAGTATAATGTCTGTTGGAAGGGGTGGTCAGCTGTTCCCAGGTGAGGTCTCTGCTTCCGGTGGCGTTCCACAAATGAGCCCTCAACATGTTCCCGGAAGTGAAGCAGTTATGAAAGATAAGCCCCCATGTTTCCGATGCCCATGGGTTTAGTTTGGCAAAGGTAGCTTTTCCAGCCTCTAGGTGCTCACGAAACATCTTTGAAAGCACTACAAAATAAAAACAACAATCAGTTTGGTCTAAACAATTGGAAGTTTGTATACAACCAAAAGAACAAATGGGTGTTACCTAAGCTCCTCTAATACCTAGTCAGTTGACTCTAATTTTGTTTGGTAGTTGATCTTTTTACCTTTCTCCCAGGCTCCGTTAATGAACAAAAACTGGGTCCTCCATGGTTTTTCCGCCTCTAATAGGTCATTCACCACCTTGTAGTCATTCCCCATGTTGTAGTAATAGAATGGGATTTGGTGATTCCTACACAAACCAGCAATGACAGTAAATTTATCCATGGGAAATGGAATGTTTGATAGCATGGAAGCAATTATGCTGGCAAGTAGGGTATACTAGGAATTCAGACTCAGCTGGTTAGGGAAAATCTTAATCAAATGGAAGTACCAAACTACTTCTTGGTCCAAGGGAAAGCGAAGTCCCCAGTTTAGTACTTCGGTGTATACCACGAGTTCGTTAGCTTTGCAGTCTAAGAGAGTCTCTTGAGTAACTGGAATCCTAACCTTGACCAACTCTAGGAAGCCCCATTTTGTTCTTATCCGATCCAACTCAGCGGTATGTGTATACACATAGGCAATTTTTTGAGGGGCCAACAAATATTTCACGCTGACCTTGCATAGATTTGGCCCAACCATTCCTGATAAACACTCCGGAAGTGATTCAATGCTTGGTAGTCCTGCACCTATGGCCTCTTCTTCAGTTTGTCTGGCCTCATTAGGAGGGGTATAGTCTCCGGATTGGAAGGGGTTTGGGCAGTAGGATTTAATGCTTCCGAACTGATGTTCTTGGAAGATGAAGGGGTGTTTTTGGACTTGGAGAGTCGAATAACTCTCTGAGGGGTGACATCTTCTGTATCAGACTTCATGGCTATGAAAGATGAGGGTTTCCTAACACTAGAAATAATTTTTATTTTAGGAGAAGAATATAAAGATGCTTGAACTGAAGGTTCAGATTCTATAGTAGATAATGTAAGAATGAAAGAGGGTTTTCGCATTACCGATGTTCTGGATGATGACGTGATCTTATCATTCTAGTACCACCGGGCTAACCACCCCACCATGAGAAACAGGGAGTCCGGCTATGATCCTTGCCTCCTGTTTTGCCTCTTTTTTTGCTCTCTCTAAGTCTGATAAATTTAAGCAACCCTCTTTTATCAAAGATGTTCTAACAGTGAACATATAACTTCTTAAAGACAGAGTAAAATTGAAAATTCAAGCTTTCTCTTTCTAGGAAATTTTTCTGGTTATGATATACAAAACAGTAAAACAAGTTCAAAAAGGAACCCCTTCGGATCCGATCTGAATCTTTTCTCGAATAAGTTAGCTCTTCCAAAATATTTTTGAAAGAACTAAATGTGCTACTAATATGTTCAGATTTTTTTGTAAGGATATTACTATGTGAACCGGAGGGGTGATTCAGGTATATTTTAGACCAAACAGGTCAAGAACAATCTGACCAGTCAATATATGACTCAGCTGTGTGCTAACACTGTTTAAGTCTGGCTTTAAAGACTGACCCGAATCCAGGGTCTGAACTGTAAAGCCCATGGCCTACCACCCTTTCTCTTCACCTGATATAAGGCAGTCGAAGATAAATACCCCAACCAACTTCATTTAACAGGTTGGACTTTCTTCAAAACATTAAATACAAGCATACACCTCCTTTCTCTCACTACCCACTCCTCTGAAATATTATACAGCTTACAAACTCTCTAAAATACCCCTGAACCACAAATTATCCACACCAATATTAACAATAATTATTAACAACATTTTGAAAAATTGATTATAGAAGATAAATTTTAAAAATAAAAACATCCTCATATGCTGTCACACCTTATGAAAATCTATCATAATATTCCTCTAATGAGAGTTATGACATATTATAAAATGCACAATATAAAGGACATCCGAGTACAATGTGCACCAAGCCTCCTCATATGTTAACTTTGAAATGTTAGCTATTGTTATTAATGATTTATCCAATAGTAATAAGTACACCCGCAGATGATGATTGAGTGAACACAACAAAACCCTAAATCTCATATATTAAAGATCTCGAATTGAAATTAATGAGTTTTACCTGGATAGTTAGAAAGAGATCAGTAGAACTCAATATAAAAAGCTGCAAAGCATACAGTGGAAGTCAAAAGAGAAAACTACACAGGATAATATATTACAGAGGATCGTCTTCCTTTTAATTTTAGTGATAGATTTTAAGTGGGTTTTGAGAGAGGAGTGAATCAATTTGTTGATCAACTTTATCTAAAAATAGCTACTCTTTCTTTGGGGTTTGTTGGTGTTTATATCAATTCTGGTAATAAAGTGAATCAAGCTTCTTTTTTTATATATAGTGGATCCCTATAAATCGTATAGTGAATCGTATGGTGATTCATAATTTTCTTTTCAATATGGTAGCGCTAAAACATAAATTATTTTTTATTTTATTTTCACGATTAAAACTATTATTATTAACATTTTTTGTCTAACTTTCTTGTTTCCATAATAATAATAAACATAGTATTATTAATATTATTAAGAATATGAATAAATATAATAATAATAATAATAATATGTCCACCATCCTTACACGTTGTAAACGAAATAACTCTGAGCACCAAACCCAAATTGAAACTGATATGGTCGGATTATTTTAGAGGTACCCTTCTGCTTAATCCAAATGGGTAATTCAGGCACCTTCTACATTAAACTTTTTACGAACGGTAAACCTAAGTGGACCATGTCTAAGATATATGCTAACCCATTTTTGGTTTTGGACTTTAAAGCCTGACCTGAATCCAAAGTCTGACCCGGACGACCCTTGGGTCATAAAACAAATATAAATACTTCAAACAACCTCATTTAATAGGTTGGACTTTTTCTAAGAATATTAACTACTAGCACACACCTCTTTTGTCTATTTACCTTCTACATAAAAATTTAATACTCAGTTAATAAACTACCTGAAATACCCTTCGATTATAAATTATCCACACCAGAAACAGCCTAAAGAAAACATGGAACCTCCCGATACATGTCCAGTCTGGTACCTCCAATTAAACTCCCCGAAGATACAATTAAACATCTTGAGATAGAGACATAGAAGGATTTAGAGGGTAGTCATATATGTCATGACATATCCCAAAAAAATTAAAAATATATGTCTAATTTGATGATATTAAGTGTTTGTTGTGTTTACTACTTATTTAAGTGTTCCTTGATGCTTAAACGATGTAATTTGGTATAAATTGATCATGTAATTAAATATTTAATGTGCTTATCAGTTATTTATACCACAACACTTAAAAACATAACCAAATTTTAACTCAAATCCCAATTTTTTAACCACAAATCTAACAAACATCAAAAATAACATGGAAGCTAACCATTTGTAATTTGTGGAAATAACTTCTTATATTTTTGTTTAGTTTTATTAATAATTGCACGAAACATGCGATGAACAACATGTTCGTGGCATGTTTCGTACGAAATTAATGTCGTTTATCCCACGGTTCATGGGACATGTTAATTAGTGTTGATTTTGAGCTTTGGAAATGAATGGATTTTATAATCTATTATTTAATTTTAAAATTTTAATTACCATATTTTAAAGTAATTTTTAATCCATTATTTAATTTTTAATTATTAATTAATTTTATTATAATATTAAAAAATATATATTAAAATAACTAAGAAATAAATCACCAATTTAATATGAAAATTAATTTTGAAATTTTAATTAACTTTAAAAGTTGTATAAAAAGGTTACACGGAAAAAGATGTCAAAATCTTATCATAATAATTAGTAATATCATATTACAAAAAAGATAAAAATAATAATAATTAACTTTAGTTAACTTTTTTAAAATATAAAAAAGATATTATGCAATTTAATTTTAAATTATTAATAATAAAATATAAAAGTTATTACAATATTTTAATACTATTTATAACCGTTGTTTAACTTTAAAATTTTAATTAATTTTACCATAATATTACAAAATATTAGAATACGTAATAGATACACAAACGTAAAGTTAAACCATCGATATTTTATAAAATTTAATTCTAAAATTTAATTAACTTTAAGAGTCGATAAATAAAAAAAATATACGAGGAATTATTATGTTTCAAAATTATTCGGATTTATATTCGGATTTTATTAGAGTAAAAAATGTTATTGGGTATTTATTATCCAATATTTACTATTTCTATGTTTTAGTTTTTAAAGTCATTTAATTACATGTTAACATAATTAAATAGAAGAGAAAAGTACGAGTAAATACTCATTCAACTACTTAATTACCAACTAGTAACCAAAATGAGGATGATGATAATTGGTACATCCATTTAATAATTAGACAAAAATATCCCCGACTATATATATCCACTGGTACCTTCACCAGTACTAACCTGAGAATTGTTTGAAAAATTAACTTGAGAGTTGTTTGCAACTCTCTCGATTACCTGACAGTTTTTACCAGTTAATTTTTTTTATATAAAAATAAAAACAATATCATCAATGGATCTAGTTTTGTTCATTTACAAAAAATAAAAGCGATGGTACTTTAATTTATTTTTTCCGAGCTTCGGTTTGAAAGATATGGATCTTTTCAAAATAAAATAAAAAGAAAAGTAAGAAAGAGAAATTTTGGTTACGTCGTTGTTGATGAAGGGTGAGGGTAGTTATCGTATTAAAATAATGTTAGGTATTAAGTGGTAATTAGTTAGTTGAGATGAGTATTAAGAGGTAATAGAACAAAACTTGGGTACGAGATAACAATATAATAGTTGAGTGAGTACCTTAGTTACAATTTCCCTAAATAGAATCACTTGGTAATATTTTTTTTCTTTTTTTTCTGTTTTAAGATAATTAAATAGAATCACTTGTTTATATTATTTTATTTTATTTATTTATTATTTAGATCTAAAAAATTGTAATTAGAATGAAAACTTGGGCTTGCCATAAACACCCTTCTTTTTCGCATGACATTTGCAAATTTATTATACGAACATGTATCGGAGCAACCCAGAAATCTGAAACCCTGAAACACAAATTCAAGTATCATTCCGCTCAAAATCAAACGCAAAACACAAATCCAAAATTCACTTACAATACTAGGCTATCAAGTCAACAAAACAACAAATCAAACCATATAAAAATCAAACTTTTTAGAATTAGAAATTCTAACCTAGATATCTACTAAGATACATAACAAAATCGAAAAAAAAAGACTACTGAGGTTTAGGGTTGTTAACGGTTCTCCGGAACCGAGAACCAGACCGGACACGAACCGATAAGAACCGAACCTTAATGGTCCGGTTTGCGGTTCCATCTTAAAAACTAAAACCGATAGGGAACCGAAACAACAAAACTGGTTCAAGACCAAACTGATAAAACTGATAAACCGGTATAATCGATCACGAACCGAACCGATAAAACCGGTAAACCGAAAAAACCGATACAGAATCGAACCGATAAAATCGATAAACCGGTATAACCGATTAGGAATCGAACCAATAAAATCGTTAAAGTCGATTATTTCATTATTATTTTATTATTTTTTATATATTATATTTCTAAAATTAATAGCTAATTACCAATTTTTAATAAAAATCAAAGATTAACTTACAAACAAACTAATTAAATAATTGCATATCTAACAAATATTTGAACGAACTCGACGTACTATTTAAAATTCAATTAAACCAATCGAAATTGTTTAACTAAAGTGTGTATTTTTTTTTCAATTTCTGAAGAAGTCTTAATTAAAGGCTTATCAGAATTATTTGAATCTGATAAAACTATCAAGTATTCTTATAGAAGCAATATCAATATACCATGTTTGGATTTTGCAGACGATTTGTTAATCTTTACTAATGGATTGGCATCTTCAATGGATACTATAGAGGGTTTCTTACAGACTTACCAAGACACTTCTGGGAAACTCATCAACATAGATGAAACTCAAATCTTAACTACTAACAACATCTCTCAAGACAAGCTTAGAGCTCTTCATATTCAAACTAGTTTCAGTATGTGCTCATTTCTTATTACCTATCTTGGCATCTCCCTTAACTCTAACAACGGAAAGATCAACTTTAATCCTTTGATCGATAAAATCAACAACAAGATTATGTCTTGGGAAGGAAAAAATCTCTCTTACGGTGGCAGATTGACTCTAATAAAGAGTGTCTTTTTACCCATCCCTATCTACTGGATCCAGAGTTGCAAGCTTCCCAAAACCATCATCAACAAAATAGAGAAAATGTTTAACAAGTTCTTATGGGGTTCCTCAAGTAATAACAATAACATTCACTAGAGTAATTGGAATTCTAACTGCAAGTCTTTTAGTGAAGGTGGACTTAAACTTCATAATTTGAATGACTACCAGAAGGCTTACTCTATAAAGATTTGGCTAAAATTCAGAGAGAATAAATCTTTTTGGGCTAAGCTTATTTATAGTATCTACTGTAAAAGCATGCACCCCTCTCAAATAAACTTCAAGAGAAAAGGTTCTTTGACATGGAACTGAATGTCTAAAATCAGAAACCAGGCGGAAGACCAAATAAAATGGATCATGGGTCAAGGTAATATTGTTATTTGGTTGGAGAACTGGTTTGGAAACCCCCCAATCATTCGATTTGAAGAGGATGGTAACAATAGATGGTACAAAGGGAAAACTATGAAATCTTACTGGGTTGACAACTCTTGGAATTTAAACTCGATAAGTCTTCTCTTCTCCAACTCTAGTCTTAACTTAATATTTAAGCTCAAAATTGATAGCCAAGTTGAAGACAAAATTCACTAGAAACTATTAGATAATGAATCTTTTAACATCAAAGATGCTTTGAAAAACTTAATAACTAATCATCCTACCTCATCAATATTTGAAAGAAGCTGGAATCAAATCACTCCAATCAAATTTTCTATTTTATATTGGAGATTATTAAAAAACTTTATTCCTACTGAAGTTACTTTGCAAAAAAGACATTTAGTCCTATTTTCTAAATGTCAATTCTATAATATCATCGAATCAAATGAACATCTGTTTGTATCTTGTAAACATGCTTTGCTAATTTGGGTTCATTTTTCAGAATTTTTTTAGGTTCAAATTAATAAGTTCACGACTCCTACTCACATGGTAAGAAGCTGGTCTTGGTCCTCTCCATCTAAAACTCATATGAAGACAATCATTCCACTAATCATCAACTGAATCATATGGCAAACACAAAATAGAGCTAAATTTAAAGGAGTCACATACTCAACTAAGTTTTCTATTCAATATATAAAGAACATTATAACTAGTCTCGACTTTTCTAAATTACTAAAGTGAAAATATTGGAAGAAGTATGAAAAAGCATCCTCATAAATAGGATGCTTAAATCATTTTTAATTGAAAAAAAGGTTACTCACCTGTGCTGGATACCTCCAGTTTAAGGCAGGCTTATGCTTAATTCGGATGCTTTTAGTACTTAATCTGGAGAATCAAGTGGAGCCATTATAATTAGGGATCTTCAAGAAACTACCATCCATTGTTATGAAAATATCTATGGAAAGATTTCCCAAATTCAAGTAGAAGCCCGGCCTATGTTAGATGGTCTTACAATCTGTAAAATTAAAAGAATCACAAAAATTGATATTGAAAGTGATTTAGAAATCCTGATTTCCCTCTTGCTTCTGGTGCTAATCAGTTTCCAATTGCTAATGTTCTTATTGAAATTAGAAAATTATTCTCTCCTAACATGATTCTTCACCATGCTTTTAGAGAGCAAAACCTTGCAGCTGATTGACTTGCAAGATGGACTGCGAAGTGCAAGATGAGAATCCCTTACCAAGACTTTCGTCCTCCAAACCATTTATTGGCTATAACCTTGTTCGAAAGTCTTAGTATTGGTCAACTGAGAATTGATTAGAAATCCATAATTGAATTATTAGTGTAACCAAATACTGTGTTGATTTTGTATTATAATGTAAACAAATACATCCACAAAATAGTAAAATATTTTGAATAATGGTGTTTATACATTTTATTAAACAAAGTGAGCATACATAAAAAGTTTCAGTGGTCAAAACATATAAAAATAATTATATCTTCTGAATTAATCAATCTCTAGACATTTACTACGATAACTTATCTTATATAATCTCAAATAAATATATAAGTTCGTTCAGATCTACATCATAATGTTTTTACTATGCTTATAGTGTGCGTGTTTTGTCATAAACCTATAAAATATCAAGAATGATCCCAATAAAAGCTTGGTTCCTAATAAATAATACATATTACCCAAAAATTTCATATTGAACTGATTCATCATAAATTTATTGGTGGCATGCAACTGACTACTAGAATTTATGGAAAATGATATGTCATTGGTATACAATGTTGAATTTTAATGAACTTCCACTAACATTTTGAAAATCATCAAACTCTAATTAGTTCAGCTCAAGATTAAATGAAGCTATCACTTTGAGAAATCATGGTATCATTAATGACATCATTGCTTTAATATTGCCCCCAAAGGGGTAGCCGAGTTGGTTGGGTATGGCATTCTTATAACCAAAAAGGTCATGAGTTCGAGTCCCTCTACATACGCTTTCTCGGCTGAGCCTGTCACCTTGTGTGGTTTACCTTCTGGCGTTGGTTTGCAGGCTATCGCGTCAGACTGAGGGTTTACCCTGTGCGCACTCATTGCACTTTGAGTAGCGGCTGCGGGTTCCCTCCGGAAAAAAAATCATTGCTTTAATATTATAAATAAATATCTTAACGTTAAAAAATGTTAACCTTAACGGAAAATTACATACACTCGTTACAAACTTTTTAATTTTACTTTGTTACAGAATTTTAAATTGAATTCTTATTTTGCGTTGATTATTGTTTGTAACCCATCACATACAATAAAAAATTCATTGGATTGTACTATATATCATATTTTCTTAATGTCACCATTTAGAAATACATGATCTTCATATTCATTTAATGAAGCTTAAATCTAAACTTTGTAATATGTTCAATAACTCTTTGAAAGAATATTTTGCTTGATTGAAACATAAGTTTGCTTTAAAGTCAATCTTCCTATATTGAGAGAAACATTTGATGCAAGAGCTTATGTAATGTATATACTTTGATCTTACTTTTTGAGTTAAGCATGGTTTAAATATGAATTTGCGACAAAGTAATTTATTTTTTAAATTGTGGATGATATTTAAAGTAAATTTTCTTGCGTTAAATTTCACTCTTATTACAATAATCACCTGTTGAGAATTGGGATTCAATATGATGTTATGAAAGAATAAATTAATCTTTTACCGCACATCAAAATAATTTTAATATTTTTTGTAAAGCTATTCACGAAGTTACATAAGTTGAGATTAAATTTTTATAGTTATACTATAAAAATTATTAATATTATTGTACAACTCTTTACGAGATTACAGAAGCTAAAACTAAAACCTTCTATTATATCATACCGAATTTAAATATATTTTTGTAAAACTCTTTATTACGTTACATAAGTTGAAATAAAATTGTTCGGTTACCTCATACACAATCTTAATATTATTTTAGAACATTTATACCAATACTTTGTATAAACTAAAAAAGGAAAATTTTTCACCCCACTTAAATTTCACTTAGAGAGATTTCATCATCGACTTTTATGCACCATCATATAAACTCTCATTGAAACCATAAGCGCAATATAATTATACCATTGAGACCTTTACCGAACGTAGTTGAGCTTGCCGACACATCGTCTAGAGCTCACCATCGTAGAAACTCTCCTTAAAAAAATTGGTGCAACATCTTTATCCCACTGAGACCTTTACCGAACGTAGCTGAGGTTGCCGACACATTATCGAGATCTTTCATACCGCTCGATTATTCTGCCAAATTCCAACAGTCAATTCCACTCATCCAAGTCCCATCACCCTACCAAAGAGGTAACTTATTATCTCTAATTATTATAGTAATTAATTTTAGGAAACGGGAAAATGTAAACAAGATATATGAGGCGTTGAGGAAAAAAATGTTGGAAAAGGTTTCAAATGATGAGGCAGATTTTATCAACTCTCATTCTTCCTTTAATGAGAGGTAGAGTTCTAAACGGGACCGATAAATGTGAACGAGGTCGACAGACCAGCTAATAAAATTTAATCCAAATACATACCCATATTTATAAGAATTCAATATAGGATCTCAACATCCTTAGATGAGTCTTCGCTCACCTTGAGACACACACAAAGGGGCTCTGACAAAAGACATATAATGCCAATAAATAAAGTTTGTCATAATGAGTCATTTACTCCTACTAATATGAAATAGATTTGTCATAAAGGTAAGTCAACATTCACGACCAAAACATCTACAACTAAACAAACTAGCAAGTACATTCGGCCATACTATACCAAAACCATAATCATGGATAAGTCGTGTCTTGTTGGATAACTTGAATATCAACTACTATACATATCTTAACAATATTTTATATTCGAGTTGCACATCAGGTGGGGATCCCTGATAACATTAAGATACAACTTTATTAGTTTGGAAACATACTTGCTTGAACCCGTTCAGCATAGATGGTATATTACATAAATGTATTCTATTAATGGGTTCGGTTTCCGCTCCATCGTGAGATACTGTAATTATTTATAGATATATGTCTGATCCATGTGACTCCCAACATATGGCCGATTGTTTATGGTTCTCTGGTTTTGGTAAAAGTCATTTGACATAGAGGATTTGGTCTCATCTCCCACTTCTTAATTAACCCATTTCACCTTTTATAACATAATAATACAAAATCAGCACAAGGTAATAGACGAACTTCCAGATTCGAACAAAAACATATAAGAGAAACTCCATATATAGCAAATATTATTTTGCCTAAGGTTTTCTATGGACACACCAATAGTTTGGGTGTAGTTCATTTAAAAGATTGTTAGTTTCAGTGGGAGAGTTTATAATATGATCTGATGTTATATTTTGCAGTATTAAGCATATTAAGGTTTATTGTATATGTATATATAGAGAGAGAATATTTATTGATATATGTACCGTATTGGACTCCATAGGTGTAAACCATTTAAGAGTAGATATGTACTATTTCAAGTCATATTACCTTTAGCATACACTTCATGAAATATGTTTTTTAAATTATTTTTTTAGTTGCAGAATCACATATAAATTGATTGCGAAATAGAAAAAAATCCAAACGTATTACTCATGGATTTCTTTTTGTTCGTCTTTCAAAAATAAAAATATACGTGTTTTTGGATAAAAAATTTTAAGTTAGAGTTTGAAAGATATGAAGTTTAAATGTTCAAACTGGAGTTGTGAAAATACGTGTAACAATGTTGCAAAATAAGAAGAAATAGTTACCAAGAAATAGAATTTAGTTGTTTAATAAGTCTCTCATTTTTTTCTCTCCTATTTTTTTTTTGTTTTTTTAATGTTAATATCTTTCAAATCATACCTCCAAAAAAATATCTAAAAATACCACTAGGTTTATTCTTTTAAGACGAACAAAATTAAATCCCTAATATATATATATATATATTTGAATATTTTTAGTTGTGAAATTATGTGTAAATTGGTTACAAAAATAAATAAAAACATTATTCAAACATATAATTCATGGATCTCGTTTTGTTCACCTTTGAAAAATATAAATATGTATTTTTAGAAAAAAAAAATTGAGTTAGGGTTTGAAATATATGAAGTTTTGAGTGTTGAAATTGGAGTTTCGGAAATTATGTAATTGTGTTACACACGTAAGAGGCAATTCGTTAAAGAAATAGAAATTTAATTGCGTAATAAGCGTGATTTTCTCTCTACTTTTTTGTATTGTTTAAAATGTCATATTTTTGAAACCATAGTTCTAAAAACATTCGAAAATGCCATTGAGTTTATTTTTAAGACAAAAAAAACTAGACCGATAAAATATATTGTTTCAATTTTTTAAGTTAAAAAATTATATGTAAATTAGTTGTGAAAATAGATAAGAAAAATTCTCCAAAAATATAACTTATGGATTTCTTTTTGTTCGTCTTTAATTAATATATATATATATATAAAAGTTAAGGGTCGAAAGATATGAAGTTTGAATGATAAAATTGGAGTTGCAAAAATATGTATAATTGTGTTGCGAATATAAAAAAAAAAATTAGTTTCAGAAATAAAAATTTAGTTGGATAATAAATCTTTGATTTTCTCTTTTGTTTTGTTTTTTTTAATACGAACAAAAATAGATTCATATAAAATATTTTTTGAAAAAAATTAGTCACAATAAATTGATTGGAAAAATTAACATTAAATCCGAAAAATATAAAATAAAGAAAATTTAAAATACCTAGCTTTTATAGTTATAGATGTATTAGAAATATTATTAGAAACATTTACGTTGGGTTTGTTTTTTAATAAATTTACACTCCAAATAAATATTAGTATTTCCAATTTATTCGCACTAATTATATATACTTAAAAAACACCCGTAAAAAAGCGAACCAGCTATTTAATCTTAAAAGGTTGAAGTAAAAACGCGAGACCGAACTTGAGAAGCTGTCGGTAGGCTTCACCGCCAGGTGGCAGTTTAACGGCGCCATTTACCGACAAACAGCTGCAGTTCGCCAGTTCCCATATGCGGCGCCATTCGGAAAATAATAAATAAAAAGGATAAATTAACTCAAAGAAGCCCCAAAAATCAAACTCGTTCTATAAAATAACATATTTAGTAACTTGCTTTAAAAACTAAAAGATGGTACATATGGAATAGTGATGCGACCTCGATTATTTTACTTTCTTGTTACGTTTATCAGATAGGAATGTAAAAATGGATAGGAGTCGTTCATCACAACAAAGTTTTTTTAGAAGAACATGTTTATGATCGATCTCTATACTTTCGAACAGAGTAATCGCTCTCAAAGCGTTAGGGGCATCATTTTGTTTCAAGTCCATCTTCTTACCATCTTTTAATGTATGTTTTGCAATTCAGTCAGCTCCGAAGTTCTGCTCGTGATATATATGATTGATGTAAATGGATGGGTGGATAAGTTTCCTGCAGCAACTCATGATAGGCTCCAAGTACCAGGTTGACTTACCAAAGAGCAGTAGATTCACCAGGATTTCAGAGTCGATTTCAATGTCCAAGTTAACCATGTGCAACATTCAACAGATTCTAAAACTGTCAAAGATGGCTCTACATTCAGCAATTAGAGGAAGACTCTGTCCATAAAGCCTACCAAAGCCTATAATGATTGTTCCTTCACTGTTTCGAACGAGACCACCACCACTGGTTTCACCAGAGATATCACAGACGCCGTTAGTGTTTAACTTGAAGCGGTTCGCTTTAGGATTCTTCCACTTGAGGAATAAAGGCTTTTTGAAATTTCTAATGTGGTTGACGCATCCCAAATTCAAAGAAACTTTAAAATCCTTTCTCCAGTGAGAGTTTTTCAAAACCTTAGCAGAGTCGAGACCAAATAGAATGAACATGACATGATTGATAATGGTGGAAGAGCTCACATTCTGATTAAAATGCTTCTTCTTGTTTCGAGCAGCCCAGATAGCCCAAGTAATAATAGAAGGAATGATCGTGCGAATGTCACAATGCCTAGAGGTGGACCAGTACGAGGTGGGGGAGGTTCATGTGAGGAAAGATCTGAATCTTGAATAAAGAGCTGAAGAAAATCCAAACGGACCAAGATTGATGACACTGAACCAACGAGTGATGAGTAGTTTCAATATTGCTGCAAAATTGACAGTTGGAAGCAAGCTGAAAGCGTTTCCTTTATAGAACAGAATCAGTTGGGATCTAGTTAAGAAGAGCCCTCCAAAGGATAAAATAACATTTCATTGGAGTAAGAGCATTCCAATGAAATTGGGATCTAGTTAAGTTTACCAAATTTAAAATCTAAAACATTTAAAATTAAAGTTTTTATTTTTATTTTTAAATTTAAATTTAAAAATCCAAACTAATGAATGAAATAAGTGAAAAATTCATTTGATCTTAAAATTACTATATTTTTAAAGGGTAAATACATGATCTTGTTATTATTTTATTTTATTTTAAAAAATCTCATATATCCATAAAATTTCGATTTCGTTTGAAAATAATAATGTTTTTGGTGCTATAAAAAATATGATAAAAAAGATGAAATTACTTAGTAAAAAATATTATAGATTACGTTATTGTCCGAAAAAAATCCAATCATAAATTTATCAACAGTTGGCAAAATTCATGCATCATCCGAATTAGTGCATATATAAACTGAAATTGGACTGAGTTCGATTTTGTTAAATGTTCGTTGAAATCAAATTTTCAAATTCATTTAGATAATATAATCAATTTTTAGATTTTTTTTCGTATTGCATGGGGTGTTTACGTTTGATTTTGATAGTCTAGACTCGACGATCGCATGGGTCGAAAAAGTCGATAAACAACTTGGGTCCGTAATAATAGTTAGATCAAATGATCCATACCGTAAATGAAGATCCCCTAGAGGTGTTTACCAATGCGAGAAATTTGACATCTATAAAAACATATTAAAAGAGAAAACAAAAAATGTAAAGTGATTAATAAAAAAAATCTTTTTAAATTGGTAGGTCAATCAGTTGAAGATGATGATACGTAATGTTAAGTGTGGTTTTCGACACACATAACCATACATCAGTCGAGTATTTTCAAGAATATGCTAATATGAAAAATTTGAAAATAATAAAAATATATTAGTTGAAGCTTTAGCGGTCGTCGGAAGACGAGATATGGTCAATATTATAGCAAGGGTCGATAATGCATTCAATATCAATAACGTGAACAATTAACCCCCAAAACATTGGTTGGTTGAAAAAAGAAGTAGATTGAAAATATAATATTGTTTTATCTAAATCACAAACACATAAATACATGTGATGACATGAGATGAATAATAACAAACTTGTATTTTTCAC
This sequence comes from Limnanthes douglasii subsp. nivea, assembly GCA_036936605.1. Taxonomy (NCBI): domain Eukaryota; kingdom Viridiplantae; phylum Streptophyta; class Magnoliopsida; order Brassicales; family Limnanthaceae; genus Limnanthes; species Limnanthes douglasii. The sequence goes on along the minus strand of JAUPFV010000005.1, from coordinate 42,932,308 downwards.
ACACGACTATCATTTATTTATTACAGATGTTTCTGAATTTTTTATTGTGGATAATATGTATAAGACGATTAGATATAGAATGACATTGTTCAAAATAAAAGGGGTTACTTTAAGGATATCGTGAACTTGGAATGTTTGATCAAATGTAAATTCATAGTATCTGAACCTGTTGTTATATATCTAATTAAGTAAATGTAATCAAACTTTAGCGCATTGAAATTACGAACAGTAATAAGTATGATGAAAGTTTATATTGTGGAATCCAGTTGGGCTGATGTCGATCTTCAGGGACGATTTATTAGTCCAACGCTTTACTTATTGAGCTTTAAAAGCTCAATAGAAATCATGGTCCTCAATAGTGGTAAAACAATTAAAATAATATCAATAATATGTATGTGAATCAACTTTCTGATTATAGCCAAAAAAAAATATTCGATGACAAAACCTGAGTCATATATGTACTTCGTCAAATCTATAGCAAAGAAAGTGAAATTTTGGGTTTCGATACATAAGCGTAAAGATAGCGATTACAGCTGATTCAGTGGTCAGAGTCTCTCTAAATGGATTTTATAACCTATTTCCAACTATAACATAAAATAACAATTAAATCTAAAGCTTTTCAGTTCCTAAAAATGATTTTTGTTTAGTTTCTAACAACCCAAATTAATAACAAAACACTATATTGCCTTAGTTTCGTGAATTAAGATGAACTGGTGGAAGAAATCTAATCAACAAAACTGATTTAAGAAAAAATAAAAAGAAGGTATACTGTCCATATATGTTTTTTGAATTCGGGGGAAAATAACAACAATGATTAATGATTTTTTTTATGTTTTTGTGCAAACAAATATTAAATTAAAATAAGAAGGTTCTTACAAATAAATGATTTATTCCCCGAGGAAAGGTAAGAGAGTCTTAAGAGAAAAATATAATAAAACAATAGATAGTTACTAGTCCTGATGCATAAGTTGAATCGGATACAAAAAATATAAGATATGAGGTAAATCAGGCATAGCCTCCCAATGAAAGCAGAATAGTGGATCCAGACGACATCGAGTACATCGAGCAGTGAACGCAACCATCAAGTGGGGAAGTGATAGATACAAAGACAACAAACAACAATACAATAAGTTAGATATAAATGAAAAAATAACCACGACCAACCAATCTTGGTACCAAAAAATCTGAACTGAAGTTCCGAAAAAATACGATTCAAAATCGTAAAGTCAAGGGCATAAGAGGAACAAAAAGTTTTTTACATTTATCTCCAATCAGACACGGTAAATAACTGCACCGGAGTAAGAACGCCAAAGAGTTCGATTTTGAGATGCATACCAATTTGACGACTCATAAAATCAAGATAGCTAGTCTGAAGCATTGAACATGAACCGAAGTATGGAGCTGGAAAAGCCCCAAATACTTCAAGTGAAACTACAATCATAAGATGATTGATAGTTTCAGAATCCGAATTACATAGTACACGACTTAACTGGATATTTAAACCCTAAGCCAAAAGTTTATCTTGGGTGGATAACTTGCTTGGATTGCAAGTCAGAGGATGAAAGAGTAACTATAAATAGTATGCTTATTCCATACTAACCCAACCTACACGACATAAGGGGTGGACGTACAAATGACATTGTAGTTGTCCTTAATAGTGAACGTTGTATTTCCTTTTTTGGTGGTCCAATAGTGCACGCCATTGAAGTTGATATTTGGACGAGGTAAGGAGAAAATAAGATTTTTAATATCATGAAGATTTTTTTGGTTCCTTGCTTACACAGATCTTATGTGGGATGGTCAGTTCCAAAGGTCATCCGGAATGATGTCTGAGACTTTGAGGTTCTTGTCGAGTCTAGAAACATTAGTGATGTTTTCCCCATAATAGGTTACCAAAGAGGTGAGAATGAGCCAAGGATCCTATAGCACAAAGAGGTATCAGTATTATTACCAAACGCCACCATGTATAAGCTACTAACCAAAGGCCGAACAAGTAAAAAAAAGGAGGATCCTAGATCTAAAGCCCCTAAATGTTCATTTTTTATTTTTAGTTTCACACGAATGAATTATTATTACTTATTTTTATGTGTTGATTTTTAGGAAAATGAAAACTAGAAATATAAATTTTGGTTCATTTTAGTACTACAATAAATAGTTATTCTCATCTTTTATATCTAATTACGATTCTATTTTGGAAGACGATTGATCATTAAAAATGCAGTTTTACAATTTACCTTTAAATGAAGAATAGTTTTCATCTTTTTTGCATTAGAAACTAGACTCGTAGACCTTCACAATAATATTTAGAATTAAATTTTCAAAAAAAATTATGCAGAATTATATTTCAATTTCATTAAATTTTGGTGATGCATAATCGGTGTTTGTAAGTTGTGGAGACTGTTAAGTATACTACTATAACCTTGGGTATAATTTTTTTAATATGATATTTTTTTTTCATTAGAAACAAGATTCGTAGATGTTCTCGGTCATATATAAAATTATATTTTTAATATTCTAGATATGTGCATAATTATATTTTAATTTAATCTAAAATATGTTAATGCGGAATTAGTTTTCGAATTTTTTATGACTGAATACG